>JARBWK010000004.1:47673066-48024311 GCA_030556195.1 Anolis apletophallus | reverse complement strand
CCCCCTTCCTGAGCTTTCCCTCTTCTCCAAGTCACCTTTCACACACATCTTTTCCCACTGTGCCAGGCCATGCTATCCTTCTCACTCCTTCACTCCCTCCTCCCATCTTTCTTTAAATTTCTCAAAACTTCATTCTTATAAAATTCACACATATAAAAATATTACTATCTTCAAACTACAAATTGGAAGGGTGACTATAGTCCCTTTTTAATGTAGATTTGCCCTGAACTTGAAAAACAGAAAGAGGCTAGAGATGGTATGATCTAATCTGGAGAATCTACTACCAGTGATGTAAGTGTGATATACTAAACACCAAACATTTCAAAATCTGGCTTTGAAACCCTGTAGAAGAAAATTAATGGAAATTAATTTAAAATGGGAAAACAACAGAGAATCCCATCATTAGCTCCAACTAAAGCAAGCCCACTGAATAAATAGGAGCTAATTTTTATAGAGTATATTGATTCAATGGGCTTACTCTAATTGATATTCATAATAGAAATCAGGTCTAAATGTCACCCTCCATCATTGCTCCCATTATTTTTATCATTAAAAGTTAAAGGTTTCCCCTTGCCATTAAGTCTAGTCATGTCCGCCTTTAGGGGTTGGTGCTCATCTCCATTTCTAAGCTGAAGAGCCAACATTGTATAGAAGTCTCCAAGGTCATGTGGCCAGCATGACTGCATGGAGTGCTGTTACTTTCCTGCAGAAGTGGTACCTGCTCGATCTACTCACATTTGCATGTTTTCAAACTGCTAGGGTTGGCAGATGTTTACACAAAAGTTCTTTATAGTTCCTACGCACCTTATATACCTATCCTGAAGGTAATTTTATACACTTTATTTTTAATCATTTTTTTCATGAACCACAATTGGTATTCCTTGAACCACCAGAAAGTAATCCTTATGCAAATGGAAAATAAAGCAATTACAAAAAGTTATAAGAAATTGTTAGAATGGGCCACAGAAACAGAACAAATTAAAGAATGGATGACAAAATGGGCAAAAAAATATAGGTTATGCAATAAAGATGGAAGATTGGAGGAAAATGTGGAATCATAAATTAAAATATACCTATGCATATGACCTAAAGGAAAATTTGTATAAAATGATGTACCAGTGGTATACCACTCCACAGAAATTGGCTAAGTGTTACAAAACTGGACAAAATAAGTGTTGGAAATGCGGGTCACACATTGAGACATTCTTCCATATGTGGTGGGCATGTGGAGTAGCAAGAAACTTTTGGAGATAGGTCCAGGAGAAGATACAGAAAATGTTAAGCATGAAAGTGAAATTGGAACCTGAATATTTTTAATAGTATATGCCAGGAATGAGAGAATAAAGGAAATACCTTTGATTGAACAATGTCTAGTTAAAATAACTGAAATTGTGAATATAGACAAATTAACTCAATTGATGATACAATATCAAGGAAAATTAAAGACCCAAGTGGATTGGAAACCTATTAAATAATTTCTGAAGCAAGAGAAGTTAAAGATAATAATATAATTATAGAAAAGACCAAGAGAACAGTTGTTTTCACAAGACATATGAGAAAAGGGGGATGCAGGAAATCAAGCACTTCTACTTTTCTTTCTTTTTGAAATGGAAGTAGATGGAAGTTTCAACAACCCTTTATTCCTTATTCTTTAGTTCCCTTTTTCCCTTATTTTGTTTCCTTACACTTTTTCCCCTATTGAACTACCTCTCCCTTTTGCCCAAATATTTTAGTTATCTTTGAAAATGTGTGTTTGGTTTTCAATAAAAATATTTTTTAAAGAGAGAGAGAGAGAGAGAGAGAGAGAGAGAGAGAGAGAGAGAGAGAGAGAGAGAGAGATCCCTATCTCAGCCACCCTTGATGATACTTTTGGATTTTGGAATTCCAGATAAGGGTGCTCAACTTGTAATACTATGGGATTCAGATCTGCTCAGAAATAAGCCCCACTAACTGCCATGGGGTTAAGTCTAATTAAATGCATATAAAATTGCAATTTCAGTCTTACTTTCTTTTGGTGGATGTGTTTATGCAAAGGTCAGTCCCGACGAGATCTTGCTCATATCAAATACGGACGTTAAGCTTTTAAAATATCACCAGATACACTTAGTGACTTTAGAGACTAACTTAGCACTAACAAGTCATATCTAAATTCCTAACTAGCTATTCTTTAACAGTGTTTCTCATTTCCTCCTCATAGACACATACCAGAGAAGAAAAGTTAAGGGAGGAGCATGCAAAGCCAGAGTTGCTCCTGCTTGTGTACCTAACACTTAACCATTGCTATGCTTAGCATTGCATTCAAGCTGCAATAATGACTTAATGATGTATTAGAACAAAGTAGAACAGGATCTATTGACAGATCTCTGACTGATTTGCAATAGCTCAGCTAATGTTTCTGTTTCCCAATGACGTAACAATAATGACAAAAGAGATTTTTCCTTATCAGTTATACTACTGAAATCAAATATATTTGAGAGCAAAGTTGTGCTGTCATGTGTGAAAGGATTTGTGTGCTGGATCCATAGTGAGGCTGTCAACAAATTCCCATCCCTACCTTGTGCTCAGTGGGATGTTTTAAACATCTGTTTTCTCGAGCCCCATTTTTAATGGCTCTGGTCTGTGGGTTTGGGACTTTTAATCGGGGAAAGGGGAGAAGTTGCCAATAATTAAATTTTGCCAATCTCTTGCTTGATGAATCTTATGATTCTGAAACAAGACTTCTTAGACTCAGCTGTGGCTAACCAGAAAAGGCAAGCCTTGACTCAAACAATTTTGGGGCAAAAAAGATCTAAATTCCACAAAGGCTCCTTTGGAAAGCAGAGTTGGAGTCATTCTTAGACTCAGCTGTGGCTAACCAGAAAATCATAATTTCTCAAACTCACAAAATTGGGCTTGAAAAGAAAATACATGGTTGTCACAAATATGTTTATGATTTTTCTGGAACCAAGGATTGCATAATAGCTTGAATATTACTGGTGTACTCACAACTTACTTGAACAAAATATATCAAGCTTATTCCAACCCCCCCCCCCCAATTACTTGGTTATCTTTTGCTAATGATAGTAGTTTGGACTTATGACAACATTCTAAGTTAAGGTAATTAATTTTTATTATTTACTATTTATTACTGACTAAATGGTTCAGGACCTGCCTATCTTTGAGATCCCATCTTCCCCTATGAACCAGTACAGACCCTAAGATCATCTGGGAAGCTCTGCTCTCGCTTCCACCACCGTCTCAAGCACTACTGGTGGGAATGAGGGAGAGGGCCTTCTCAATGGTGGCCCTTCAGCTCTGGAACTCCCTACCTAAGGAGATCAGATTGGTACCCACCCTATCCATTTTCTGTAAGGACCTTAAAACCCGGATGTTCCGTTGTGCATTTGATTAGGCAGCTCACCAGAAATTGGATCGATCTTGCCATAGCTCCTGTTACTGTAAATGCCTAAGGACGTTACCCTTCCAGCTGTGACTTTAATTAATCTTGCACTTTCCCTGACTCTACACAGGAACAATTTCACATTCCCAGATGCCCCCCAACACACACACACACACAGCACTTAATCTTTCACCCACAATACTGTTTTTAATTTGTGTATTGTGATTTTGATGTTATTTGATGTTGTTGTTTTCTTTTATTGTGTGGGTTTTAATCTGTATTTCAGGCTTCTCCCTTGTAAGCTGCCCCAAGTCCCTTCAGGGAGATGGTGGCTGGGTATAAGGATAATTTTTTATTATTATTATTTTCCAAGAGTATTAAAGAGATCACTTCTTTATTCAAAATGCAAAATCATTTTTGATGTTCAGGAACATTGTAAAATCTCCACAATAGTTCTAATATGTGTTTATTAAATAAGTTGAGTTGCTTCTCAAAGTGGCATAGACAATAAAGCTATCAACATCTTCTTTGGGACCAGAGGACTGTTACACCCATCTAAAAATTGTGAAAGTTATTAGCTCTCACATGTACTTTCTAATTTTTTTAAAAGAGAATATGTATTTTGCATTGATTAAGAAACTGCTTTATGCATGATGAAATACCTATAGGAGGGAATTCCGCTATACGTGTGGAGCAAATGCACACACACACACATTTCTGTTTGGAAAGCGGTGACACAATGGCTTACAAGTGAGTTTGTTACTAATGCCTACACAAAGTGCTTACCAACATAAATAATTGCAATTGCTTCTAAACATTTGTGCCTGAAAATGAACCAGTAAGTCAAATTTCAATTATTAATGCGTTCCCTCCCTGCCCCCGCCGAACAAAAGGTTTTCTTCAAAGATATGCTTTACCAGTGTTCACCTTCCAGTGGTCAATTACAAAGCAAAGTATGCACAATAAGAGATACAGAGTTTTATTGTTTTTTTAACTGTTTTATGTGATGTTATTTATACTAAATGATTTAATTGTTTTTATGTTATTGGGGGCATCAAATTGTGCCATTTGTAAACCGCCCTGAGTTGCCCTCGGGCTGAGAAAGGTGGTACATAAATATGGTAAATAAATAAATAAATAAATAAATATGCTACAATAAACATGTTTTTGTCATGTTAGAGAGAACTTTTGATCTATGTAAAAAGTATCATCTACTTTGATCCTGAGAACTGAGTCTCTCTTTCGATTCCAAATTCAATACGGTGTTTGACAGACAATTCACTTTGTGTAACCAAAAAAAGTTCTTATGGGGAAACATGATAGAGGAGTCTTAAATCCTTTGTCCTGGCACCAATCCTAATCATAACTTCCCATCACAATAGCTATGGGGTTAAAATTCCCGTTGCTATGCTAGGGAGAAGGGGTCATAATCCTAATGCCACAGTTCCCCATGCTCACAATTATTTTTTTTTACAAAACACAGGTATACAAAGATGAACTACATGATAAATGCCACTTGTACTTTGGCTTTCACTCAGTTGAATTGGTTTACTATCTCTGCAATATAACATATCATCTATAGTTATGACTGCCCTTAAAACTCCATGTGCAATCCTAAAAAAGAAGTAAAATTATATAATCGTTTCATTGACTGAAAATGAAGAATTGGAAATGGAAGAATAACTTGCCAACTGCCCAGATAAACATTTGTTGTGTATCTTAGGAGGTGACTCCTATACTTTAATGGTTTTGTACAAGATGGGGTTTCATCAGCTATTACTTGTCATACAACCAGGTGGCAAGTAACATCTGATGATATATCTTTTTTGTTGATGTGTGCCTTCAAGCTGTTTCCAAGTTATGATAACCCTACAAACCACCAAGATATAGGAGCATTTTCCAATTTGCATTTTAGCAATCGTGCTTCAGATTTATTTATTTTTTGTCCAGAGAGATACAGTACTACTTTACATTTTATAGTATATCTTTTCTGGATCTATAAGTATATCTGGGGTTTGAGCTAACAGATTTAAAATAGTGTTTTGAGGGTACATTCCATTTTCAAGGAAGACACTGCTTTTCACATTTTCATTTCACATTTGCCATGGAATATAGATCGAGCCATGTCCTGCTAAACCCTGATCTCGATTGCCCAACTTAATTTTATTACAATGTGTCCAAAAGGAGATACTGTATTTGATTTTATATTATAAATGCTCAATATCGTCCTTGAACATGGACACACTTCATCTGATGCACGCTTGGGCAACTATATATTTCTCCCTGGGGGACCTTGAAGAACCAGATTCTATGATAAACAATCCATTTTGCCCCCAAATGCCACCACACTGCTTCTAGAAGAATCTTGTTATTCCCAATGGGCTCAGACAAAAGCAAACCACTGCAGCCTTCCTGTTATCTGTTCTTTTTTATGACCTCACAACCTCTGAGGATGCCTGCCATAGATGCAGGTGAAATGTCAGAAGAGAATGCTTCTAGAACATGGCCATACAGACTGAAAAACCTACAACAACCCAGTGATTCCGGCCATGAAAGCCTTCGACAAAAACTTGAATCTGATCTTTGGCCACATTTGTCTTGGTGTTGATCTGTAAAATGTTGGTGGTTATGACAGTGCAAGATACACATTAGTTTTGCAAGTTAGACCTGAGTTTCCACTTTGTTGGATTGGGAATTATTCTGGAATGGAGTTAGAATAATTTGGGACAATCCTGTAATATTTATAGCCCATTCCTGCTATCTACTCTCCTGGTGGGAGGGAGGCTCTGAGATTGTTTATAGCAGCTGACCTAAAAGCTGGGGCAGTTTGCCAGGATTGTGTCAGTGGTTGACAAGTAACATGAAGCTGTGCTTGTGCATGTGTGCATGCCCCACCCTCTCTCTCTCTCTCTCTCACACACACACACACACACATGCACATTATTTCATTGCAAATGGCCTGACAGATACCAAACTGATGAGTTATACAAAAGTCCTCACACTACTCATCCAAACAAAATTTGGTCCTACCTGACAAAATGGTTAGAAGACTCAAGGCCAATGCAGTCCATTGGTGGCATCTACCCATTTGGCAAGCTCTTTCTTTGAATCTGGAAAAAGGATGCATAGACATTACGTTTATGTATGCATATAATTAATTCTTCCCCCAGCATTGAATGTTTGCCGTATATATGCTGTGCTTCGCCCTGAGTCCCCTTCAGGGGATATAAATGCTTTAAATAAATAAAATAAATAAATTACCATAAAATAGATATTGTATCCTGTACTTTTAATCAACATTTCCAAGTTATAGATTCAAAGAAGGAAAAATAAATGCTCAAGGATACTGAAAAACACAAAATGTTCCCTTTATTGGAAATAAATATTAGAAGCATCGTACATACCAGAATATTATAGGCATTTGAGGATAGATGTTCTCGAATAGTATGCAGAGATTACAGGATTCAAGACTATGGTGAGAGAATGAGTAAAAAAGAACATGGCTTACCAGTATGTTAAGATATGAAGAGGAACTGCCCTCAAAAGTATTGATCAGTGTTATGCCATAAAATATAAAAAGTTCCTATGAACATCTCATACAACTGAGAAATAGATTACAATTATGTACATTTCCAGTACTTAGAACTCCCCAGCTATTATTTATTACTATTTATTGTGTCAGAAGCAAATTGGAAATACAGTTAGAATGTATAGAAAAACCACAAATAAAGTTAAAAACTAGAAGCTGGCTACTTTGAGTGCCTCCAGTGTCACTGTAAGAAGGTCCTCCATTGTGCATGTGGCAGTGCTTAGGTTGCCTTGTAGTAAGTGGTCTGTGGTTTGCTCTGCTCCACACTCGCATGTTGTGGACTCCATGGATTCCAGCTAAGCTACTAAGAAACAGTATTTAATCGAAGTATTTCTAATAATAACAATCTTTCTATAAGGAATTCTTAGAAGTGTTTAGGATGAGTCAGATCTCAGTCTATAGCCAACTGTCTTTAAAAAATTATCTTTATAAAAATCTGGGGTGAGAACTGTAGGACCCTCTAGGTCTTATTACACAGCCAATCATATCATCCCCAATAATGAGGGCCAATATTGGGAGCTGCGATCCGGTTCACAGAAAAGCCTCCCTTATTGACCTCTACTCTTTAAAACATTTCTCACAAAAGGACACTCCCGTTATTTAGATATATTTCTACTCTGTTTAATCAAGGCTGGTACAAGGCAGTACTTCCTCTTTCTTGGTACAAGAGGGAACTGCCCACTTGCTTGGATCAGGTGAGTATCAGGTAGAGACAGACTCACCAACAGTTCCACTCTGGGGCCAGAAAAGTAAACAGCAAATAATAAGTAAGTTTCAAGAGTCTTCAATTCTTGTGGGAGAAGGCAGGATTATTTGCACACAGATTTAGTTTTAGCACAAAAATCAATTTTACATAATTGTTGCTATGTGCTCACCTAAATACCTTAAAAATAGCAGATTTTATGTGACCATGGAAGCTAAGCAGGGGCAGCTCTGGTTATTACTTGGATGGGAGATAACCAACAAATACCAGCTGCTGTAGGCTATATTTCAAGAGAAGGAATGGGCAAAAACACCAGTAAGGCAAAACCGTTTGTGAATCACCATAAACCAAAAGGGGATTTGACAATACATACATAAACACACAATTAAATTCAGTTTGAAATGTTAAGCACTTACTACTGAGAAAGACACATTATACACAGAGAGACTTAGTTCTGAGTAAATATGCATACAATTGTGCTGTAAAAGATGGCATACAAAATAAGAGACTTTTCCCCCAATTTCTACTTTCTGTTTATTATACTGCCTTCTACATATTTCAAATTCCTTATTTGTTAATCTGTAATGTTTAATTGCAGAGTTGCAAGATCTTTTGTCATTCCTGATCATGGACTCCCCTTGTTTAGAACACCTCATTGTAATTTCATACAAAATATTGTAATTCAACAAGAGTTACCTTACCTTTTTTATTGAAGAACATTGTTTAAAACCCTTGAGAAAATTCCTGGTGGAGACTGTTCTGTTTTTTCCATGCAAATAACTTATTGTGTTGGAACATAACCACATATTCTGAATAACTCTCCATGGGTTCACCTGTATAATTCACCAGGAAGGTCCAAAAACATTCTGGGCAGCTTTGGGTTTCTGACTGAGAACCTTGTCTATTTCCTATAATATTTTATCTTGTACTAAGATAAGCCTTGCCTACGGAACGAATGTGTACTCTCTCGATTTGTAATAATTAACAAAAGCTGTCCAAGCAGGAAGTAAAAAGCAGGTACAAAGTTAACTTCGAGCCAATACCCAGGAGAATTAAAGAGACAATGATACTTCGTTTCATAACAAGGCAATGGTCAACATCCTTCACATAAAGAATAAACTTGAAAGTGAAATGAACTTCTCAATAATGTTTTCCTGATTGCCACAACATGAAGACATTGAACTGAGGCCATTTTCATTTCATTGCATCTCTGTGTGGAAAGAGTGGTTCACTTAAGAAATTCTACATTATAGGTTTTAAATTTTTACATTCCCATTAGGAGAGGGAAGCATTCTCTAAGGACTTCTTCACACAGCCCTTTCAAACCGTGCCATTGCACCAGCAATTGCTGGCAAAAAAAGAAGGCACGTGGGGTGACTCGTGGCACCCCACACACCCTTCCTCCTTACCACTTCACGTGTGTTGCCATGCATTGGCACCCTGTCCCCATCAGATGGGAGAAAGGGTGGCAACACATGGCAACACACATTGCCCTACCGCCCTTTCCCCCATCATATGGGGAAAGGGGAAGGAAAATGTGGGTAGTTCCGTTATAGCTATCCAAAATACACTTTCCTCCCTATAATGGTGGAGGAAGTGCCTTTTGGCACTTCCATCCCAGTTTGGGAGGAATGGTGGTAGGGCCTGATGTGCATTGTGTGATAGGTCACAGCAGGCCCCGTCCTTGTTATGAAACAAAGTGGCAAAACAGGGCAACAATGCCCCATGTGAAGAGGTGGTAACACTCACTTTAAAGCAGGGAGGAATGTATACAGTTCACAAGGCATGTGTTGAAGTGCAGCTCCCAGCCATTGTAGTCAGCACAGGCAGTGGCAAGGAATGCTGGACATTGCAGTTCAAAATATCTGTAAGATTGCACAATTCTCACTTTTAAATTGTTGATTTTATTATTTCAGTCATGCTGCAAATGAGTAAAACTTCATTCTCCTCACCCTGGCCCATCGGTCTATGTTTTATAACAGCTACTACCTTCCTAATTCATTAGAGCAAACAAATGAAGCAAAAGCACAAATTATTTGCCACACCTGCTTTAAAAAAAGAAAAACTCTGAGTACAGTTAGATCTCGGTACCCACATGCTTTTCATCCACAGATTCAACCAGCCATACTTGTGATCCCTGGGGTAAATCCCCACAGCAATCCCAGTTCTTTGGGCTCCTGGAGCCCAAAGAATTGGGATGACACCCCACCCTCCCCTCCCAGCCCCCCATTTACCCCCAAAACTTACCTGAGAGGCCTGGCTGCATGCTCAGGCCCCTCTCTTGAAATCTCCTGATGCCTCAAAATGACCTGTCAGAAGGTTGGAGGGGGGGGGATTTTGACAAGCCAGGAGCTCTTGATGGAGGGGCCTGAGCATGCAGCCAGGCCCCTTAGGTATATTTTCGAGGTAAATGCGGGACTGGGAGCTGGCTAGCTGCAGGTAGCCACCACCCCCAGGAAAATCCTGGGGTTTGGCGGAGGTGTGGGGTCCGAATCCTGGGAAGAACTGGAATTAAATATTCCAGTTCCTCCTGGGATTCAGCCCTGTTAAGAGGAGTTTTGTTTTTACTGCAGGTCAAGCACTATGTGTAACCAAACTGCTGCAAACTTTTGCCATTTCTCAGATCCTTGGACAATCTCTAGCACTCACTAGAGTTATTTGCCATTTTTATAAGGGACCTTATTTTACTACACCCCTGTATATAATAGAACTTGGCATCCACAAGGATCCTGGAATCAAACCCCAGTGGATACTGAGGGTCCACTGAATTTGCATTAAATTTTAAATTATCTTAAATCAACACTGGGGCTACGTTTGACTATGTGGTATAGATCTTTTGACCTAAACCTGCTAATTCTACAGCCACAAAAAACTAACAAAAAATAAAGTAATTTTGCAAAAATCTAAGAAAACTAGGGTTAGATTTTTTTTTAAAAAAACCAAAAACTGAGAAATGTACATTTTCTTGGCTCTTTAGCATTGTCTCCCATTTAATTTATTAGCCATAAATTCTAGAATTCAACATTGCAGGTTCAAATAAGTCATATTCATAGTTGTACTATCACCACTACAACTGTGCTTTATTGGGCAGCAGTTGGTGCAAGATCTGTTCTTTTACTAATTGCGACAAAACAGACTGTTGTTTCCATGAAGCCCCTACCAGCAATCTACAGTGGTTTACTCTGCTTGTTGGATTTCATATATCCAAATTATTACTTTTCAACTTTTTCTCTCTCATCTGTTGTTGGAATCTATCCATATTCTACTTCATTAACTGAGTTACATTTGTACATGATCCATCAATTTGCCTTTTCAGTCCAACATAAAAACACATAGCAGAGAAAGAATTTTGCTATATTTGGAAGTGATTGGTTATCCGTGTGTAACTGCAGGAGAGGGGTGTAGCTTCCTGGATTGTAACTGATGTAAGAACATACTAATCAAAAGGGGGAGGGACAACAAATCTTTTGGGTGCAAGAAAAAATCCAATTTACCATATCATTGAATCATAGAGTCATAGAATCATTCAGTTGGAAGAGACCTCATCGAGTCCAACCCCCTACCAAGAAGCAGGAAAATTGCATTCAAAGCAACCCCAACAGATGGCCATCCAGCCTCTGTTTGAAAGCCTCCAAAGAAAGGAGCCTCCACCACACTCCAGGGCAGAGAGTTCCACTGCTGAACAGCTCTCACATTTAGGAAGGTCTTCCTAATGTTCACGTAGATTCTCCTTTCCTGCAGTAAGCAAAAGGTTTAAAAATACCTTAAAAAGTCAGCAGCTAAAAACAGCCAGGTATTTATACCACTTGATATATTATCTGAAATGAACAGTATGATGTATTTCTATCCCAGAGGCCCCTTCTACACTAACACTGGTTTGGAGTAACCAGTTTTGCTGTGCTTGTTTTCAGACTGTCATGCCTGAAACCAGTTTGAGACTAGGAAGGTAATTGCATCACATTTATTATGGAACATGACTCCACACTACTTTGCAGGTATTTTGTGTGTGTTTTTCTTCATATCCCAGAAAATGTGCATCAGTGAACTGGAAGAATTTGGGGTACAAAAGTGGGGGCAAGGGTTGATAGTTAGGAGGAGAGATAACCAATTTCTCCTCTTAGGGCAGTGGTGTCTAACCTATGGCATGCGTGCGGTACCCCCCTCACCCGCCCTCATTTTGGCTGCCACAGTTCTGGATCCGTTGCTGTGTTTCCGGCTCCTCATGCAGATGGTAAAACATCAAAACATCTGGGCAACATCCTTGCAGACAGCCAATTCTCTCACACCAGAAGCGACTTGCAGTTTCTCAAGTCGCTCCTGACATGGAAAAAAGTAGAGAAGGTATCTCCAAACACTCCACATTTTGCAGAACTGATTTCACCCTGGATCTGGGATATACTGGGACCAGCAGTAACTCATTATATGGCTTACATTGGACTTCCTTGTAACTTTTTAATGTGCAGCTTTCCATTTAATCAGCATTGCAGCACGCATTAGTAGTGTGTGTTTTGTGTCCACCATGACCTTGAAAAACTTGGAGCTGCATTATATGGTCAGTGTGGATGAGCCCAGAAATTTGACTGTCAAACTCTCTTTTCTCTATCAGTATTAGCAACTGGAGCTGCTATTCCAGTAGTAATACTCCTTAACTATGAACTGCTTTCAAATAAAGAAGTAATGAAGTAACGTTACAACCAGTTGTGTAGTGGAACCAGGATTCTCCATGGGACTTTTTTATTGATAGAAAATATGACATCATCTCCCTCCACCCTAGGTCTCTCCCTCTAAGTTTAGCTGCAATCTCTGCAGGAACTGGAGGGCAAGTAGATTTTTTTCAGTGAAGCAATGATTAATTTTTATGAGATATCACTGTCGGAATCAAAGCCTTTGAGAGTACCATTGTGGAAGGCCTGATCCTGGTAGAAACGAAAATGCATACAAATTGTTTTAGATTATCACAGTCACCTACACCTTTGGACATCGTATTGGGCTGTTGCTATCAAAGTTGTCCCAAGGCAGTACAGAGTAGCAATATTTCAGACAGGCCTCAGAGTCAGCTCCACTTTCTGCCTCCATCTTGCAGTAATGTTGGGATGAAGTCCAGATTGTCCAGTGGATCCAAAACTGGTTTCACCGCACTGGATGCTCACCTTGCCTTGACTGGTCCATCACTGCTGCCGGAAGATCATGGAGTTTTGGGAGAGCTCCTGGTTGTCACCAGGTGCCTTTACTGACATCATTAAAGATGTCCATACAACCAGGGAGAAGAAAGAGATGACGTCCCCTCTTCCCTCTGCTGTTGATTTTGGAAGTCAGGTTTGAACTGGTCTATCCGACCACACGAATGGGAGCTCTAGTGTATTTGTCAACACCTGGTAAATTAAAATTAGCCTGGTTTGGCCTGTGTTATAGATCAGAAATCCCTGGATGTCATTTATATATCCAGAATCAACCTCCAATCCAAGTTAGGGTTTTGGGCCAGTGTAGACAAAGCCTTGGTGCCAGAGCACTAAAAAACCTTCTACTTCAGAATTTACCACTACACCACTGGCCACAAGAGGGTGTGGTGTCCTTAAAATTGCACCATCATGTCAACTGTAGGATTTATAAATTAACTGAATGCTAATTTATAAATCCTAATAGAAGTGTGATTATATAGTCCTGTATGAAGGGGTAGAACAATAAGGGTTAAAAATCAACAGATAATGAATGTGTAGTTTGTAGAATAGATCCTGTAGTTATGCGCATGTGTAGTATGCACATGTTAGTGGGGAGGGGTTGGTTTTTTGTTTTGTGTGTGTGTGTGTGTGTGTGTCAGAAGTGACTTGAGAAACTGCAACTCACTTCTGGTGTGAGATAATTAGCCCTCTTCAAGAACATTGCCCAGGGGACGCCCAGATGTTTTGATGATTTACCATCCTTGTGGGAGGCTTCTTTCATGTTCCCACATGGGGAGCTGGAGCTGACAGAGGGAGCTCATCCGCACTCTCCCTGGATTCGAACCTACAATTTGTCAGTCTTTAGTCCTGTCGGCGCAAGGGTTTAACCCATTGCGCCACCGGGGGCTCCTATGTTAATGTCGCCATGTATTAGAAGAGTATGATGTAGTCGCCAGTTAGATAACTGCTTGATTGTAGTGATGTATAACATTATAAAATTGCTTTTTGCATTATTTTTCCTTTTGTACGGTTTTCTTCAGTTCTGAATAAAAATTAGCAAGAAAAGACATTTCACCTTTAATTCCCTTGTGCTGTTCACTGATTCCATGGCTACATGCCCCTGTATAGGCATTTGCCTAAATTTATAAGACTGAAATGGAGGAATAGGCTCTGCATTCAGCATCTCTGTATGTATCAGCCATGCCTGTCTATCTCTGCTTTCCTTGCATGACAAGAGTGGTCTGAAAAACAGTTTTGCATTCACTTGATTACAAAAGATAACTCCCTGCACATTTGAGCACCCTGATTAAGAAGGATATCCAATTACACAGAGATCTCTCCTGGGTTTTTAAGGGAATGTGCATAGCTACACTAGTATAATGGAGTATTCAAAAACATTTTCTGTAGGCCCTTGGCATCTGCAGAAGTTTGCGTGAAGCCTCCCCACCACCACCACCACTGTGTATATCAAACTCCATGGGTACTCAAGTTCCATTATATGCAGTGGTGTTCTAAAATGGCATCTTTTCTATACAATGGCAAAATCACGGTTTGCTTTCTAGAATAATAATAATAATTTATTTATATGCCACTATATCTCCCCAAGGGGACTCAGGGCAGACCACAGTACACATATACGACAAACATTCGATGCCATTTTGGATAGACAATACGGAGACAGACAAAACAGAAATGAGGTACATTGTGTAGGTGTCAACGTCTATCTTTTTGGCACCTTGGAAGGTTGTGCCTGAATCCAGCCACAGGGAAGTTCTGTCGCTCCATCCTCTATGACGAAGAGCCATCAGGACTTCCTCCTTCCTTTTCGTCGCCTGGCATTTTTTGATCTTTTTTCTTCATGGTGTCGTGAAATACCCTCCCCGCTTGTTTAAAAGGTACCTAATTTCTCTAATTACAGCTCAAGCTGTTTTCGAACTGCTTAGGTCAACAGTAAGCTGGGCTTAACAGTCTGCAGTTCACGCCAACCTGGGTCTTCAAACTGGCAACCTTTTTGGTTGGTAGATCTTATCATTGCTGATGATTTACCTGCTGTGCTAAACCCCGGCTAGATAGATAGATAGATAGATAGATAGATAGATAGATAGATTCAGTCATGGATGACTGAACTGATGACTACAGAATCTGTGCATATGGAGGGCCAACCATATGCTCAGGTACTCAAATCTCAACCATTCATTTCACAACAGAACATGAATTACACAACCCAACAAATAAAATACTTTGTTACCTTGGCTTTTTAGGTCTTTTTCAAGACTTACTGGAGGTGCCAATTCAGAAAATTGCATTGGATAGACCACATCAGCTCTAGTTTCTTAGATATCGTTATCATGCTTTTCTATGAGAGTGCAAATGAAGACTGGTATATGGCAGTATATGTTCTAAATCTCCAAAACTAGAACTGATAAAGGAAAACTGGTTCCATTTTTGGAATCAGCAGGTAAAAATGTCTGTTATTTATATGAGCAACCTCTTCACTTGTTGCATTGCTCTCTACATAACAGATAAAAACCACAACTGAGACCACCATTCTTGCTTTTGGCCCTACTCGCCACTGAAGGATAGCCTCACAAACCTCTTGTGGGCTATAAATTGGCCCACAGGCCAAAACCATTCTTCATCCCTCGCTTACAGACTGTCCAAGAAGTCCAGAGTGTAAATAATTTTTTCAATATGTAATTGAAGTTTCATTGTAGAGGGCCTGAAGGACACAGAGTTGCTCTTGCATTCATAGTTCCATTTAATGCAAACGTGTATTTGGTATTTATTATTTTATTCTTTGTTAACTGCTGCATACTTAATTTTCCACACATTCTTTGAAATATAATAACACATTATTGTCAGCCAGTTCTCATTAAAAATCGTAAAGCTTTTGTAAGAAAGAGTCAATTGATCAAAGAAAAAGTAACTAATACAGCTAAACTAAGTAGTAATTTTGGCAATAGTAGAAGGAAATGGCATTCCAGACAAGTAACTACATTTAGAGCTGGAAAATATAATCCATGAAAGGGCCATAACATTCAGATATATTTGCCAGATTCATATCAAGTCACTACAACCTCACAACTCCCATGGATAAAGGATCATTTGAAAGTTGCATATTGATATAACTAGAGGAGGAGACTATATTATATTGTTAGTATATCTGTTGATCTTGTTGAATGATTTCAAGTTATTGCCAAGTTACGGTGATCCCAAGACAAAGTTTTCTTGGCAAAATTTGTTCAGAGAGGATTTGCCATTGTTTTCCTCTGGAGTTGACAGAGTGTGGCTTGCCAATGTCACCCGGTATTACTTTTTTTGAGGATAGTTTCATTTTAAAAAGGAAGCATCTCCTACCATTAACCCACTCCTGACTACCTTCCTTCTTTCCTGCTTTACCCAAGTGAATTTACCCCAGTAGTTCCCAACCTGTGGTCTGTGGTCCACGGCCTGAATGTTACTACACCATGGCAACGGGAACAACTGGTCTCACAAAAACCTTCTTATAGTGCCAAGACTTATTAAATATGGTTTTCTGTGGGTGAGCAGACAGCGACTACTCAATGGCATATGTTCTGTTTCAGAAAATAAAGCTGATGTGGTCTATCCAATGCAATTTTCTGAATCAGCACCCCAAATAACCAAACCAAATCTAAAGTTGACCCAAAACTGATTCGTAACCCTTTTGGTACTAATGTTGGAGAGTGGTCCCTGGTCAAATAGTCCCTAGGGGAAAAAAAGGTTGGAAACCACTTATTTACCCGGAGGAAAGTGGAGAGAAGAGAGGGGAAAAGAGAAGGTCAGATTGCCTTGAGGTAGGTTGCAAGTGTCTATTGGACAGCTCCCATCCATAATGGCTATTATCTTCTTTTCTTTTCTGGTGCCTCTGAAAGGAGGGGTGGAGCAAGGATTTAAAGTGGGGCTTTGCCTTATTTTTAGTCATCATTGATCATTCATGCATTTTGGCCATTTTCATTGTCTTTATAGGCCAAGCTTTTCTTGATGGAAAAACCATTAAGCATAAAGCTTTCTTGAGGCTAAAACCATGTGGTATTAATTTATACCTCAGGATTTTAATTTGTCCATTTGGTAAACCCAGCAAAAATAAATCTGGGTCTTTTTCAATCTTAATTTTGAAAAATTCTTGCATCAAATTTTGAATCATCTGCCAATATTTTTTTGTTTTACCGCAAGTCTACCACAAGTGGTGCATTCCACATGTTCAACAAAGATTTGTAGTGTCTGTATACATCTTAGATAAGTTAGTTAGGATTAAATACATCACTTTGTAAAAGTTTTCCTTTACATCCACATTTAGGATGCCTTTGAGTTCTTTTGACATCTCTCCAACTTTACGTTGAGACCAATATTGTGAGCCCATTTAATCATACATTCTTCTATTTGGTCATCTTCTGATTCAGTTTTTAGTGATAATGTATACATTTTCCCAATTAGGTTGAGATTGTATGGGCATGGATTTGGTTCATATTCTGGTTTGTTTTTGTTTTTTTGGTTTCAAAAAATGTTTTTATTCATTTTGTGTTTTTCATATATTTATTTTTTAATTTATTTATTTATTTACATCATTTATATTCCGCCCTTCTCACTCCACAGGGGACTCAGGGCAGATCACAATGCACATATACAGGCAAGCATTCAATGCCATAGACATACAACATATATAGCAGGCCTCGAACTCATGACCTTCTGGTCAGTAGGGATCTTATGCAGCTGACTCCCAGCCAGCTGCGCCACATTCCCAGTGCTATTTATATATCTACCAATTAAAGTCCAAACTTTCTTTAATCAGGTATTGGGTTTTAAATCGATGTTGCTATTTTCAAACACGAATAGGTCTTTGAATGTCATCTATTTTCAGGGTTTTTTTGTCTATTTTGTGAAATGCTTCTTGAAGTAAAATCCATAATGGAATGTTATACCAATGGATGCATCTTTTCTTTAGAATTAATACAATTTGAGACCACCTTAACTGTCATGTCTCCATACTATAGTGTCTTGCGAGTTCTGGCTTTACAAGGTCTTTAGCATCCTCTGCTAAAGAATGCTGGTGCCTTTCCAAACTACAAATCCCAGGGTTCCATAGTACTGTTTGGTAATTTGAAACCTTCTTTACCACCGCCATATTTAAAGTCTGCAGTGACAGAGCACCACAAATTAAGAAGACAGTTGATGTAAGTTCTTCTCAGTTAACACTGGAACAATCTTACTAAGGCCCCTTCTGCACATATAAAATCCAGGTTATTTGCTTTGAAATAGATTATATGGCAATGTAGACATATAATCTATTTCAAAGCAGATAATATGGATTATCTGCATTGCTAATCTGGATTATATGGCAGTGTAGAAGGGGCCTGGAAGCATTGTAGCAATCAAGGAATCCTCAAAAGTAACCTGCCTATGTAGAAAATGTATGGCCAGGACTCTGCAGAGGAGAAAGGGGGATTTGGCTATCTAATGTGCAAGCATAGAGAGTGTCAAATATCTACATTGTTTCCTATTATTGTTGTTTCCCAGACCAAACTGCTGGAATTGATTATCCGAGAATGAACAGAACAATGCCAAGACCTGTTTCCGATTCACATCAGAAAGATACCATGATTATGAGAACAAAACCTCAGGAAAGTTCTAGGAGAATCAACATGTCCAAAAAATCATGGAAACATGGAATTGTAGAGAATCATGTACTTCAACTTTCTGCCAGTGCAGAACATTGATACTACCCTGACAGACGATCTTCCATCATCTGTTTACAATAGGCAATCTCTTTGTCTTTCTCTTGAAGCAGGAAACCATCAGGCCAATAGTAAAGCAGCCTGGGTATGTATTTATTTATCCGTACTTACTTACGGATTACAGGTACACATACTTAGCAGATAATCCCTGCCGTTTCTACATACACACATATAGATGAACAGAGGCAAACTCTGGCCACCAGGGGGAGCTAACGCACTCCTCATCTCTCAGCGTTCCTAGCGTCCCTTGTTGTTCCTTCCGCATTCCTCAGCGTTCCTGGAGTTCTTTAATGGCCTCATAATTCAGTCAAAATTTGCCTCCCCACTTAATGTGGTACCTTTATCTCCTACTTGACAGATGCAACTGTCTTTCGGGCCGCAAAGGTCGACAGTAGGCTACACTTAAAGGTTGAGCACCCACCTCGACCCAGGCAGGCCTCGAACTCATGACCTACTGGTCAGAGAGATCTTATGCAGCTGACACTTAGCCAGTTGCACCACATTCCCAATGTAGACTGAAATAGATCTAGAACCAGTGGTGAAATTGAACTTCTCACCTTATCACCAGACCCACAAACTTTGTATTTTTATGACCATTCACACACACAGTTGCCTATGAAAGCCTGTTTCTAGACACTTCGTGTATCTGGAGAAGTACACAACAAGAGAACCATCTTCTCTCTTCTGATGGCACAGAGTCCCTTTGAGCCCATCACATGACACAGGGCTATTTTTATGGGATTCTGTGGGACTTCATGCCAGTAGTATGGTGAAAAAGAGGAGTCAGGTATATTTATTTTTTTATTTACTACATTTCTATACCGCCATTCTCAGCCCGAGGGCGACTCATGGTGGTTTACGAAGCAGCCCAATTCGATGTCCAACAATATAAAAACAGATAAAACTATTAAACATAATTAAAATTTGCAATACATATAAAAACATATAAAAACCATAAATACACTCAATTCCTCATAGAACAAAGCAAGAGGAGCTGAACAGAAAAAGGGGAAAGATGAAGAAATGCCATGGGAAGGGAGACTACAAACCCCCAACTGTAGGGAACAGAGCATGACTGTTCCTCCCATTACTCCATCATTGTGCCGTCGTGCCCGGGCTATACGGCTTCAAGGGGGACAAGGATGTGATCTTTCTCTTCCCGGGGGATTGCTTCTTGCCTTCCTTTAAAGCAGGGGTGCTCATTAGGTAGATCGCGATCTACTGATAGATCACGTAGGGCGTCCTGGTAGATCACAGGCAGGGCGGAAGGAAGGCTCAGTCCCACCCCGCAGGCTCCCGACGCCACCCAAGTGCTGCCAGCCCTGGGTTATCTGAGGTCCTTTCCACACAGTTGAATAAAATCCCATGTTATCTGCTTTTAATCAGATTATATGGCAGTGTGGACTCAGAAAACCCAGTTCAAAGCAGATATTGTATAATATGTTTCACATTTTTGTAGTGGGTAGTTAGATCATTTTGACTTGGTTGTTTTATAAGTAGCTCACATGCTGAAAAAGTGTGAGCACCCCTGCTGTAGAGGCTTTGGGGCTCCCAAGGACTAAACTGGACACTCTGTTTAACTCAAAGGGTTTATTCTTAAATACATGAGTTGTAAGCACTCAGGTTCTTCTCTTAGTTCCCCCAAAACAACACAGAAAAGCTTTTACTTTACAGTTCTTTGTGCAGATGTGGTCCTGGAAGCTTCAGCCGGTTGGCTCTCCAAATTCTCTCTCTCTCTGTCTCTCTCTCTCTCTCTCTCTCTCACCTCAAGGCAAAGGACGCTCGAAGTCCCAGTCAGATATGAAGGCAGGAAACCTTCCTCTTGACTGCCAACTGACTGTTTTGAAGGCGCTCGAGATGCTCAACGTCACCCAACCTTCCAATATGTTGGATATACTGCATGAAACTCAAGATGTGAAGTAGTAGTACTGGAAGATGGCTTGACCAAGGCCTGGCTAGCAACCTTCCAACATGTCCACTCTGTATAAGCTCTGGTGGTCTAATAACAGAAAAATTGCATCCTTCTCCATATCCCTGGGGAAAGAGGTGGAGCAAGCTTGATTGGGTTCTGTAAATGATGATTGGCAGGTGCCAAGGACAATGAATGCAGCCAATTCTCAAGTAAGCTGCAAACACATTAAAACAAAGCAGAACCCCTTGCAAACCATGCAAACTGTTACATTCCATCAGTGCAAACCTTTAAACTCAAAGTCTTAAATGTAAGTGGCGCTCACCGCACCGTCACAATGATTTTCCCCGCTGTTCCCCATATTACCACTGGCCATCTGATATGGTCCTTAGTCTACAAATGTTTATGCTATGAATTCATTGTCTTAGCCTCAAGATGCTACAAGATCCCTTTGCATACTGATTTTTTAAAAAATAAAACAGCTATATCTTTGAAATGTTATAATAGAGTTTATTTCAACACTTTTTTAAAAGCTAGTCATTTCATATTTGACTTTCCTTTAAAATGACCCATGTAGATCAAGAAATAATGTATAGTTCTTATTTATCTCCAGGTTAACTGACTAGATGACACTGTTGGCACTGGGAACATGTTCACTTTCAGATTATGATCTAGACAGCCACAGATTGTGAATTTCCTTGATCACTGGGACATCCGTCATCCATACTTTTCTCCATTCCATCCCAATATAACAAGATCTGAGCAGGAGTGTGGTGATGGCTTGTGATGATTTTCCTGTAACGGCAAGGAGAAAATGGAACCATGCTACCAAAAAAGGTTGGCCTTGAATCAAGCTCCTCTGGCTGAATTTTGATTTCAGCAAGGCATAGACCTACAAAGACATCCTCCATTCTCAAGAAGGAGATGTTTTTTGAAACAACATAAATTTCTCTTGCAACGTCAGTAGAGAGAACATAACCAGTTCCTGAAGGATACCAAGGGTAACTTTCCCCTGGATATTCTTCTTTGCTCACATACCATTTACTGTTTGCATCTCTTACTGGGTGGGCATGCCTTACGATAATACCTGTAAGCAATTTGGTGGTACTATTTCTTTTCAGGAGAAGTTCAGTCAAGTAATAAGTATTAACAAACATGTCACAGTCAGTTTTCATCACAAAGGTTGACTGTGGACAGAATTTATGGATCCATTCAAGACCCATCAAAGTCTTTAAAGTTAAGTTATGATATGTGTCCATAAAGTCCTTCTGAATGATGTCTTTATATAGTGTGTTTTCAGTAATAATTCCAATCTGGTCATAGGGCCGAGAATTATTTCCCAGGAGAAAATATGTCACAATACGTTTACCAGCTATTATTCTTTCCTTGCCCCATGTATTGCGAACAGCCATCCGTGCTTCCATTTGACCAAGTCGCGATGTTACCAGTATTACTAGGAATGGTGCATTTCTACTGCAATCTATATCAGGCAGTTTCAAAAAGTCCTTACTGTTTCTTTTGAAAATTGACATGGTTTTTTGATATAGTAGGTAGATACTGCTAGAATTCCGTAGAACCAGATAAACAAGGCCCAGTGCAAAAATGCACATGAAGACCTTTCTCTTGAAGGTCACCTGAAAACAAATGAAAAAATGTTTCAGTGATATCCAGTTGACCCCCTGTAACTATGAATTCTACACCCACAGTTTAACCGTCCATGGCTTGAAAATGTTTTTCAAAAATTCCAAAAATGCAAATCTTGATATTACAATTTATATAGAGAACATCATTTGATCATGCCATTGTATATAATGGTACCAGAGCATCTATAGACCTTGGTATCCAAGGTGGGTCCTGGAATCCACCCCAGCAGATACCAAGGGATGCTACACAAGTCTATTGCTGAATCAAGTATCTCCACATCCTATAAGTACGAATTTATTGGATTGCAGTGGTTTTCTGGGTTTTATGGCCATCTTCTGAGAGCATTCTCTCCTGACATTTTTTGCCCACATCTATAGCAGGCCAGATTGTGAGATTGTGAGGCCAGATCAGAGATTGTGAGGCTAGATCAGAGATTGTGAAGCCCGATCTCTGGAACATGGCCATACAGCCCAAAAAACTCACAGCAACCCAGTGATTCTGGCCATGAAAGCCTTCGGCAACACATTGTGCATTTGTTCTTTGGGGCCTAATTAAAATTTTGCACCTTTCTGTTGAATTTCATTCTGAATTTTTTTTCAAGTTACAAGTGAGCTCCTCTAAATTAGGAATTTGTTGCACTAATGATAAGGTATGATAAAAGAGTGGTTTTTACAACATTAAACATAAGATAACTCTTAGGAGATGGCTCTTGTATGAATCTATGTAAAGGAGATGGAAACTACACAATTCTCTAGCGATGACAAGTCTTTTTAAAAGGGTTTTCACAAGCAATGTTCCAGTAAAATGCATTAAATATGAATCCCAGTATAAATGTTTCATGTCCAAATATGGAAATTAGAAAATCATTAATAGATGTTGCAACTTGCTATTATAAATAACAATAAATCAAAATATATTTCTCTTGAGGATAGATTCCTATCAATAAAGAGAAAAGCAATCACTCAAAAGCACAACTTCAATTGATCAAATTCCATGCATACAATTAAAGGATTTTTTTAAAAAAATCAGATAGATGTGTGGTCTATGGTATAAGTATATAGACTGATAATTGAGCTAATATTCGTACATATGAACAGCTACTTTTTCAGAGTATTCTCATGATACATATATCTTCAAAAGGGTGGTTCTTGCAATTATGCCTATATCTTTGTTCCTATTTTTATTTAACCCTGTACAAAGGAGCCATTAAACCTTATTTTTTGTTTGACTATGTATGCTGTCATCCATAAAACAGTTTAAGAGAATATGTCTTTTTTCCTCCAGTGTGCCTTTAGCATGTTCCTTCCTTTTACATACAACAGTCTTTATTCAGCACTCCCATTGAATATGAATAATCCACACATGAGATGAATTTTTCCAACTGGGCTATGAGCTGAAAATGTCAGTTGTTACAGAATAGCTCAGCAAAAGTGTTAACTAAAACTGAACATTATGATGTGTGTTATCTTAGATGCTTATCACACTACTCGGTTGTTTCAAGCACTTCACCTATACTTGTGAAGATATCTGAATGCTGGTAATATGGATTGCACTCCACACCACATTTACACTTTCATGACTTAACAACTACCTTTCAAATTCCTCAATACTGACAAATGTCATTTGCATTTTCATGCTTGTATTACCTCCTGCATCATTATTGGTTTCCCTTTATTTTATAATAAACTAGCTTGGGGACCCAGCCCTGCCCGGGTTATTTGAGAAGCGCAGCAGGATGTAGAGTGGGTCATGGGGGCTCTGTGTGCCAAGTTTAGTCTTGATCCATCATTATTGGGAGTTGCAGTGGTATCATGAAATTACTGAAGGTAGTACAAGTCCCATCATCTCTGTGTGTCTCGTCCCCCCCAAAGTGTAGTAGGATGTAGATTGGGTCATGGGGGCTCTGTGTGCTAAGTTTGGTCTGTATTGGTGAATGGATGAGGGATGCATTGTTTTTCGGAAGTGAGTGAAGGTACTTCAAGTCCCATCATCCGTGGTCCGTCTCACAGTAAACTGCATCAGACTGTAGAGTGGGTCATGAGGGCTCTGTGTGCCAGATTTGGTGTTGATCAGTCATTGGATTAGGTTTGTAGCAGGATTGGGAAGTGAGGGAAGGTACTGCAAGTCCCATCATCCATGTTCTGTCCCCTCCAAACTTCAGTAGGATGTAGAGTGGGTCAATGGGGCTCTGTGTGCCAAGTGTGGACTTTCTCGGTGTTTGTTGGGGACCACAGTGGTCTGTGGGAACAGAGGGTGTAAAAGTACTACAAATCCCATCATCCATTGTCAGTCCTCCCCAAATCTCACCAGGACGTGAAGGCAGTCATGGGGGTTATGTATGGCAAGTTTGGTCTCGATCAGTGATTGGATGAGGGTTGCAGCGAACTTGGGAAGTGAGTAGAGGCACTTCAAGTCCTATCATCCATGGCCCACCCTCCTTCGAACTGCACCAGGATGTAGATTGGGTCATGGGGGCTGTGTGTGCTGAGTGTGGTCTGTATTGGTCCTTTTTGATGGCCTCAGTGGTCTGTGGGAACCAAAGTCTTGGAAAGTACTACAAATCCCATAATACGTGGGTCATGTCATAGGGGGGGGTTATGTGTACCAAGTTTGGTGCAGGTCCATCACCCGCACTGGTCGCTGTGGCCTGTGAAAGTGGCTGCCACATATCCGCCCTGGCCTGTGAAAGTGGCTGCCACATATCCGCCCTGGCCTGTGAAAGCATACCGTGTAAAACAGACAGGAGTAAAAAAAAATGGAAAAGGCCTGCATGGAATTAGCAGTAAGGTCAATGAGGCTGGGTGAGGGGGCTTTGGGCCAGAATTATTTATATAAGCATTAAAAGGCATTAGAGAAAGGTATTTATTGTTTTCTCTTGTGTCTTTTTGAGTGAAGTAGGGCCTTACCTTGTAGAGTGACAGTGCCTGTTCTAAAGATCCTGTCAGAAGCTGCCTTTCTCTGACACTGTGTTGAAGAGGGAAGATGGATGCCTCTTTTGGGCCTATCTGGGAGAAGAAGGGATTTGTAGGGGCTACAATGTTTTCTGGGAAGTGAATTGGGATGCAAATCCCATCATTCGTCGGCCATCCTGCCCTAAACTCTATTTTGGGGCCTGTAATGTTATGGCCTGCTATTGGTAACTTTAAAAGGGTGCATGGCAGGCAGCCGTTTTCTAAAATATGAGGGGGAGTAGAAAACAGGAATCCATTTTGTTTTCACAGAGCCAAGTGGGGAGGGAATGTTGATGGTGCATTTTTCCCCCTCAGTGGGAAGAAATACTGTTGTTTGAATGTAGAGGCCTGGATTCTGGGTTGCTGGCTTTTTCCCCCTCAGTGGGAAGAAATCCTGTTGTTTGAATGTAAAGGCCTGGATTCTGGGTTGCTGGCTTTTTTTGGATTCTGGGTTGCTGGCTTTTTCCCCTCAGTGGGAAGAAATCCTGTTGTTTGAATGTAAAGGCCTGGATTCTGGGTTGCTGGCTTTTTCGCCTCAGTGGGAAGAAATCCTGTTGTTTGAATGTAGAGGCCTTGATTCTGGGTTGCTGGCTTTTTACCCCTCAGTGGGAAGAAATCCTGTTGTTTGAATGTAGAGGCCTGGATTCTGGGTTGCTGGCTTTTTCCCTTCAGTGGGAAGAAATCCTGTTGTTTGAATGTAAAGGCCTGGATTCTGGGTTGCTGGCTTTTTCCCCTCAGTGGGAAGAAATCCTGTTGTTTGAATGTAGAGGCCTGGATTCTGGGTTGCTGGCTTTTTTCCCCTCAGTGGGAAGAAATCCTGTTGTTTGAATGTAGAGGCCTGGATTCTGGGTTGCTGGCTTTTTTCCCCTCAGTGGGAAGAAATCCTGTTGTTTGAATGTAGAGGCCTGGATTCTGGGTTGCTGGTTTTTTCCCTCAGTGGGAAGAAATCCTGTTGTTTGAATGTAGAGGCCTGGATTCTGGGTTGCTGGCTTTTTTCCCTCAGTGGGAAGAAATCCTGTTGTTTGAATGTAGAGTCCTGGATTCTGGGTTGCTGGCTTTTTTCCCTCAGTGGGAAGAAATCCTGTTGTTTGAATGTAGAGGCCTGGATTCTGGGTTGCTGGCTTTTTTCCCTCAGTGGGAAGAAATCCTGTTGTTTGAATGTAGAGGCCTGGATTCTGGGATGCTGGCTAATCAGTGGCTATCAATGCCCTCTGTCTGGTGCCTTAGAATTTTGGAGTGGCGAGGCTGTCCAATCAAAGGACTTTATGCAAATAGCTGCCACATATCCGCCCTTCCACCCTTCGCATACACACATACATACACACATACACACATACAAACATTCCGTTTTATAAAGGTATACAGAATACAGATTAAGCTATAATAATGCTATTGCACCATGTCACTGTACTATTATATTACTGCAATAAATTATTTATTGACACACACGCATATCTACACACACACACTTGAGAAGTAATAAAATGGTGGTAAGACTGTGGTGAGAGGTATCCCTGGAAAGAAAATGAGAGATCTTTGGAAAGCACACTCATGCAGTAAAGGTGTTTGAATGACATCTTCCTTATTTCATAAGAGCATACCAACTATATAAAAATTACAAGAAATCTAAAAAGCATTTCCACACACCCATATTTTCTTCAAGAAAGACTTCTCCTCTGTCAAAACTCCAGAAGTAGTCTAAGATTTCCTGGCTAGAGTTTCCCTTGAAAGCTCTAAGGGAAGAGCAACCAGACTACACAAAAATTGGGCCCACTATTCAAACCATCTCACAATGAAACAGAATGAGACACTCACCATCATACTGGTTCCTGGGCCACAGAAGGAAGCAAATTGTTTCCAGTATGCAAGAGATCGAAATCCTAATGACTCTAAGGCACAACTATACTGGGAGATCTATGATATTGTGCAATAAGGTGGAGCAAAGTCAATATTAACTTACTGCTATAATCATATAACGTTATCATGTGACAAGCACCATAGTGTTTTATAATTTCAGTTGGTTGGTTTCCATTCATTTCTGAGTTCAATTGAGATCTTCTGGGATTAGAAATTAAAAATATTTGGAGTTCCTTTCCATACTTCAGAATTGTTCTACACCAACACTGAAATTGTAGATCATGTTGTATTAGCCATTGATGTCTGAACCGATGACTACAGAGTCTGTGGAAATGGAAGGCCAACCATATGCACAGCCACTCAAATCCCAACAATTCATTTCACAACAGAAGATGAGTTACACAACCCAACAAATAAAATTATTGTTACCTTGGTTTTTAGGTCTATTTGTAGAGTTGAGGCATTAATTCAGAAAATTGCACTGGATAGACCGCATCAGCTCTAGTTTCATATATATGGTTATCATGATTTTCTCTGAGTGTGCAAATGAAGACAGGTATATGGCATATGTTCTAAATCTCAAAAACTGGAACTGATAGGGGAAACGTGGTGCCATTTTTGGAATCAGCAAGTCAAATATACCTAGCAACGGGTCTAACATTTGAGGTACCAAAATGTATATTGGCCAGTGTTGTTTATCTGAACAAGCTCTTCTCTTGTTGCATTACTATCTTCATAAGAGATAAGAACCCCCACATACTACTCTACTTGCCTTTGGCCCCACCAACCACTGGAGGATAGCCCTACAAACCTCTTGTGGGCTAAAAATTGGCTCACAAGCCAGAAACCGTTCTTCATCCCTCCCTGACAGAATGTCCAAGAAGTCTAGAGCAGGGGTGCTCCCACTTTTTCATCATGCGAGCTACTATATGAACAATCAAGTTTAAAAGATCACCTGTTGTGCATGTGAGCGTGCACGCACACGCGCGCACACTCCTACTGCAGCCTTTCATCCGCGCAGGGCTTCTTTCTTGCCTGCCCATGAACTCGCTGCCGTGCGCACCCGGGAAGGGGATCCTCTTTGCCTGCGCGCGCGCTCTCTCTTAATGTCTTTGTTGCCTTCCTCCTTCCTGCTGCGTGCTTTCGCGAAGCAGGAAGTCCCCACCCCTTCCTGCTTCTTGTGTGCACAGCAGGCCCCTCCCGCGCAAGCAGCAGGAGGGTATTTATAGGCGCACCCGCCAGATACGGCTTTGGCGGCGGCTCGGAAGGTGCAGGGCTGGGAAGAGGGGCCGCCTGGCTGCTGCCTGGGCTGGGAAACTCAACTGAGAGAGGGACCCACATGAGGCTGGAGCCTCCCCACAGCAGCCTCCCCCCTCCCTCGAGGCTTCCTTAGCTGGGCAGGAGAAGGAAGAGTGGAAGAGGTGTTTCCCCAAAGTGACAGATGCAGCGGGGGGGGGGGCCTTCCTTCCTTCCTTTCGAGGGTGTCACTCAGAAAGGACGCCCAAGTGGACGGCTGGCAGGAAGGAGGACCCCTCCCACTGGTGGCAGTCCATGCCCACGGGAGAGAGAGGGGGGGGGTGGTGGCTCTTCCTAGCCGGCTCTGAAGAGCCACCCTCTCTCTCCGTGTGTCTCTGTCTCTCTCTTTCCCGTGGGCCCTCGCCGCCTTTCTCCTTCAAAGGCGAGGGAGGGCGAGGCGGAGAAAGGCGACGAGGGCACAAGCAGCACCAGCAAGGGGTGCCTCCATCCCCGCAGCCCCCTCCTCCTCGGGTTCAGCCGCAGGAACATGGTGGAGCCCTCCCTCCTCGCCCCCAACCAAGGAAAGAAAGCAGCCCCACACAGCTCACTCGCCCAGGTCTCGGCTTGGAATGGGAGTCCCGAGGGCAGCAGCAGGGTTTGCGGTGGGGCTTGCTTGGCTTTGCTCCACTTTGCCCGGCCTCCTTCACCTCTTTCTCTCTCTCTCCCTCTCTCCTTCCAGCGCCCGCCTGCCTGCCTACCTGCCAAAAGGATCCGAAAAAGTTCTCCGGATTTCTTTCTTCTCTCCTTGGCTCTCTCTCTCTCTCACACACACATTCCCTCCATTCCTCCCACAGCCTCGCATCCTATCCATGCACGTGCCTTCGCCTTGGTCCCGCCCTCCACCCCCCCCCCTCCGCAGCAACCAATGGGCGGTCATGTCACCACACTGTGTGTGGCAAGATGAGCGCCAGGGCCCGCCCACTAAAGCCTCATTTTGGCAAAAGAAGCCCCGCAAAGGCGGCGGTGGGAGCGCACGTGCGCGCGCATGGCGGGAGTGCGCCATCCGGCTGGTGAGGCCCAAAGATCACCTGGAAGAGGGGCGAAGATCACCTAGGTGCTCCCGATCACCATAATGAGCACCCCTGGTCTAGAGTGTACATAATTTTGTTTCAATATGTAATTGAAGTTTTGTTGTACGAGAAGGCCTGAAGGATCCTTGAATTTATAGTTCCATTTAATGCAAACATGCATTTGGTATTTCTTATTTTTATTCTTTGTTAACATGCTGTACACTTAATTTTCCACACATTATTTGAAATATAATAATGCATTATTGTCAGCCAAGTCTCATTAAAAATCATCTAAGACAGATTCCATCATCAAAGAAAAAGTAAGGAACACAGCTAAACCAAGTAGTAATTTTGACAATAAGAAAAGAAAATGGTATTCCAGACAAGTATCTACATTTAGAACTGGAAAACATAATCCACAAAAGGGACATAACATTCAGATATATTTGCTGGATTCGTATCAAGTAATTGCTACTTCACAACTCCCATGAATAAAGGACCAATTGGAAATTGCATATTGGTGTAATTAGAAGAGGACATTATACTATATCCGTGCTGTCCAACTTCTTCCGACGCAAGGGCCGGAAGAAGTGTCACTGATCACCTCGGGGCCGTAGGGGATCAGTGAGCAGAGGGCGGGAGCCACGCGTGGGGCGGGGCGGGGGGTGGGGCAGGGGCGGGGCTTCTTTCGTCGTCTCCCCCGCCCTTCCTAGGGAGGAGCTGGCGAAAAGGAGCAGTAGGCGGCGCCAAGGGCAGCGCGTCAGAAGCCTGCCGTGACGCGCTGCCCTGGGTGCCGCCTACTGCTCCTTTCGCCCCCCCGCCCTTCCTAGGGAGGGGGAGCCGGTGAAAAGGAGCAGAAGGCGGCGCCAAGGGCAGCGCGTCAGAGGCCTGGCGTGACGCGCTGCCCATGGCGCCACCTACTGCTCCTTTCGCCCGTCTCCCCCACCCTTCCTAGGGAGGGGACCCGGCGAAAAGGAGTAGAAGGCGGCGCCAAGGGCAGCGCATCAGAGGCCTGGCGTGACGCGCTGCCCTTGGCGCCGCCTACTGCTCCTTTCGGCACGGAGAGAGGGATGGCGTGGGTGGTACAGCGAGGAGGAGCTAGATCTCTTCCTCCTCCCTGCCCTGCCTCCCCCTCCCCCGCCCATTTTTTTTTAAAAAAAAATTAAAAATGGCGGCCGGGGGGCATAGCGAGGTTGTGTCCAACAGGCTGGGGGCCGTGTACGGGCCCCGGGCCGCCAGTTGGACAGCCCTGTACTATATCATTAGTATATCTGTTGATCTTGTGTGTTTTCAAGGTATTGTCTCCTTACAGTGACCCCAAGGCAAGATTATCATGGGGTTGTCTTGGTAAGATTTGTTCAGAGAGGGATTGCCATCATCTTCCTCTGAGGCTGAGAGAGTGTGACTTACCAATGTCACCAAATACTACTTTTTAAAGGACAGTTTCATTTTCAAAAGAAAGCATCTCCTACCATCAACACACTCCTGACTGCCTTCCTTCTTTCCTGTTTTACCCAAATGAATTTACCCAGTAGTTCCCAACTATGGCCCACGGACCACCAGTGGTCCACAAGAACTAAAACAGTGGTTCCCAATCTTTTTTTGACCAGGGACCATTTTTACCAGGGACCACTCTCCAACATTATTACCAAAAGGGTTACAAATCAGTTTTTGGTCAACTTTAGATTTGATTTGGTTATTTGGAGTGCTGATTCAGAAAATTGCATTGGATAGACCTCATCAGCTCTAGTTTCTGATACAGAACATATGCCATCCAATAGTCACCATCTGCTTGCCCAAAGAAAACCATATTTAATAATCTAGAGCTGATGTGGTAGAAGTAACAGTTTGTGGGTAGTCAGCCTCTCCCCTTCTGAGATCCCCATTGCCTTGGCACTATAAGAGGGTTTCACAAGACCAGTCACTCTCATTTCCGCATGGTTTTGAGGCAATGGTGTAGTAATGGTGAGGCATCACCCATATTTTCATTTTTGTGGACCTCTGGTGTCCACGGACCACAGGTTGGGTACCACTGAACTAAAATATGGTCCGTGGCCTCACCGTTACTACACCGTTGCAACAAGAGGGACTGGTCTCACAAAACCCTCTTATAGTGCCAAGGCTCATTAAACATGTATTTCTCTTGAAGCAGGAAATCATCAGGCGAATAGCAATCTTAAAACTCAAAGCAGCCTGGGTGTAAACTGAAATTGATCTAGAACTCAGTTTCAGCCATGTGCATCTTTAGTTGCATACTAACAATCCACTTATAATATTTGCCTGGGAGAGGAATATTTGCCTGGGAGAGAAACGTTAACAGCTGTGTCTGTGTATGCCTTCAAGTCAACTGTCAACATAGGAGCCCCCGGTGGCACAATGGGTTGAACCCTTGTGCTGGCAGGACTGAAGACCGACAGGTTGCAGGTTCAAATCCGGGGAGAGTGCGAATGAACTCTCACTGTCAGCTCCGGCTCCCCATGTGGGACTCCCACAAGAATGGTAAAATATCAAACATCCAGCATCCTCTGGGCAGCGTCCTTGCAGTTGGCCAATTCTCTCAAGTTGCTCCTGACACATAAAAAATCTGTCAACATTGGCAACCTCATAAAGTTCATAGACTTTTGTTAGGCAGGAATACTCAGAGTGGATTTTGCTCAGATGAACAGTAATCTTGAAACTGTATTATCTTGAAACTCAACGCAGCCTAGGTGTAGATCGGCCCCCTCCCTCCTGACCTTTCAAAAAAAGTTTTTTTAAAAACCTAGCTCTTTGAACAAGCTTTGGAACTGCAGTGCAATAGACAAACACAGAATTATGTAAGATTAAAACATGGAATGGATTAGACGATGGAAAATGAAATTAACAGGAAGACATTGGTTTTGTGTGTGTGTGTGTGTGTGTGTTTCTATGGATTTTATAATGTTGTTTTAACTGTTTTAATTGTATATTGTGGATTGTTATGGCATCGAATTGCTGCAAACTTGTAAGCTGCCTTGAGTCGCCTTCGGGCTGAGAAAGGCAGGATAAAAATATAGTTAATAATTAAATAAATAAATAAATAGACTGAAAGGGATCTAGAACTCAATTGTCAACCATTTACATATTTAGTTGTGTATTAACAATCCACTTACAATATTTGCCTGAGAGAGAAATGTTAACAGCTGTGTTAACATACAGTACCTTCAAGTCAACATATGGCAACCCCATAAAGTTCATAGTGTTTTCTTAGGCAGGAATACTCAGAGTGGGTTTTGGGAGTTCCTTCCTTTGAAGGAACTCAAATCCTTGATCAAGGCGGATCGGTGCTGCTTGTGTTATTGGACCTCACAGCAGCATTTGATACAGTCGATTTTGATCTTTTGACGCACCGCCTTGCCGTGGCTGGAGTGAGGGGAACAGCTCTAGACTGGCTGTCCTCGTTTTTCCAAAATCGGAAGCAGCAAGTGCAGAGGGGTGGGCTGGTTTCCGAGGGATCCCCTCTGCTTTGTGGGGTCCCTCAGAGAGCCACCCTATCCCCTCTGTTATTTAACATCTACATGTGACCACTTGCTCAACTGGTGCATAGCTTTGGGCTTGAGTGTCACCAGTACGCTGATGACACTCAGCTCATTCTGAGGATGGAGGGCCGACCGGACTCCGTACCCGATAATTTCCATCTTTGCCTTGAAGCTGTTACTGGATGGCTGCGAGCCAGTAGGTTGAAGATGAAACCGCCAAAGATGGAGATCCTTTGGCTGGGCCGTCAGGGCGATAGGAAATCCAACTGCCGACCCTGGATGGCGAGGCATTATGCCCGTCATCATCAGTAAAAAGCCTGGTTGTCCATTTGGACCAGGGGTGCTCATTATGGTGATCGGGAGCACCTAGGTGATCTTCGGCCCTCTTCTAGGTGATCTTTGGCCTCACCAGCCGGATGGAGCACTCCTGCCATGCCATATCTGGCTGGAGCACTGGCGAGTGCGCCTTTAAAGCCCCTCTGCTGCGTGCGTGGGAGCGGCCTGCTGTGCACGCAAGAAGCAGGATGGGATGGAGACTTCCTGCTTCGCGAAAGCACGCAGCAGGAAGGAGGAAGGCAATGAAGACATTAAGAGAGAGAGCGCGCACAGGCAAGGAGGATCCCCTTCCCGGGTGCGCGCAGCGCGAGTTCGTGGGCAGGCAAGAAAGAAGCCCCGCGCAGATGGAAAACTGCAGTAGGCGCGTACGCGCGCGTGCGCACGCACACGCTCACATGCACAATCAAGTGATCTTTTCAACTTGATTGTTCATATAGTAGCTCGCATGATGAAAAAGTGTGGCCACCCCTGATTTGGACCCTCTGCTATCAATGGAGACTCAAATCTCCAGTGTTAGCAGAATCGTATTCTTCCACCTGCGACAGGTGAAGCGTCTGGCTCCCTATCTCTCACAGAATGACTGAGTCACAGTAACGGTCATCTCAAGACTTGACTACTGTAACACTCTTTACATTGGCCTACCCTTGTCCGTGATCCGGAAATTGAAGCTAGTGCAGAATGCTGCAGCCCGGCTGCTCACGGGTTCCCCCGCGAGCTGCCACATAACACCTGTACTGCAGAACCTGCACTGGCTACCGATTGAACGCCGGATCACTTTCAAGGTGTTAGTTCTTACTTTCAAGGCCTTACATGGTCTAGGGCCAGTGTACCTTTGGAATTGCCTGAATCCATATAACCCTCCGAGATCACTTCGTTCTGAGGATCAGAACCTCCTTGACATCCCTAGCATGAAGGTTTTTCACTTGACTTCGACAAGGTGCAAGGCTTTCTCAATCATTGCCCCTGTACTGTGGAATATGTTACCACCAGAAACGCGGGCTCTGCAAAACTTAGTTTCTTTCCACAGAGCCTGCAAGACGCACTTGTTTAGACTGGCCTCCGAAAGCTCGTGATCCAATTGTGTTTTATTATTGTTCGATTGTTTTATATTTTTTACTGTATGTTTTACTTATTGCCTGCTCTCTTCGAGCCATGTTGTAAACTGCTTCGAGCCATTGGGAGTAGTGGTCTACAAATCCAAATAAATAAATAGGGCCTACAGCATCTGGTATTTGTTGGTGGTCTCCCCTCCAAGTACCAGCCAGGTCTGCTACTGCTTAGCTTTCAAGAGCAGATAAGAACTGGTGCCCTCAGAGTAATTATGGTCCACGTTAACAGGTAGCTGGAAGTAATTGAGAAATATCAGAGTTGAGAGCAGGTCCTTTAGGAGAAATCCTACCACTTCTTTTTTTAAGGTAGATATAGGATCACTTCCTGTGTCAAGGAGGCATTTGTCACATTCTGGTTCTAGATCAGGGCTGTCCAACTGGCGGCCCAGGGGCCGTACATGGCCCCCCAGCCTGTTGGACACGGCCCCCGCTATGCCCCCGGCCGCCATTTTTAATTTTTTTATAAAAAAAATCTATTTTTTTAAAAAAAATGGCGGCCAGGGGGGAGGGGGAGGCAGGGCAGGGAGGAGGAAGAGAGCTAGCTCCTCCTCCCTGTACCACCCCCTCCATCCCTCTCTCCGCGCTGAAAAGGAGCAGTAGGCAGCGCCAAGGGCAGCGCATCACGCCAGGCTTCTGACGCGCTGCCCTTGGCACCGCCTTCTACTCCTTTTGCCGGGTCCCCTCCCCTAGGAAGGGTGGGGGAGATGGCAAAAAGGAGCAGTAGATTGCCAAGGGCAGCGGCGTCACGCCAGGCCTCTGACGCGCTGCCCTTGGCGCCTTCTGCTCCTTTCGCGGCTCCCCCTCCCTAGGAAGGGCGGGAGACGGCGAAAAGGAGCAGTAGGCAGCGCCAAGGGCAGCGCGTCACGCCAGGCTTCGACGCGCTGCACTTGGCGCCCTTCTGCTCCTTTCGCCAGCTCCCCCTCCCTAGGAAGGGGGAGACGACGAAAAGAAGCAGTAGGCGGCGCCAAGGGCAGCGCGTCAGAGGCCTGGCGTGACACGCTGCCCTTGGCCCCACCCTGCCCCACCCCGCCCGCCTCCACGCGTGGCCCCGCCCTCTGCTCACTGATCACCTACGGCCCCCGAGGTGATCAGTGACACTTCTTCCGGCCCTTGGGTCGGAAGAAGTTGGACAGCACTATTCTAGATTATCAGTCCTTCCCTGTTTGACTGAATGAAGTAAAAACTTGCCTAGACACTGTGTGGTCAGTATAGCTTTTAGCACTCTGTGTGTCATTTTATTAGCTGACTGGGTGTATGAAATGCAAAACTTGTAAGCATGATAATGAGATGAAAAGTATTATCTTACCTTTTGACAACATATTTCCTCCTATCTTAGTCCCTTGGGGACAACTGGTAAAAATGAACTTCTCACCTTACCACCATACCCACAAACTTTGTATTTCTATGACCATTCTCACACACAGTGTGCCTAAGAAAGTCTGTTCATAGACATTTCGTGTACCTGGGGAAGTAAAGAGCGAGAGAAGCATCTTCTTCCCGCTTCTCTCCTCTGTCAGTACAAAGTGTCCTGGAGCCCATCACATGATGCAGGGCTACTTCTTATGGGACTCTGTGGGGCTCCATGCCAGCAGTACGGTGGGAACACTCAATTCCTCATAGAACAAAGCAAGAAGAGCTGAACAGGAAACAGGGAAAGATGAAGAAATGCCATGGGAAGGGAGAATACAGACCCCAATGGTAGGGAACAGAGCGTGACAGCTCCCTTCCCTGCTCCACAATTTCCTCCACTGTCCCCCACATTCTAATTTTCAAAGATGAAATAGCTATGTCTTTGAAATGTATTATATAGTTTATTTCAACACTTTTTAAAAAGCTAGTCATTTCAGATTTGAATCTCCTTTAAAAATGACCTGTGTAGATCAATAAGTAATGTATAGTTCTTATTTGTCTCCAGGTTCACTGGCTAGATGACATTGTGGCATTGGAAACATGTTGACTTTCAGATTATGATCTAGACAGCCACAGATTGTGAATTTCCTTGATCACCTGGGCATTCTTTGTCCATTGTCCTCTCCATTCCATCCCAATATAACATGATCTGAGCAGGAGTGTTGTAATGACTTGTGATTATTTTCTTGTAACGACAAGGAGAAAATGGAACACTGCTGGCAAAAAACGTTGGCTGAGAATCAAGTTCCTCTGGCTGAATTTTGAGTTCAGCAAGGCACAAACCCACAAAGACATCCTCCAGTTTGAAGAAGGGGATCTTTTTTGAAACAACATAAACTTCTCTTGCAACATCAGTAGAGAGAACATAACCGGTTCCTGAAGAAAATAGAGGATAATCCTCTCCAGGATATTCCTCTTTATTCACATACCATTTACTATTTGCATCTCTTATTGGATGTCCATTCATTTTGATAGCACCTGCAAACAATTTGGTGGTACTGTTTCTCTTCAGGAGAAGTTCAGTCAAATAATAAGTATTCACAAACATGTCACAGTCAGTTTTCATGACATAGGTAGACTGTGGACAGAATTTATGGATCCATTCAAGACCCATCAAAGTCTTTAAAGTTAAGTTATAATATGTGTCCATAAAGTCCTTCTGAATGATGTCTTTATATAGTGTGTTTTCAGTTTTAATACCAATCTGGTCATAGGGCCGTGAATTATTTCCCAGGAGAAAATATGTCACAATACGTTTACCAGCTATTATTCTTTCCTTGCCCCATGTATTGCGAACAGCCATCCGTGCTTCCATTTGACCAAGTCGCGATGTTACCAGTATTACTAGGAATGGTGCATTTCTACCGCAATCTATATTAGGCAGCTTCAAAAAGTCATTACTGCTTCTCTTGAAAATTGACATGTTTTTTTGATATAGTAGGTAGATACTGCTAGAATTCCATAGAACCAGATAAACAAGGCCAAGTGCAAAAATACATATGAAGACCTTTCTCTTGAAGGTCACCTGAATAGAAATAAAAAAATAAATATTATCTCATTTAACTTATTTCAGTGAAATTCAGTTGACCCCCTGTAACTATGAATTCTGCATCCACAGTTTAACCGCCCATGGCTTGAAAATATTTTTCAAAAATTCCAAAAATGCAAATCTTGATATTACCATTTTATATAAAGAACATTATTTTACTATGCCATGGTATATAATGGTACTAGCACATCTATAAACCTTGGTATCCAAGGTGGGTCCTGGAATCCACCCCAGCAGATACCAAGGGATGCTACACAAGGCTATTGCTAAATCAAGTATCTCCACATCCTATAACTACACATATATTGGGTTGCTGTGAGTTTTCTGGGTTGAATGCATTCTCTACTGACATTTCACCCACATCTATGGCAGGCATCCCCAGATGCCTGAAACATGACCATACTGCCCAGAAAACTGACAGCAGCATGGTGATTCCACCCATAAAAGCCTTCGACAACACATTGTGCATTTGTTCTTTGTGGCTTAAGTATAAAATTTTGCATCTCTCTGTTTAGTTTAGTTTATTGCATTAGCCACAAGGCCATATCAAGCAGAACCAACCATGCAAAAGAAATACATGTATCAAGCGTTGAACAGTGGTTCCATACTGTGCAACAGTACATTAAACAACCGTTCTGTAATGAAATAACAAATACTCTCCTGGCACCTCTGCCTTTCTGCTTCATCTCTCTGTTGAATTTCATTCTGAACATTTCTTCAAGTTACACGTGAGCTCCTCTACATTAGGAATTTGCTCTACTAATGATAAGGTCTGATATAGGAGTGCCTTTTACAACATTAAACATAAGGTAACCCCTAGGAGATGGCTCTTGTATGGAACCATGTAAAGGAGATCGAAACTACACAAGAGAACCATGCTCTGGTGCTGACAAGTCATTTTAAAAGGGTTTTCACAAACAATATTCCAGTCAGATGCTTTAAATATGAACCCCAATTACTTTTAAATGTCCAAATATGGAAATTAGAAAATCATAATAGATGTTGCTGCTATTATAAAAGTAGAAATAAATAACAATAAATCAATATCTTTTTCCTTTGAGGATGAATTACTGTCAGTAGGGAGAAAAGCAATCACTCAAAATCACAACTTCAAGTGATCAAATCCCATGCATATAATTAAAGGATTTTTTTTAAAAAAAATTCCAATAGATGTGTGGTCTAAGGTATAAGGATATAGACTGATAGGCGTGCTAGTATCCTGTACATATGAACTTCTGCTTTTTAAAAGTAGTCTCATTATACTTAAATATATCCTCAATTATATCTCTAATCTTTGTTCCCTTTTATTTAACCCTGTACAAAGGATTAATTAAACGTTCATTTTGCTTGACTATGTGTGCTGTCATCCAGAAAGCAGTTTAAGAGTCCTTTGGCATGTTCCTTCCTTTTATATCCAACAGCATTTTGGCGATTTCAAAATTTGGATAATTTCAAGAGAATTGATATACTCCTCTAAATCCTGACTGTTCAATCTAGCGATCAAACACCTATTTTTCCCCAAAGTGAGTGTTGATTGATCTTCCTATATACTTCCTAGACTTTTCATAACATCTATAAGATCAATTCTGGATCTATCTAACTAACTGTCTTTATTTAGCACTCCCACTGAATATGAATAATCCACACATTATGAGATGAATTTTTTCCAACTGGGCTAGAAGCTGAAAATTTCAGTTATTACATAATATATCAGCAAGTGTGTTAACTGAAACTGAACATTAGGATTGTATTATCTCAGATTTTTATCACACTACTCAGTTGTTTCAAGTTGTTCCATTCATTTCAAAAGTGTTTCACCTACTATATACTAGTGAAGATAGCTAAATGCTGGTAATATGGACTGCACCCTTCACCACATTTACACTTTCATGACTTAACAACTATATTTCTAATTCCTCAATACTGACAATGTCATTTGCACTTTCATGTTTGATTACCTCCTGCATCATCATTGGTTTCTCTTTCTTTTATTTTAAATTAAGCTATAATGATGCTATTACACAATAATGTCACTGCAGTATTATACTACTGCCGATATATATGTAGAGAGGGGGGGGGCTAACAAAATGGTGGTAACACTGTGGTGAGAGGTATTCCTGGAAAGCAAAGGAGAGATCTTTGAAATGCACGCTCATGCATTTCAAAGATCTGCATGAGTGCCTGAATTACATCTTCATTGCACCAAAAACAGCATGCCAACTGTATAAAAAATACAAGTAATCTAAAAAGCATTTCCACTGCACACACAAAAACCCATATGTTCTTCCAAAAAAATGTCTTGTCTTCTGTCAAAACTCCAGAAGTAGTCTAAGATTTCCCAGCCAAAGTTTCCCCTTCAAAGCTCTAAGGAAGAGCAACCAGACTACACCAAAACTGTACCCACTATTCATATCATCTCACAATGAAGCAGAATGAGTTACCCACCATCATACTGGTTCCTGAGCCACAGCAGGAAGCAAATTGTTTCCAGCATGCAACTGATCACAATCCCAATGACTCTGAGGTACAACTATACTGAGAGAGCTATGAAATCATGCAAAAAGGCTGGAGCAAAGTCAACCGAGCTTGCGGAACACCTTGCCGGCCAAAGTCCGAGCAATTAAGGAACTTCCGGTTTTCCGGAAAGCTTGTAAAACAGCTCTTTCGACAGGCATTTAATCTTTAGCCACCCTTTGGTTGTGGAAACAACATTGTTTTAATGGTTGGACATTTTATTTGTTTTTACAGTCTTCATATTTTAGGTTTAATGTTTTTAGGTCGATATGCTGTAAACCATCCTGAGCCTAATGGAAAGGGTGGTATACAAATCGAAATAATAAATAAATAAATAAATAAAAATATTAACCCACTGCTACAACCAGGCATGTAGCCAGGGGGGGCTAAGGGTTATTCAGCCCCCCCCCCCAAATTCTCAGGGTGGTCCGCGAAAAGGCCTTACTGGTACATTATTTAAACTGTTATGTTTATTCATATCATGATCTGATCACCATGCTCATTATATCCCACATTCATGGGGTTATTGGGATAACAATACAAAAGGTTTGCTAGGATAGACCCTCTTCCACCCAGTCTCAGCCCCCTGAACCAAACTCACCCCCCGAATCAAAATCCTGGCTACGGCCCTGGCTACAACCATATACCATTGTCATGTGGCAAGCACCTTCGTGTTTTACTGTTTCAATTGGTACATTTCCATTCATTTCTGAGTTCAATTGAGGTCTTCTGGGATTAGCAATCCCAGAAATTCCTTTCCATACTTCAGAATTGTTCTCCCCCAACACTGAAAATAGTTGCTTTTGTACTAGTATGTGGCACAGGACATCCAGGAATTATAAAGCCAACTACCTAAATCATTTTTCTGTTACAGAAATCAAAAGAAGTCATGTTAACAAGATGTTTCATGATAATATGAAATGTTCTGTATATATGATGATGTTTATATTGTGTACATTATGCTAAAACCTTGTGTTAAACGTGCTACTGATAATGTATAAATATGTACACTGAATGGTTTACAATAAGTGAAATAGTGGAGATGGCTGGCAACTGATTGGAAGTTCTAATGTGCAATGGTAGAAATTTAGCTGTTAGCTAAGAGTTTGCGAGTGCGGCTATGGCAAGTTACTCAGAGCAGGATGTATTTATCACTTAGATGAAGAAAGAATTCAGAGCAGGAAAGCATACATAACTGTAACATCTAAAAATCATACATGATAGGCACCGGGAATGTGGCGCAGCTGGCTGGGAGTCAGCTGCATAAGATCTCTAATGACCAGAAGGTCATGAGTTCGAGGCCTGTCTGGGTCGGAGTGAGCTCTCGACCAATCGTGTAGCTCATTGTCTGTCTGTATATGTTGTATGTCTATGGCATTGAATGTTTGCCTGTATATGTGCATTGTGATCCGCCCTGAGTTCCCTGCGGGGTGAGAAGGGCAGAATATAAATAAATAAATAAGTTTTATTTACAGTATTTCTAATCAGAGAACATAACCTGCCTGGAGCTATTCAAGATAGTTTTTTCTTCTGCCTTCGTGTTGCCATGTCTATTGCATCTTGACGCACTTACTTTAACCAAATTACGGGTGAGGAGAAGACATATAATTAGCCCAGGAGATCACCCTATTTCAGCCACATTTGGAGGTCCACACCTTGATCTTCACCCACCATGATATGTTGTCATTCCCAGTTGCCTTTAGGAATTTGGGTATCGGCAGTTCCTATTGTTGAAAAAAAACCTTGTAAACAGAACTGAGCATGTTTAGAAGAGGAAGAGAATGGTTTTCACAGAAACAATATTTATTTGTTGCCAGTGATGCGAGTGGCTCTGAAGTATCACTGTGAGTTCCAAGCTCTACAGATCACTCTTCAAAAGACAAAACCACACAATTCCCACCCCTGCTTAACTAGACCTTGCCATTGAAGACGGTGAGCTCGAGGCAATACGATAAAAACTAAAAACAGAGAGAGACTGACAGCTGATGAGCAAGAGCTTTGTGTGTGATAGATAGATATTTATTTACGGTCAAGGACCAACGTCACAGAAAATAAAACAATATAAATGTTAAAACTCCGTTCAACTCTACAGTTTAACACCAACAGTATCTAGCCTATTGTGTTTCCGCGTTCGATTTAATATGCTGGTTCCTCGTAGCTAGAACGGCCATGAGATATTTGGCCACCAGGTTGGTTGTCTCCTTGTGTTTGTCGTCGAGCAGCCAGTATAGGTAGAATTCCTCAGGTCTGCCAGGTAAGCGGGACAGTATTGGCGAGATTAAGGAGAGGCGGGCATCCACATACAGAGGGCAGTAAAAGAACACATGCTCTATAGATTCAACCGCCCCTACGTCGCAGGGGCATATTAGTTCATGATAGGGTGTTTTTGTGTACCTGCCCAGTAGCACAGCTGTTGGCAGAGCATTAACTCGGTCCAGAGTAAACACTTTCCTGTGTTTCGGGTTTGTTAGGTTTGTTAAATAATTTTGTGTAGCAAAGGGTACGTTAGTACTGCATTTAAATAGTGGCTGGTATCTGGCACAGGCTAGATGTTTTTGGTAATCTATATCCATTATTCTGTGCCTTACTGCTACTCTAGCATTCATATATCCCAGGAGGTCTTGTTCTTCTTACTGTAACCCTGATAGTTTGAGGTTTCTGAGAATCGTGTTTTTCCATGTAGACCTAAAAGAGTCTGTCAGGGTTAAAGGGGCCAGTCCTTTGGGTAAGTGTTTTAGCTTTAGCCAGAAGTTTAGTGTAAGTCTGGACTCGTGCCTCCATGGAAGGCAAGCCCGCTTCTAGGTGCAGGGTGTTATTCCGGACGCAGCATGGAGTTGCTAAGATACTACTCAGGAATTTGGTTTGGACTTTTTCGAAAGTGTCCAATTTTTTGAAGGCACATACCTGTGCGCCGTACAGAAGTTGGGCAATTATTTTGTGACAGCTGGGATATATTGGCCTCCCTTGGTGAAATAAAAATTCTTAATGGCTCTGCAAGCTCTTTGCACGTTGTCTGTTGCAGATTTTATCTGTTCGTTCCACCGACCCGAGGAATGGAACGTGATCCCCAAGTATTTGTATTTGTCTACTTATTCGATGGGCAATCCATTGATAGTCCATTTTGGTCTGATTTTTCGTCTGGTAAAAATCATTATTTTGGTTTTACTGTAGTTTATAGTTAGGGAGTCTTTTTCACAGTATCTTTGGAGTTCTAGTAATAGCCTTTTTAGACCAATTTGTGAATACAATACTATAGCCTCGTCATCTGCGTATAGCAGCATAGAGATTGGTCTGTAGGCTAGACGCGGTGTGGAAATGATCCCCTTCAGGGCTTTTACCATAGAATTTATATATAATTAAATAAGGTGGGGGCCAGAATACATCCCTGCCTAACGCCTCTGTTGGTAGGAACTATTCCAGAGTAGTGGCCATTCTGGGAACATCTTACTCTGAGTGAGGTGTTGTGGTATAGCCCTTGTATTAAGATTAAGAGTCTTCTGTCTATTGATGAGCACTCCAGTTTCTTCCATAGTTTGTCTCTCGGGATCAGATCAAACGCAGATTTGAAATCAATGAAAGCTGTATATAATGCTCCTCTGTCCGGGGCAGAGTATTTTTCTTCTAGATGCTGTAGGATTAGACATTGATCCAGGGTAGAACATCCTTCTCTGAACCCAGCTTGTTCATCCTCGAATGTTCTCTTGGTCTATCCAGTCCGTCAGCTTTAGATGTAAGTGAGAAGCATAAAGTTTGCTGACAATATTTAGCAAACTGATTGGTCTGTAGTTTGCTGGGTTGGAACGTTCTCCTTTTTTGTATATCGGGATAATTGTGGCTATTCCCCATTCTGTAGGGAATGTGGCTGTCTGGTCTATCCTGGTAAACAGACGTGCCAAGACTGGTATCCACCAGTCCTTGTTTGACTTTAGGAGTTCTGCCGTTATATTGTCACAGCCAGGGGCCTTACCAGGCTTTAATCTACTAATCAAATTCTTGATCTCTGATTCATTTACCCGGGGCCAACTGGATGTTGAATCTATGTCCAGATTGCCCTTCCTCGTAGTAACCGTGCTGGACATATATATATTTTTAAAATGTTCTTCCCATGAGTGTGCTGTGATATGGCAGCCTACGCTGAGGGCACCATGTCTGATATCTCCTGCAACGATTTTCCAGAACAGAGCTGAATTATTGGACTTTGCAGCTGCAATTAATTTATCCCAGTCACTCTTCTGGGCTTGTGACTTCTTTTGTTTAATTACTGCTTTATATCTTGCTTTTATGGTAAACCAATCCTGAGGTATCTGACATAAGTTATTGCTTCTGTATGTTTTATATATCTTCATCATATCTTTTTTAAGGGCTTTGCATTCACTGTCAAACCAAGGTTTATGTGTGTGTACTTTCCTATTCATGTTATTGCAGTGCTTGGCAGTCAATAACTGTTGTAATTGTGCAATCACATTTTGGTAGAGTGACATCACGTCGTCTGGTTGGGTAGTTAAAAGTATTTGTGAGTGTATTTGAAGAAGAGCATCAGATTGCAGGGCGTTCTTAACTGCCATATCTAGATTGTGTGTCCATTTTGCTCTGATAGTCCTTGGTCCCTCTTGTGTTTCGCAGGAGGGAGTTTGGTCAAAAAAGTATTTCTGTCACAGGTCTTCAGGTTGAGTGCTAAAGGTAGATGGTCACTGGTCAGCTGTTTGTCGACCCTAAAGTTTTCGATTAGATCCAGTCCTCTATAGGAAACTAATATATAGTCAATTGTTGAGGCTCGTGAGCCTGACATATAGGTAAATTCCCCTGGCTTGTCACCAGTCACAGAGCCGTTCAAGATTACAAGATCTAAATTGTTGGACATATGTAGTAAGCATAGCCCTCAGAGTTGTGACCTGCGTCCTTAGATTCTCTCTCTGGTATTGGATGGGCGGTATCAGATTTTAAATGGTTTTGGTGGAAAAAGTCGAAGAGGTCAGAGTCATTGTGACCCAGCCTGGCATTGAAATCGCCCACTACTATCACAAGTGCATCGGAATATGTGGTTACCCATTTATCAATGTATTCCTCAAGCTTTTGCCAATCTAGTTTGACTAAGCTTCTAATTTTCCTAGGTGGGAGATAAACATTAAATAGTAAGTATTTGGTAGAGTTAAATGTGATAAGAGTAGCAAGGGCTAACTGCAGCAAGGGTTCTAGCTTAGTAACTTTGGTCTTCAGTTTTGTGGATACAAACAGGTTGATTCCTCCACATGTCCTGCCTCTTTTGGTTTTAGTTTTGGCATTTAGTGAGTGCGATTCGTAGTTATGCAACTCTATATTATCAAGTGCCCAGGTCTCTTGCACCAAAATGAGGTCAAATTTTTGAATGTATCCTAGAAATTCAGGTTCAGCCTGCTTGCTCCGCCAACCCGCAATATTCCTTTTTTTTTTAATTATTATTATTTTTTTTTAATTTATTGGTTTTTTCCCCTCTCCCACCCTCCCCTCCTTGTACATACAGTTTATACATCCAACTACAGAGGTTACATTTGAAATATCAGTCTCAGTCTTAATTTTTCTACTCCACCTCTTAACACATTTTCTAAATAATTTCTAACTGGTTCCCACATCCTCTTTGTTATTATTATCTTTTCAATTTTATCTATATTATTCCATTTACAATTTGTTATTTCCACATTTAACATATTAATTATATAATTATACCAGTTGGTCAATGTCCATTTTGTTTTATCCTTCCAACCCCTCACTAAAACTATCTGTGCACACGCTATTAATTTATCAATCAATTTTTCTTTTGCATATTCTTCACTCCTATTATCCGTGCATGTAATACATTTCTATTAACTATTACAATATGTAAATCTAACATTCTATTGATTTCTCCTTCAATCATTTTCCAGTAACCTTGCACTCTATCACATTCCCATATCATATGATTGAACACCCTCTTTGTTCACAGCCGTGCCAACACTTATCTTTCATCCCTGGTACAAAGCGTGAAAGTTGTGCAGGAGTTCTGTACCATTTTGTAACATTTTCCTTCTGGTTTCCTTAATGCATTATACTTTTCTCTTGCTATATTACTTATTTCCCTCTGGATGTCTTCCCTCTCAATTTCCATGTCCAATCTCCATGTCTGGAAAATTTCCTCTATTATTTCTTCTTTTACTGTTATGATTTGTTCGTACAGATCTCCTGCCACTTTCTTCTCCCCTCTCAAACATTTCCTAATCACCTTCTCAAATGGACTATCCCGTTCTCTTATTTTTTCCCTTCGTCTGAAAATTTCCTGTCTTATGGCCCAGCTTTGGATCCAGTTCCCTGACCCAATCCAGTTCTGAATTTCTTTTTGTTCAACAGGGTTTCCATCCTCTGTGTACAAATCCTCCACTAACCTTTTCCCTCTACTTTCGATTAATCTCAGTGTTCTACCTATGCTTACATCATTATTATAATTCATTTGCCATATAGTTGCCACCTTGCTTTCGTTGCCTGGGTTTAACTTCTTTCTTTTTTTTCCACACTTTTACTGTTCCTTTAAAGGGTTCCTTAAATTCTGTTTCCTCTCTCCTCTTCCAATCCGTAAATATTATTTCTTTTCCTTTAATATTATTTATTATCTTTTCCATATTTACCCATTTTTTCCCCGTGTATTGTATTTCCAACAATCTTTGTATTTGAAATGCATCATGGTAAACTTCTAAACTTGGGATCCCCCAGCCTCCCTCTTCCTCTTTGGCATTTAACCATTTGTCCCTTATTCTGGGTCTTTTCCTCCAACTGCCCATGTTTTTATTCTTCTATCCCATATCTTTAATGTCTTCCTCTCTACTGCATTTGGCAATGTTTGGAATAGGTATAATACTTTTGGTATTACGAACATTTTCAATACCCTTATTCTATCCACTCTTGCTAACGTTTTCCCTTCCCACTTCTTAAGTTGTTTCTCTATTATTTTCCATTTTTGTTTATAATTCCCCTCAACTATACTCTTTAGATTTTTATATATCCACACTCCTAAATATTTTATCTTCTTTAATCCTAATTTTAATCCTGATATTTTTCTAATCTCCAATTGTTCTTTTGGGGGGGGTATTAAGACATAATATCTCTGACTTTTCAATGTTAACAAATAATCCTGATATTCTCCTAAATTCTTCCAATATTTTTATCATATCTTTTATCATAATTAATGGTTGGTTGGTAATAATCATTGCATCATCTGCAAACAGGTTCAGCTTTATTTATTCCAGGAAAGGATGGATAAGTGAGCTTGTTGTTGGGGAGGTATGCCTATGGGCCAATTATATCATCCTGTCCTGTTGGTTTCAGCCAGACTTTTCTGTTTAGGACCCTCTGCAATTGTGATGTTATCCATTTCTGATGTTACTCTACTCACATTTGAGCTCCACGATTTGCTTATCTTAATTACGGGGGTAAAGGGAACACGTTCCATGGGCGGAGAGTTAGCCAACTCTTCTTTCCCAAGGTATCTCATGTCAGTCCAAGTGTCTATGTCCTTTACATGACTTTTGTTGGTGTTGCTAACTTTTGGACTACAGTTCTCAATCTGCAGATTTTTGGAATGATTTGTTACTGTGACTTCTCTCTTATCCAGCTCCAGTAGACTGCTGGGTTTTGATCGATCTTCAAAAAATCTAGTAAGGATCAGGTCCAATCTAGCAAAAAAGTTCTTGGTTTGATAAATGAAATGAGCTATGTCTTGATCCTTAAAGGTTACAAGGGCATGTACCTTAGTGTTATTGTAGTCCATATATTCAATGTCTAATATATCTGATTTCACCACTGCCCCTGGTAAGACCTCTCCTATGATGTCAAGTAGATGTTCCATGTGTGTCTTATCTGTTATAGGTTTCCCTATCCTAGGATAATTTAGGAACACCAATTTATTTGGGATCAAAGTTAATTTTGGGTTCCATCCTGATTTAGGGGTCTTCTGCGTCCTCTCTTTCCCCCGCGTGGGGTATAGCATTGTTGACTTGGTGTCAACCCGTCCTGCTACAGAGTTCTTGCGTTGTTGTTGACTTTTTTCGTTAGATTCACTTTCTTCAACTTCTATTTGATCTTTCTCTGGGCTTTTGGTTAAGTGCTTGGTTACTGGGCTTTTATAGTTGTCTTTTTTCGTCCTGTTGCTTCTTTTGCTTTTGGTGCCTTCTTTGTTGCTCTTTGTTGACTTGGGTTCATTCTGTCCTTCAAGCAGCTTCCAGAGTTTGAGAAGGTCTTTCTTTTTGGCCCCAGGGCCAAATTGTCTCTGTTTTTCCCCACAGCATTTGATGTTTTTGCTTTTCTTTCCTTGCTTGGGAGGTTCTTTCTGTCTCTTTGGCTGCTTCTGCTTTCCTGCAGGCATCTTCTCTGTTGATGTTGGTGTTGAGTGCTGGCTGTCTTTTCCCTTTAGCTTGTGGTCTATTTCGATATGGCTTCAGTAATACCGTGTTTCCCCGAAAGTAAGACAGCGTCTTACTTTCTTTTCCCCCCGAAAAGTGCCCCTACGGCTTACTTTCAGGGTACGTCTTATTTAACCCAAGACGTACCCCGTCGCCACGCTGCCGCCACCGCCGCCGCCATCATCACGCCGCCGCAACCGGCCCCATCAGCCGCGGCACACCTCCGCGGCACACCTTTCTGCCAGGCCTGCAAGCAGGGAGGGAAAGAGAGCCAGAGGCATGGCGAGAAGCGCCACGTCAGAGTGACATGCCGTCGCTTCGTCACGCCCCTGGCTCCTTTCCCCTCCCTTGCTTGGACGAAAGGGAGGGGAAGGAGCCGGGGCGTGGCGAAGCGGCGCGCGTCACTCTGACGCGGCGCTTCCTCGCCACGCCTCTGGCTCTCTTCCCCCTCCCTTGCTTGGAGGCATGGCGGAAAGGTGTGCCGCGGAGGTGTGCCGCGGCCGATGGGCTGGTTGCGGCGGCGGCGGCGGGGCGGCGGGACGAGGTACGGCTTACTTTCGGGGTACGGCTTATATTAGCCGACCCCCCCGACACCCCCGATACGTCTTACAATCGGGGGTGTCTTATTTTCGGGGAAACACGGTAGCTGTTAACATTCTATTACTGCTGGCTAAAAAAGTTTTCATAAATCCCAGTTCACTTGCTATATTGGAGATCTTATCCTCAAGCTGCCTGCTCAGCATTCTGCAATCTAGGGTTGGTTTCGGTGTGTATTCCACGCTGTGTTTGGGAGCAATATTATGCTTTTTTCCCGTCTGGGGGGTTAATTCTGGTCCTGACTCGGTCGAGATGTCCTTCTCCAGTTCTTCCGACTCCCCTGCAAGCATGGATTGCAAGCTGCTGTTACAGCTGCTGTACCTTCTATCAGGTGCTGCAGATCCACTCCACGCCAGTTCGTCTGCCAGATTAGGTAAATTCATCTGTATCGGAGAAATTGTGACTACATCCCTCAGGTCAATTGTCCAATCTACTGCTGCAGGGCTTGAGCATATCTCCTTCTCCACCTTCTCATTCGCCTCCTCTGTTTTCTTATCATGGCTGAAAAACTGTGTAATCTTTGTTTGTGTTGGTTCTTCCCCCCCCCCCCTTTTCCTTCCTTCTCCGGGTGTTGACTGTAGCTTGCGCTTGGAGAGGGAGTGAGAGTTGCTTGTAATTGCTCCTTGTAGACACCATCTTAAAGAGATATGATGGTCTTTTCTCTTCTGGGGGGAATACAGCAAGGAGGTCTGTGTTGTTTTGTTATTTTTGCAGCTAGTAAGTTTAGATATTAAGTAATGATTCCAGTTAATGCAACCACCGGTCTTTAAGTTGGAAAACCGATCTCTCTCTGAGCTTACTCTCTGCTAGTAACTGGGAGTAAGGAGTCTTAAAACGCTGTCTGTAGATGTGGAATTCCCTTTGGTAGTTCTTCTATAAATGTCCACAGTTCAAAGCTGATAAGCATGAAGCCTCCAGTCCTCCCACGTTACAACACGGAAAAGCAATGAAAAAGAGTCCGAAAGAGTCCAGCAAAAGGGAGAACTTAAGCCAAATATAGTAGTAATGTGGGAGCTTTCTCACCATGCGTCCGCTCCCGTCGAGCTTTGTGTGTGTCTTTCTACCATTCCTGCCTGGATATCTATTTTGTGTTCATCGAAACAGGCCCAGGTTTCACACTAAGTGAGTGTATAAATACATTTTAAAACATATTTACTATATGTATTACTGTGTTAGAGTGTCATTTTGTGTCATTTTGGTTGGTGGTGTGCCCCAGGATTTTGTAAATGTAAAAAATGTGCCACGGCTCAAAAAAGGTTTAAAATCACTGCAGTAGAGAGAACATAACAAGTTCCTGAAGAAAATGGAGGGTAATTCTTTCCTGGATATTCCTCTTTACTCACATACCATTTACTCTTTGCATCTCTTATTGGATGTCCATGCATTTTGATAGTGCCTGTAAACAATTAGCCATCCGTGCTTCTATTTGACGAAGTTGCAATGTTACCTGTATTACTAGGAATGGTACATTCCTACTGCAATCTAAGTTAGGCAACTTTAAAAACTCATCACTGCTTCTCTTGAAACTGGCTTCATTACCTTGGAGGTGTCTACGGACAACGCTGGCTCTTCGGCTTACAAATGGAGATGAGCACCACCTCCCAGAGTCAGACACAACTAGGCTTAATGTCAAGGGGAAACCTTTACTTTTACTTTTACCTTTAACATGGAGGAAGTGTCCTGGCTGCAGTACAGGAAGCTTCTCTCAGCACATGGAAGGCTTCCCATGTTGCATAGAAAACTATGGAGTCAAGCTGCAGCAGCAATGCTTCCTCACATAGGATAGGGAAGCATCAGCTGTGGGCGAGGAGGGGCTCGGAGCACCGGGATTGCCCCACTGCACCACTGATTCACCAGACTTTGATTGAATGTGGTTTTGAGACTATATTGCTCCTTCCACACAGCTATATAAAATCCATATTATTTGCTTTGATCTGGATTATAAGGCAGCGTGGACTCAAATAATCCAGTGTCAAAGCAGATAATGTGGATTATCTGTCTTGATACACTGGATTATATGGCTGTGTAGAAGGGCCCTCACAGTTGGGAACCTGGCCCTATAAAGATTCCCATGAATTCTGGAACCACATTCAACTGATTCTAGTTTCAATGCCCTTGGCAGATCTTCACACTCCAGGTACAAAGGTATCCCATACCTCTGGGTGTATGGAGATGCTTTGATTTCACAACCTAGATAGATCCTTATTTAGCTCTCTATACATTCAGATAAATGTCTGAACATGGCTAGTATGATTTTAACAACATACTAGTTATGCATATTTCCTGCCAGTAGCCGTTAACATTGTAGACCAGTTGTCTTATCCCAGGATGAACATGAGCTTCACCTTTTTCCCCTTGCTGCTGCTAACTGCACAGCATCAGAGACTATTATCAATTTTGCTCAGACTTCAGGGCTACCTTTTAGGAAATCATAGGAATCACAGACTGCCTGAAACTCCATTATTCCTTACACATGCCTTTGGATCATGTTCTTGGCCTATAGCAACAAATATATACTTGGGAGGCAGCTTTGAGTGCAATATTTGTGCACTGTATTAGGACTGACTAAAGAAAGTGTGAAAAAAAACTGGACAGGCTGGTGCGCGAGCTGATACCTGGTGCCTGAAGTGTAATCATAGAATGAAGCTGAAGATGTGCATAGTTACTGGAGTTGGACAGACACTAGAATGAACTTTGATTACCCTTCTGAATCTCTTCTCTGACTAGGCTCTGAAAAAAAAGAGTTAATATACAGAACCTGATCTACATCTATTCAAATCAAAACTAATTTCACAGACTTTTTGACAGAAATCCAAGTGTTAGTTCTAACTAGAAAACAATATATAATTAATGGAACATAAATGTTGAGTTACCAAGTTCCCATTGATTGAATGTGCCTTATCTGCTTGGATGAACAATTGTATATGTGCCATCATGATTAACTTTCTGCTCTAAGTTTCACTCAGATATTTGGAAAACAAAAGAAAAAAATTAACCATTGTATCTGCCTATAGTCTTGATTAAGAGCTGTTGAAACTGCATCTCGATCCATAGTTATAGATATTTTAAATTATATTTGCCTCTATACAGTAGTTACAGAAAAATCAGTATAAGAAAACTGGAGGCCATCCTGGAGTTGGCAAGAGAAGTCTTGTCGCCTTGTGCAATATACACAAAAGCAAACGGAAGGTTCTGCTACTACTGTAAAAGCCAAACAACTAGAAAGGACCAACTGCAAAAAAACCAAGGCTATGGAGTAGTAATCATGTACAAAAAATTCACAGAGACTGGAAGATCTCAATATTGAATATAATCCGTAATAATAAAATCCGGAGTATACAGCATAAGTATACAATGGTTAATCAGGTCATCAAAATCAATAGTGATACAATGTCACGGTGATTTGTACTCACAGATACAATCGACTTCTTTATAAATAATGGAGAAACATAGGCATACAGGATAATCCAGTTTATATAGTCCACGATAGTTCAATTCAAAATGAAAGAGTCTCTATGTAGGTCTTGAAGCAAAAAGTGATCAATCCACAATAATGTCCAGTGTAAAGAATGTTCATATCCAATAGAGATTAATATAATTGTAACTTGTGGAGCTGCCGAAGAACATAGTAACAAAGGAGCCGGGTTGACGGAAGACACGTAACAGGATTCCTGCTCCGTTTCGCACTTGTTGGTGCTTTTTGAAAACCCAAAATAATCGTCAGGGTTAGGGTTACGTGTCTTCCCACATTTCCCAACCCAAAACAGCGGTTGTAAGGAAACAGATATTTAACATTGCAATGTTATCTGTGAGTAAACTCTATTATTATTATTATTACTACTACTACTACTACTACTACTACTACTCCATAATTGTTGGGCAGTTTCCAACAATTATGGCAAACATTCAATGCCAAAAAGAAAACCATACAAACAATTTACATCAAGGCAAAATACATTAGACAATATAGAACCACCTAACTGTAACTTAAGCAAAATAGAGAAAAATAAAAAATCATAAAATAAAATATACTGATAAAATACACTTAAAATAAAAATAAAAACCCAATTACACACAGGAGCTTTATTTCTAAGGAAAAACTGCAAAGGATGCAACATTTACCACCCACCTCCATCCAGAAATACTTCTGCCTACACGCCTGAACTAAATATATTTTTAATTAGTCTCAAAGCAAAGATTCCTGGATTCAAACTTTTCTGTTTTTCTGCATGTTTCGAGTACTGTGCTTAGACTGGTATGGTCATGATAGTCTAGGATAATCACTACTCAATTTGCTTCTGACACGATTTAAAAAAAATAAAAATTACTTTGGCACTTTTCATTCATTGTCCTCTCTAATGCATTCCAATAGTTGAGCATCTCATAAGGTTTTACATAATGGCTTGCAACAATTTTCTTAAAGGAACAGGGTGAAAAGGTGAGACTTTCTGGGAAGAAAGTTTGCTTTGAGTCAAGTTCTTCAAGTTCAATATTGAGTTCAGCAAGGCACAGTCCTATGAAAACATCCTCCAGTTTAACAAAAAGGACATTTTCAGAAATGTTATACACCTGACTGGCAACATCTGATGAGAAAACATAACCTGTCCCCGAACAAAAAGGAGGATATGTGTTTGCTGGATATTCTTCTTTACACATATACCACTTGCTGAATATATTCCGTATTGGATGCTCATTCAATTTTAGAAAGCCAGTAAAGAATCTAGTATTTCTGTTTTTCTTTAGCAGGAGTTCTGTCAGATAGTAAGTATTCACAAATACATCAGAGTCTGTTTTCATCACAAAGCTGGACTGTGGACAGAATTTATGAACCCATTCAATGCCCATCATGGTCTTTCGGGTTAGGTTGTAGTAGGTATCTGTAAAATCCTTCTGGATAATATCTCCATATTTTAGGCTCTCAGCTGTAATAGCAAGTTGGTCATCATGATTCATAGTAGTTCCCAGAAGAAAATAGGTCACAATATGTTTGTTGTCTATCAGTTTTTCTTTGCCCCATGTCTCACGAATGGCCATCCGGGCTTTGGATTGCATATGAGATGATGTTGCAAGTATTACCAGGAATGGGGGTTTCCTACTACAATCTGTAAGAGGCAGCTGAAGGAAGTTTCCAGTGTCTCTCTTAAAGAAACCAACCTCACTTTTTCTCTGACAGAATATCCAAATGCCATCCGAAGTTACTTTGATAAGAAAACAGAAAACAATGGAGACCAAAGCCATTGTTAAAAAGAGAATCTTCTTAAGTCTTTTGGGAGCCATCTGGAAGACAAAAGATGTATATGAAACATGGGAGACATATTGGTCCCATCATAAGAGTAAAGTAAAATAAAAGTTTGGTTGTTTGCATGGGTGTTTTGTATTACAATGAAGCACATGGAGAGCAGGAGGTGACCACTGTATCATGAGTATGAAAGAAGAATTGGTATGTAATTTAACAGATGTTTTGAATAGCAACTAGACTAGGGATGAATACCCTTTGGCACACAGGCTGTATACTTCCCCCCCCCCCCAAACCCTTCTCCTGAAATCTGTTAAGGGGAAGGTTTTGTTTTTGTGTTTCTCTGTGAAGAGAAACAAAACAGTTGCTTTTTATGTCCCTCTGCACAAGGAAAGGGATGGGATGTTTTAGATCAGTGTTTCCCAACCGCTGTGACGTGGCACAATAGTGTGCCATGACGGACCTCCTGCTGTGCCATGAGAAAAGCTCTCTGCCCCCTTCCTTTCCCCCCTCCTCCTGCCAAACTCCTGCTGCTTGGGGGAGGAGGAGGAAGGGCCGGGCAGCAGCGAAGAAAAAGAAGAAGGGGCTGGGGCGCCGCCTCCTTCAGCCGTTTCCCCAGCCAGCCTCCAATCCGCCATGACTCCCGCCATGACTCTCGCCCCTCATTCGCTGAAGCCGCAAGGAGGAAGAGCCCCACCCACTGAAGCCCATCCACTGCTCATGCCCCACCCCCTCCGCGCGGCTTCAGCTCTCCCATAGTTTCTCCAGCCTTGAGGGGACAGTGCCAAGCCAGCATTGTGCTGGCTCTGCCATCGCTGGCTTGGCACTGTCCCCTCAAGGCTGGAGAAACTATGGGAGAGCTGAAGCCGCGCGGAGGGGGTGGGGCATGGTGCGGCCTGGCTCAGCCCCCTCCGTGCAGCTTCAGCTCTCCCATAGCTTCTCCAGCCTTGAGGGGACAGTGCCAAGCCAGCATTGTACTGGTTCCGCCATCGCTGCCTTGGCACTGACCCCTCAAGGCTGGAGAAGCTGTGGGAGAGCTGAAGCCGCACGAAGGGGGCGGGGCATGGCACGCCCTGGCTCCTCTCCCTCCCCCAGCTTTGGCACTCCCAGGAGCTGCTCTCAGCAGGCCACCATCCCCCAGCTGTTCTTTACTGTGTTAGACTGTCATTTTTGTCATTTTGGTTGGTGGTGTGCCCCCGGATTTTTTTAATGTTAAAAGTGTGTCGCGGCTCATAAAAGGTTGGAAAACACTGTTTTAGATAACTGATTCTCAACTTGAGAGTTGCGACCCCTAGAGGGACCAATCTCTTGTTGGAGAGAGGTTGCGACACAGCCTCCTTTGGCCCTGCCTTCCCCAGATCAGTGTGGCACATAGGGGCTCCTCCTCCACCTCTGGCAGCGAGGTGGCAGAGGCATACATGAGAGAAAGTGAGGAGGTGTGCCCTCATATGCGCTCTCTATCCCTTTCTTTCTCTGCTCTGGGGTGACTAGCATGGTTCACAGCAGCAGCTGCTGCCAGGGCCAGGCCAGGGCCTCCTTGCTGTCTCCTGTGGGTCTGTGGGGGCAAGGAGCGGGAGGAAGTTGGAGGAATATTGAGGGACCCATGCCCTCAGAGGGCACTGGGGCCTTCTTCCACCATCATGCGGAAGGAGCCCCCATGATGACCCTAACCTCCCAGGACACTGCATGTGGGAGCGTGGAAAGGAAGGAGGTATAGATGGAAAATTGCAAATACATGTAGAAATAGCAAGACTAAATGATTTATGTTAAGTTACTGATATTAATATGCAATAAACATCAGAAATAACTGGTTGATTGACTATTTATTTATTTATTATCTTCATTTCTACCCCGCACTTTGAATTATGCCCGGAAGCTAATCGGCAGCCAGTGAAGCTGACGCAACAGAGAAGTAGTTCTCTCCCCGTACACCGCTCCGGTCAGCAACCTGGCTGCCGACCATTGGACTAGTGGAAGCTTCCAAGTAGTTTTCAAAGACAGCTCCACGTAGAGAGCATTGCAGTAGTCTGAATGTGATGTAACCAGAGCGTGGACCACTGTGGCCAAGTCAGACTTCCCAAGATATGGGCGCAGCTGGTGCACAGGTTTTAATTGTGCAAAAGCTCTTCCGGCCACTGCCAAGACTTGGGGTACCAGGCTCAGCGATGAGTCCAGGATCACTCCCATACTGCGAGCCTGTGTCTTCAGGGGGAGCGTAACCCTGTCTAACACCGGCTGTAACCCTACCCCCTGTTTGGCCTTTCGACTGACCAGGAGTACCTCTGTCTTGTCTGGATTAAGTTTCAATCTGTTTGCCCTCATCCAGGCTGACACAGCAGCCAAGCACCAGTTCAGGACCTGCACAACCTCCTTAGTGACAGGTGGGAAGAAGTGATAGAGCTGAACATAATCTACGTACAGATGACATCTGACCCCAAAACTCCAAATGATCTCTCCCACCAGCTTCATGTAAATGTTAAACAACATGGGGACCCTGCAGGACCCCACAAGTCAATAGTTGTGGGGACGAGCAGGTGTCCCCCAGCAACACCTTCTGAGAACGACCCTCAAGGAAGGATTGGAGCCACTGCAAGGCACTACCCCCTAGTCCCATGTTCCTGAGGCATCTCAGAAGGATACCATGGTCGATGGTATTGAAGGCTGCTGAGAGGTCCAGCAGAACCAACAGGGACACACTCCCCCTGTCTAGCTCCCGTCGTAGATCATCTACCAAGGCGACCAAGGCTGTTTCGGTGCCATGTCATGGTCTAAAGGCAGACTTTGCCGGATCTAGATAATCAGTGTCTACCAAGAATATCTGGAGTTGCGAGGCCACCACATGTTCCATGACTTAGCCCAAAAAAAGGAGATTGGAAACGGGCCGAAAGTTGTCTAATTGGGTGGGGTCAAGTGATGGTTTCTTCAACAGTGGCTTTATAACAGCCTCTCTTAGGCTCGCTGGAAACTTGCCCTCCCTAAGGGAGGCATTAACCACCACCTTCACCCACTCTGCAAACTCCCTCTGGCTTCCTTTATCAGCCAGGATGGGCAGGGGTCTAGGATGCATGTGGTCGCTCTCGACTCTCCAAAAATCTTGTCCACATCCTCGAACTGTACAGATTGAAACAAATCCATCAAAATCGGACAAGCAGATGCTGTGGCCCAGTCTGTGTATGTGTTTTGTGTGTGCATATATGTGTGTGTATATATTTGTGTATATGTGTATATGTGTGTTTGTTTGCGTGTGTGTATATGTGTGTGTGTGTGTGTGTGTGTGGTTTTGCATATGCATGGTAAAGATAGATAAATGGATGGATGGATGGATGGATGGATGGATAGATAAATAGATAGATAGATAGATAGATAGATAGATAGATAGATAGATAGATAGATAGATATATTTGTTTGAAAATCCATAGTACAGAATAACAAAGACAATATTCTTACCTAGGTCAGATTAGCTATTCCAGTATTTAAGATATAGTAGAACTCTGGTAACTGTTTGATTTTTTCCAAAAGCCAAGAGTTGTTGAGGCTTGCAGCTCCCCAAATGCCAACTCATCTCAAAATAAAGTTTCCTTATTTTAAAACGTGCTTCGGAAACGCAGTTTGCAAAAGATAAGAAAAAAGGAAGTATGTTTCTAATGTAAATAATTGTTACATTAGAAAAAAGGAAGTCCCCTGCTTCTAGAAACGGGAAGAAGAAATGGAGTTCTGAAAGATCATCTAGACCAGTGGTTCTCAACCTTTCTAATGCCATAACCCCTAATGCCCTTTCCCTGCCTGCGCAGTGGGCGGGGAAAGGTTATTACCTCCTCCCACGAAGACAGAGGCGATTGGTTTCCTTTGTGGAATGTTCCAGGGGAGTGGGCGGAGGTTGGCAACTGGTCTTGCCAGCCCTTGCCTCATTCCTTCTAGAAACGTTGAGGGAGGAACATCTTGGAGCCCGTCCAGCACCAGGTGCAGTGGCCAGTGAGGGAGCCAGGCCCAAAGTTCAGCCTCCAGGCTGCCCTGGCCCCTCGCCCTTCGTAGGCCTCTGCTAAATTTACTTATATTTAAGTTTAATTTTGCCTGGCTTCCCTAGACAGGGAGCCAGGCCTTGTGGGCTTCGTTTTGATTTGCGCCCCCCACTCCCCTCCTTTCCTATAATATGGATATAAGTTCCCCTCCTCGTGGCACAGTAAGTAAACTGCTGAGCTGCTGAACTTGCTCACTGAAAGGTTGGGGGTTTGAGTCTGGGGAGTGGGGTGAACTCCCACTGTTAGCCTCGGCTTCTTAAAAGGGCCCTGGGGTGGGCTCCCCTTACTTATCGGCTGGCCGCTTTTCACCCGCCTTGGCCCTCTTCTTTGCTTCAGGCACCGCTAGCTTGGGGCCGGCCGCGCGGCACCCTCTTCGGCCTCATAGGGGCCGCTTCCAGGCCTTGTGGCCATGCCAGGGCCATGGAGGCGGCCATTTTGTGGGGGAGCTATCGCCGCCATCTTTGGAGGGTGGCGACTCGGCCGCTATTTTGGTGAGGTCAGTGGCCATCTTGGGGGCGGAGCCATGGTGGCCATTTTGGTAAGGTCAAAATAAACAATTTTAAATAATAAATAAAATAGATAATAACAATAAAGATAGTAATTAAAATATACAGGTTTGATGATACAAGTTATTCAACCTCTAGCTATGTCAACTCTAGGAGCCTACAGAACGTTGTTTGTTTTTAAGATTTTACTGTTTTAACATGTATGTAGTATCTTTGTGCATTTTGTAAACCACCCTGAGCCAGATTGGAAAGGGTGGTATACAGTATAAATTGAAACTATAAATAAATAATAAGGGAGGATGGACCATGGATGACGGGACTTGCAGTACTTTAACTCACTTGCTTAGAGCACTGTGGCCCCTCTAAACATAGAAGGATCAGGACCACAAACATTCTGGCAAAGTGGCAGAGGGGTAAGGAAAGGCCTGAGGCAGTCAGGCATGGTGGGAGAGTTTAAGGCCAAAACACTTTGGCCCCAAACAATGAGAGAACAAGACCAAGCTTGGCAACCCTCAAGACCCACTACATCCTGGTGCAGTTTGAGGGAGGATTGACCATGGATGACGACTTGGCCCACTTGCTTAGAGCACTGTGGCCCACCATGAAGGATCAGGATTTGGCACATAGATGCCCAATGGCCCACCCTGGTGCAGTTTAGGGCAGGATGGCCCACAAATGATGGGATTTGCATTTCACCCATTTCCTACAGAACATTGAAGCCTCTACAAATCACAGACCAGGCCCAAACTTGGCACACAGAGTACCCATGACCCACTCTACATCCTGCTGCAGTTTTGAGTGGGACGGAGCATGGATGATAGGACTTGAAGTACCTTCACTCACTTTCTGAGACCACTGCGACCCTCATCCAATTACCAAAAAAGAACATACTAGGCACACAGAGCCCACATGACCCATTCTATATCCTGGTGCAGTTTCGAATAGGATGAACTATGGGTGATGGGCCTTGAAGTACCTCCACTCACTTCCCTAGACCACTCCAACCCTTATCCAATGACTTATCCAGACTAAACTTGGCACACATAACCACTACGACCCCCTTTCTGTCCTGGTGAGGTTTGCGGGAGGACAGACAACGGATTATGAGATTTGTAGTACTTTCACACCCTTCGGTTCCCACAGACCTCTGTGGCCCCCAACAAAGACCGATAAAGACCAAACTTACCACACAGAGCTCCCATGACCCACTCTACATCCTAATGCAGTTTGGAGGAGGGCAGACCATGGATGATGGGACTTGAAGTACTTCCCGAGACTGCTGCAACCCTCATCCACTGACTGATCAAGACCAAACTTGGCACACACAGCCCCCATGACCCACACCACACCCTGCTTCAGTTTGGAAGACATTGGACCACAGATGATGGGACTTGAATTACCTTCACTCACTTCCTGAGACCACTGCGAGCCAAATAAACAACTGATAAGGACCAACCTTGGCACACAATGCCTTTCTCAATTAACCCATGCAGGGCCGGGTCCCCAAGCTAGTATACTATAAATTTATACCAAAAAAAGCGAAGAAGAAGCCCCCATGTCAAGGGGTTGCTATATTCCTACCAATTTATTTCGACTAGCTTGTGAAGAAGTCACGTGTTCGTAGCCAGCCTGGGGGCAGAGTGAGCTCCCGACTGTTAATAGTCCAGCTTGCTGTTGACCTATGCAGCCCTTGAAGATAGTTGCACCCGTTAATTGGTAGCCAGCTGCATTAAATCACTACTGACCAAAGAGGCCTGCGTTTGAAGCAGCCTGGGGGCAGAGTGAGCTCCTGACTGTTAATGGTCTAGCTTGCTGTTGACCTATGCAACCTTAAAGATAGTTGCATTTGCTACTGGGTAGCCAGCTGCATTAAATCACTACTGACCAAGAAGTCATGCGTTCGAAGCCTGCCTGTGGGCCAGAGTGAGCTCCCGACTGTTAATATTCTAGCTTGCTGTTGACCTATGCAACCTTAAAGATAGTTGCATCTGCTAGTTGGTAGCCAGCTGCATTAAATCACTACTGACTAAGATGCCATGCGTTTGAAGCCTGCCTGTGGGGCAGGGTGAGCTCCCAACTGTTAATAGTCTAGCTTGCTGTTGACCTATGCAAACTTAAAGATAGTTGCATCTGGTAGTTGGTGGCCAGCTGCATTAAATCACTACTGACCAAGAAGTCATGTGTTCGAAGCCAACCTGGGGGCAGAGTGAGCTCCTGACTGTTAATAGTCTAGCTTGCTGTTGACCTATGCAACCTTAAAGATAGTTTCATCCGCTAGTTGGTAGCTAGCTGCATTAAATCACTACTGGTGGAAGGGCATAAGTATCCTTCATTGCGACAGTTTGTTCCCTTGTTTTGAGTTTACTGAAGGGCAAGGTCATGTTCTTTCAGACACTAATGTTGTTATGGTTTGTGGCAGGCATGCCTCGGGGTCAATCATTTGGTCGGCATTCATCCGCGCCTTTGATGGCTGGAGGTGGTGATGTGTGGCAGATGGAGAGAGCCAGATAGTGGTTATTGGGCTATTGGCAACCCTTCAGCTGGAAGGAGACTTATCAGGGGGTTTCTTATGATTCCAGATCAGGTCCTCGGTCTCAGCAAACGTCCCCAAATCTGAGTCACATCACCCCCCCCATTTAATTTTTAATTTTTATTATTATCAGGCAAAACCCATCGAGCAATGTTAAATTCATTAATACCGATGGGTCAAAAGGGGGTTGATAACTAAAGCATTGCCTTCCTCAGCCTCTCTATTGGGTGTGCAAAGGAATCTCTAAAACGGTGGGGTGGGTGGATCTAACGCTGTTTAAGCGATGTATTCGCACCCTGGTGTTAACCAGTTTTTTCTCATTTCAGACATGTTGCAATGATACGGAGACTGAGAACCTCTTAAGCTGTCACATTTAATTTCACAAGTTTGATAAGAATGCCGTGTGGACCTCCTTGGATAACACCTTGGTTTTGGCACTTTTACCACATTGGAATGGAAGGGCATATGGGTCCTTCATTGGGACAATTTTTTGTTTCTCCTGTTCTTTCAGGCAGGAGTGTTTAGTCGTGGCGGACAAGGCCACTGGTTTGTATCATTTGGTTGGCATTCATCCTCGCCTTTGGTGGCTGAGAGGCGGTGATGTGCGGCAAATGGATAGAGCCAGATGAGCGGTGTGTTGATGTGATTAATTGTATTGTATAGATGAATATGTATGGTAGTATTGGGAGAGAGTAAGCAGGAGAGAAGAGCTGATATTAGGAGCCATTGCTGCAGGGAGAGCAGAGTTGCCATGGCAACATAGCTCTGAAGCTGTAATGGGAGGAGTCAGAAGGCTTCTGACAAGACCAAGGAGGGAAAGTTAGTCAGTTGGGGAAAGGAGCTCAAAGTGTGAGGAGCTCAGAAAGTCAGGAAAAAGAGCTCAGTGTGTGAAGAGCTCAGAGAAAGAGTTTAGAGAGAGAAAAGCTCAAAGTTAGAGTTTAAGACGAACCAGCTCTAGGGAGAGAGAGCAGGGTTTAGACAAAGTGTAGCAGCAAATCAGGAGTCCCAAAACTCCCAGGTGGTACCTTTTTACTCACTGGCGGCGCATACGTGCGAGCACAGGAACGAGAAAATGCAACAACCGTTACTGCGGGTACAATGAAGCCAAAGTTTATTTGCACAACGTCAGCTGACGGGACCTGCCCACAGAACTCGCTGCTTCAGGGCAAGAACCCCGTACAATCTCCGACTATCCCTTATATACACTCTATGGCGGCAGGTCCCTTGTCCCTCCTTTCTTCATCATCATCATTGGTTCACAGCATCAACTCATTTTTATTATCCAATTAAACATCACATTATTTGGCATCACACTCTATTTGCATTCCTATTTGCTAAACAGCATTGCACAGTATTTATTCTTCATTCTCACAGTATGTTATCTGCCATATGGGCATCCTGTCCTTAATTCGCAACATTTCTATGCCGTCCTTCTGTGCCAGACGGAAGAACGGTCTCATTTGCCCATGCGCAGTTCCTACCAATCAGTAACAATGTAAACAGACACACGCTGGGTGCTAGCTAGGCCAATCACGGCCAGTGTTATCAGGAAAGGCACACGATGTACTCTAACAAATCATAGCTTGTGCCTGACGTACCAATCAGAGTGCATTATTCTCGTCTTGGCTGCCAGCATGATTTCTGGCAAGCTACCTCGCTATACTAAGGCCTGTGCTTGTGCATCACTCTCCTCTGACTGTACTTCTGCTAGAAGCACCAATTCTGCTTTAAAAGTACCTAAAGAAGGCTAATGTGTGCCTATATATTTGAAGTGAACAGCTAATTTAGCTGGTTGAAGACAATAGTGAAGCTATTGTGACTTTGGTTTTACTATAATTAGTATTAGTAACCTTTTCAAGTTGTGCCTCCTCGGAAGAGTTATACTAAACCAAGCTTTGTACAAGAATAAATTATCAATTGTTATTTCATCAAAAAACCTCTCTGTGCCAGTGATTTTGAAGTCAAGCCTCATTTTAAAAGTTTATTCCTGTCACAAGAAAGAGTTCATTACCTCATAAAGAGCTTCCCTCACAAAAGGGTTTCAGACTACATCTCTCTCATAAAATAGTGGCTGTTTAAAAGTAAAGTCTCCTCATCACTCTTTATAAGTCTAATGGTCAAGAAATAATAATTGGTGGCAGCATTTCGGCCTCATCGCAAATTGGTGGTACAGTGGTGGAATTGAAAAGATAGCCGACGTCGTCGCAAGCGGTCTCTTGGGCTATTTGCACAGCCCTTTAATATGGGAAGGGATCCTATATGGCAAATCCCACCGAGCAATGTTAAATTCATTAATACCGATGGGTCAGACGGGTTGGCAATTCTAGGCAAGAATGGTGTTTTGGTTGTGGCAGGCATGGCCACAGGTTTGTCTCATTTGGTCGGCATTCATCCGCGCCTTTGGTGGCAAGGAGGCGGTGATGTGCGGCAGATGGAGAGAGCCAGATGAGTGGTTTAATTTGTATATTTGCACAACCCTTCACATGCTAGGGGATTCTATTTTCCTATGGAGTTACAAGTGGGCTTAGATTGGTGTTGAGGGACTTGGTGGGTGATGGAGACTGAATGGACATTCGTCTCCAATCTGTGGCGTAAATAGTTTAGGGAAATCCAATTGATCCATGTACACTCACACACTCCTCAAGTTGTTTGGGCCGGTGCACAAATACACTCACCTGGACGGCAGTCGAAGGGTGAGGGGGATACCATTGGCTCAGAAATTTGAGAGTATGGTATTTCAGATGTGTTTCCTGCGTTTCCTTGGGAGTTTGCCCAGTTCTGTGTTATAGGGGACTCAGGGAAGTCTCACAGTGTAGTCGAGGGGTCGACCGCTCGCAGTCGCTACCTCGGCCTGGCCACACCTTGTTCCCTTGACACCTAAGTTCAGTTAGGTTAAAGTTAAATAGGTAACTTTAAATAAAGGTTGCCCAAATTTGAATCAATTATTGTTGTCTGTCTCGTTATTTTGGGGTTGGAAGGTAAATTAAGTTCCTCATGTTGTGGTGACCCCAACCATATTTTTGTTGCTACTTCATAATGGTAATTTTGCTACTGTTATGAATTGTAATAAAATATCTTGATATGTAGGATATATTTTCATTGTTACAAATTGAACATAATTAAAGCATAGTGATTAATCACAAAAACAATACGCTCAGGGGAGTATGGACAACAGATGATGGGATCTGCAGTACATTCAACTGATGTAGCTCTGAAACCACTGAGACCCCAATGAATGGCAGACCTGGACCAAACTCGGCACACAGAACACCAATGACCAATAGAAAATACTGGAAGGAGGTTAGGCGGAATTGACAGTGATTTACGGGAGATATAGTTCACCTACAGCCGGAGAGCACTGTGAACCCAAAAAAATATGGATTTGGACAGAACTTGGCACAAATACTCAATATGCCCAAATTTCAATACTGGTGGAGTTTCATTTCATTTCATTTCAATTTATTATTTGATGAGTCGCTCTCCACCGGGAGTGCTCTGAGTGACTTACACCAATAAAACAGCAAACATATCAACGAAAAATCACAAATTAAAAGCTTTGACAAAAAGTCAAGTTTTGAGAGCTTGAGAGAAAGACCGCAAATTAGGTATAGCTCTAATGTATGAAGGAATTCCATAAGGTTGGGGCAAGAACCGAGAAGGCCCTGCACTTGTGGAGTCCAGGCGTGCCGCCCTAGGACCCGGAACAAATAAGAGGTTTTCTTGAGCTGATCTTGGTGGTCTCTGATGACAAGTATGTTAGAGACGATCTCTGAGGTATTTAGGGCCTTGACCATGGATGGCCCTGAAAGTCAGAACCAGTGTCTTATAGGAAGCCCGATGTTCAATTGGGAGCCAATGGAGGTGTTGTAACACTGGAGCTATGTGATGTCTCATTGGTGTCCGAGTAAGTAATCTGGCAGCTGTGTTTTGAACCACTTGGATCTTCCGTGTCATTGAAAGAGGAGTACCAGCATACAATGCATTACAGTAATCCAGCCTCAAGGTAACTGTGGTGTGGATTACCATTGCAAGAGCCTCTGTTGGAAGGTAAGAAGCCAGTTGCCTCGCTTAGTGGAGATGGGAAAAGGCCTGCTTACTAATGGTGGAAATCTGAGCTTCCATTGTCAACTGGGAATCCAGCAAGATACCGAGGCTCTTCATCATAGCAGATGGGGCTAAGGATTCGCCATCAAAGGTGGGCAGAGGGCAGGCCAGTTCCTGGGAACGACCGGGCCATAAGGTTTCAGTTTTGGCCAGGTTCACCTTAAGTCTACTCATGCGCAGCCAGCCTGTCACAGCTTCCAAGCACAAGGAGAAGTTATCAGGAATTGTTGTTCTCCCAGGTTCTAGATGGGGAAAATAGACCTTGGCATTTGGGAGTTGCTGGGATATATAGTTCCCCAGCCAACTAAGAGCATTCTGAACTCCAACAAGAATGGAATTGAACCAAACTTGGCATACAGAACTCCAATGAAGAAAAGAAAATACTGGAGAGGTTTGGGGAAAATAGACCTTGGCATTTGGGAGTTGCTGGGATGTATACTCCCCCTGCCAACCAAGAGCATTATGAACTCCAACAAGAATGGAATTGAACCAGATTTGGCATACAGAACTCCAATGACAAACAGAAAATATTTGAGAGATTGGAGAAAATAGACCTTGGCATTTGGAAGTTGCTGGGACGTATAGTTACCATGCCAACCAAGAGCATTTTGAACTCCAACAAGAATGGAAATGAAACAAACTTGGCATACAGAATTATGTATTTATTAGTTTATTTAAGACTTTTGTATCCCGATCTTCTCACCTCCGAAGAGGGACTCAGACTGGCTTTACAGCAAAAATTCAATGCAAATGATACACATTAAAACAATATACAACAATAAAAAGTTAAAATACATATAGATAAAATACATATAAATAAAATACGTTAAAGCCAATTCGCCAAATAAAATCAATTTCAACTCAATCCACATATGTGGTCATTAACTTTGTCTAAGAACAGTCTTGGTCCTTATTCTGGGAATGCTTCCTTCCAAAGCTAGGCTTTCACTAGCCTCCTAAAGGACAGGAGGGAGGGGGCAGTTCTAATCTCGGTCAGGAGAGAGTTCCATAGCTAAGGGGCCACCACAGAGAAGGCCCAGTCTCTCGTTCCCATCAAACGCGCTTGCGACGGTGGCGGGACCAAAAGCAGGGCCTCTCCGGAAGATTTTAACATCTGTGATGGTTCATAGGGGAGAACACATTCGGACAGGTAAACTGGGCCGGAACCATATAGGGATTTATAGGTTAAGACCAGCACTTTTGAATTCTCCTCGGAAGCTAATTGGCAGCCAGTGGAGCTGGTGTAACAAGGGCATTGTGCACTCCCTGTACCCCGCTCCCGTCAGTAACCTGGGTCCTGAGCATTGGACTAATTGCAGCTTCCAGGCAGTCTTCAGAGTTAACCCCAAGTAGAGAGCATTGCAGTAGTCTATTTGGGATGTAACCAGAGTGTGGACCACCGTGGCAAAGTCAGACTTCCCAAGGTACGGGCGCAGCTGACACACAAGCTTTAACTGTGCTAAAGCTCCCCTGGCCACCGCTGAGACCTGGGGTTCCAGGCTCAGTGATGAGTCCAGGATCACTCCCAGGCTGCGAACCTGCACCTTCAGGGGGAGTGTAACCCTGTCGAGCACAGGCTGTAACCCTATGCCCTGTTCAGCCTTACAACTGACCAGGAGTACCTCTGTCTTGTCTAGATTTAGTTTCAATTTGTTCACCCATGGCAAACAGGAAATACTGGAAATAAGGCAACAATGGCTGGAATGGAACTTTGGTGTAAAAGTTGTCTATATATACATCATCACCTCTGCCACCAATCGCACCTTGTACGCTAACGTATCCTAATCACCCTATGTTCCCTATGCTCCAGCGTTTGTTTTGGATAAGAGATTCAAGACCTAGACTTGAGTTTTTCCCATGGCACAAATGGATTACAATGTCCCAAGTTTGATATATAGTGTTCATTTAGTTCCTTCACCTAATCTACACAATTTAGCTCTCTAGCAGAGAATTACAAGTATAGAAGAGAACCATATCAGTTCAAGTGGTATCTAACTGCATTTTTAGTTCATTTGTAGAGTAAAAAACATGAAAAGGTTGCTGAGTTTTGGTTGGGTTTTTTTAGAACACAACCACATAATGATATCGGAGGTGACCCCCCTTTTCTTGGGCTCTGTAGAAGATAGTTTAAAACCAAGGGATTCATAGTTTTCCCAAGAACACCAGGCTGGAAGTGATCCCATAATCCCATATCTGTCCCCCACATGGGAATTTAAGGCTCTTCCCATGGCCCCATGGTCGCACATGACAATGCCTCTGTAACCCACACTTTATGAATACATCCAGTTATTTCCCTTTTGCATTATTCTTATAGACTTTTGCTCAATCCCAAAGACTTTTTTCTTTCTGTCTAGGACCCCTTTCTCTTGGGCTATCTTTTATGAATCTAATAAACTCTGTATTTGTCTGGGGGGTCGGCAGGGTGATCAGGATGCTATATTTCCCCCATAAACCCCAATGTATCTCCCCTCATGTTTTCTCCATGTATGTAATTTTAAAAATATGAAAGTGCCACTGTTTACCTTTAGCCAGCTACCTTGGGTGAGGCTTGCCAGTTGCAAGTTTGTGATTCAATCACCCCTCCACTAGCCTCATTTGCATGATAATAATAGGGCTTTTCTGGTGTGGAAGCAGAGGCTGTTTTGCTTCTCATCTCTCAGCAGGAGGGGCCTCGAAGTTTCGTTCCCCCTCAGGTTGAGAATATTGGCATGATTATTTCTATTCATCATAACGGCTGGATTTTTCTGGCTTTGGACCCCAGGAATTCTAGTAATCTGCAAAAGTCATTTTGTCATTTATTATTCCCGAGACTTCTATGAAAAGATCCGTGCCTGTCCTTTGTCAACAGGAAGGGACAGATATGGCCAGTTCCCACTTCCCACAGAAAACAAAACACTTTCTTTGGCTCAAAAGGTCAAAGGCATGAGATCTTAATTTATGTAAGGACTAATCTAATCAAGGAACTTCCAGCTGCATTGTTTTCCTACATGCTCCCGCTTCTCGCTTCCCATTCGCAAGAACAGAAGCGGCACTGTTTCACTATTGGCTCCAGCTCCAGCTGGCTCCAGCGTTCCATCCAATCAGCATGGACCCGGCTAGCTTCCTTGGGCGGGAGATTTGAATTTTGACAGCTCTGTATATCTATAAATATGGCATGTATTTCAAATGTAACCTTATGACTGCTTTGCGACAAGGATATTGCGGTTGTCATCTTCTTCAGTTGATGAGAAATAAAGACCTTGGTGGTTTTTCTTCAACTTGGTGAGACTTATTGGGAAATCTTGGGGTGGGTTTTTATGTGTCCTGCCTTTGCTCACCAAGGGTATCGATCCCTCTCTTTGGGCACTAGGGCTCTAGCCTCTTATGGGCAAAAACAACCCAAATTATATTCGGTAACAAATTGACAATAAATCATATACTGTCCTTTCATCCCTATACATGTTTACTCAGAAGCACATCCCATATACAAGACACAGCAAAAAAAATGAGACTGGCAAGGCTGTGTACAAACTGACAATGCTGCTGCCCTATCTCCCCCTTCACATGGCATTTGCTTAACTCCTGGTGAGCAATAAATGTATCAAAAGAGGTTAACAAGCTCGCATGAGTGTATCAAAGAACATAAACAAAATCCCCGCAGTATGCATCAAATGAAATTATTGTATTAGTACACATAAGGTAGCACTATATACGTAGAATAATTCAAAACACAAACAGTGAAGGCGGAAGCGTTCCCTCGTCTCTCACATAAACAGAGTCATATAGCATAGTATAAACAATCAATCATACAGTTGTAGCATACATTTGTGATACAATAGGTAAACCTCCATAAATGACTGGAGGCAGTCCTGGAGAGGCGATAGTCCAAGGAGGGGTCTGCCGCAATGCCAAGCGGCTCGAAAAAAAGTGGCTCGAGGAACTGTGGCGAAGGTTCTCAGCCGCGTTCCGAACGGGGGGGGCAGCTGGTCGGCGTTCGCCGGAAAGGAAGCCAGAAAGTGAAATGAGGTTTTCGACAGCGACTGTCGTGCTACAGGGCGCTGGAAATAACAGCGTGGGACCCACAATCATGGGAGAGCTGGGACAGTGCCAAACGGCCAAAATTTCTCCTAGGCGACAAGGCTTTTTTGTCGTTTTCACGTCTTACAGACGCTTCATCAGGGCGCGTCGCTGTGTATATCCATCTAAAACAATACAATAAAGGTAACAACATCCTGGGACTGGCTGTTACAAAGATACAAAGATAAGCACAGTGTCCATGGAGCAAGTTGCATGTAAATACATACCTAGATATCTGAAACAAGGAGCATCACAGGTAGATCAGTCTTATGGCTGAATGCAGCAGGTAACAATGCAGGAAATAATAGATATAGGGTGCAATACAGGTGTAAGTTATCACATCAACAGTTGTTGCAAGGAAAGGGAATCGTTAAGACCGCAGGGCGTTTCACTTGTTAACAGGAGGGCCCATTTCTTCTCAGCCTTAAGCAGTAATTGAGTGATGTTGCAATGGGGAGGGGGGTTAACCCTTTGCAAACCATACACTTTGAAACTGTCAGGCATGTGTTTCATTTGAAGAAAATGACTGTAGAGAGTGGAATCTTGGGATAAACACCTAATTCTCGACTTATGTTCATAAATCCTGGTCTTTAGACTTCTAGAACTTTGGCCCACATAGTGAAGCCCACAAGGACACTTGAGACAATACACAATTCCAGCATGGGCACAGGTTATTTCATCCCTGAGTTTCAATATTCTCTCAGTTGTTCTGTTGGTAATACTAGTGGACATATTGATCTGGGCACAGATGCCACAGTGTGCACAAGGTTTGGTACCTGGGTTCCTGGTAATGGTCATGGTTCTGATGGAGTGGTTAGTGTGCACCAGCAAGTCTTTAATGTTAGCTGAACGTTTATTGGCAACCATGGGAGGTTGTTCGAGGCCTGGTATGTTGGCAATCATGGGCCAAAATTTCCTCACTATTTTGGTGATCTGATTAGAATGTGGGCTCAGTGTCATGGGCCAAATGATCTGTTATCTGCTTGCATTGTTACCTGCTGCATTCAGCCATAAGACTGATCTACCTGTGATGCTCCTTGTTTCAGATATCTAGGTATGTTTTTACATGCAAATTGCTCCATGGACACTGTGCTTATCTTTGTATCTTTGTAACAGCCAGTCCCAGGTTGTTGTTACCTTTATTGTATTGTTTTAGATGGATATACACAGCGACGCGCCCTGATGAAGCGTCTGTAAGACGTGAAAACGGCAAAAAAGCCTTGGCGCCTAGGAGAAATTCTGGCCGTTTGGCACTGTCCCAGCTCTCCCTGATTTTGGGTCCCGCGCTGTCATTTCCAGCGCCCCATAGCACGACAGTCGCTGTCGAAAACCTCATTTCGCTTTCTGGCTTCCTTGCCGGCGAACGCCGACCAGCTGCCCCGGTTCGGAACGCGGCTGAGAACCTTCGCCACAGTTCCTCGCCGCGGCTTTTTTTCGAGCCGCTTGGCATTGCGGCGGACCCCTCCTTGGACTATCGCCTCTCCAGGACTGCCTCCAGTCATTTACGGAGGTTTGCCTATTGTATCACAAATGTATGCTACAACTGTATGATTGATTGTTTATACTATGCTATATGACTCTGTTTATGTGAGAGACGAGGGAACGCTTCCGCCTTCACTGTTTGTGTTTTGAATTATTCTACGTATATAGTGCTACCTTATGTGTACTAATACAATAATTTCATTTGATGCATACTGCGGGGATTTTGTTTATGTTCTTTGATACACTCATGCGAGCTTGTTAACCTCTTTTGATACATTTCTTGCTCACCTGTTGTTGATAAGCCCCCCCCCTTTCCCCCTCGTATTTATTTGCTTAACTCCTGCCATAAACTCAGTACAAATTTGAACATGCTGTAGTTGTTATGCAGTTGTTAAGATCATCTGGTGTGAAGTTGTGTTTGTGAAGTGCGTTACCAAAATGGCCAGCAAAAATTAGAGCCAGAATTCTTCAGTTGTGTGATCACAGGTGATGACTCGTGGAATTTCGAGTACGACCCGGAGAACAATGCCAAAGTCAGGAGTGGCGCACTGCAATCTCTCTCGATTCCCAGAAAGCATGACTAAGCAAACAGAAAATAAAATTAAGACTCATTTCTTCCTCTCTTGGGATGGTATGTGTGCAACCAGGCACTGCATGCACTTGGATGGTACAGCATGACAACATCCCATGTCACATGGCAGTCTCCATCAATGATTTTCTTTCTTTTTGCAGAAAATGCATTCCTGTGATTTTCTAGGCCCCACCCCTCTTCATTCATCAGATCTTGGTCCCAATGACAAATTCTTATACCCCCAGCTCAAAAACCATTTGAAAGGGTGCCATTTTGGAACTTTGGATAATATCCAGAAGAGAGTAACCAATGAGCTGAAATGCAGTCCAGGAGAAACTTTCCGGCACTGCTATGAACAATGGAAATGATGTCTCTGTTGCTGTGTAGCTGTCCAAGGGAACTACTTTGGAGGAGATAACCTTGATTTGGACACAGAATAAAATTCATGGTTAAAAGAAGATCAGTCTCATTACTTTCTACTATACCTCGCACTAAGACTACATGAAAAAGTGAGATCATGAAATGTTTCTCTCATTTCAAAAATGTGTTTATGTGTTTAGGAAGGAGCATTTACATTTTGTGCCTTCAGTAAGTGTGTCTTCTTACCTTTAAGAACTGCTCAATTTAATAAGAAAGAAATCGTCAGCTCCAAGGCAGCATCTAATGAAGGTCAAATCAAGAAATATGTTAAGTGTACTTTAAATACAATTTCATTCTCTTAAATACATAAATTGGTATGTGTTGTTATATAGTTCTTATAACAAACTAGCTTGGGGCCCCAGCGGTGCCCAGGTCATTTGAGAAAGGCATTGTGTGCCAAGGTTGGTCTTTATCCGTTATTTGTGTGGCTCACGGTGTTCTCAGGAAGTTAGTGAAGGTACAGCAAATACCATTGTGCATGGTCCATCCTCCTCCAAACACCACCAGGATGTAGGGTGGGTCATGGAGGGTCAGTCTGCCAAGTTTGGCTGTGAGCCATCATTATTGGGAGAAGCAGTGGTATCATGAACTTACTGAAGGTACTGTAAGTCCCATCATCTGTGGTCTGTCCTCCTCTCAACTGGATGTAGATAGGGTCATGGGGGCTCTTTGTGCCAATCGTGGTCTTGATCAGTCATTGGATGAGGGTGCAGTGGTCTCAGAAAGTGAGTGAAGGTACTTCAAGTCCCATCATCCATGGTCCATCCTCCTGCTAACAGCACCAGGATGTAGATTGGGTCATGGGGGCTCTGTATGCCAAGTTTGGTCTTGATCAGTCATTGGAGTAGGTTCGCAGTAGTCTTGGAAAGTGAGTGAAGGTACCTCAAGTCCCATCATCTGTCGTACGCCCTTCTCCAAACTGCAGTAGGATGCAGAGTGAGTCATGAGTGCTCTGTGTGCCAAGTTTGTAGAGGCTGGGTGATCTGAAACCGTAGTGAGAGCCATTCCTGACAGCCTAAGGGCCTTTCCTTTTCCCTCTCTGCCTCCTAAGAGTGTCGGAATGTTGGAGATGGCTGGCCAATCATGAGTCCATATGCAAATTATCCCTCAGTGGCATCCAATCCCCGCTCTGCCTCCCTGGAGTGGTGGAATGTTGGTTATTGGCCAATCAGAGGCGATATGCAAATAACCCCTCTGTGGCAGCCAATTGGAACGCTGCCACAAATTCCTCCGCAAACATTCACTTTTCTATATATATATATAAAGAGATGTGTCGTGGTGAGGGACTTATAGTCAGCAAAACCACTGAACCCATAAACCCCACATCAGGCCACAAAACCCCCACGGAACGAGGTATGTTTACCACAAAAAAAACCCCAAAAATAAAACAAAACCATAAAACACACAAAAAAACCAAGGGGACTGCAACACCCAGATTCCCCCAAGGCAAAGACAGAGGGCACATGGACAGACATACTGTGCACGCATACTGGCCACTTTTCTCCCCCGCCCCACCCCCCAACAACGACCACAACAAAACTTACATTCAAAACGGCAGTTGGGCACTCGCCCACAACACAGAAAGGAGCAAGACGCCAGGGAAGAGGGACGCAGACAGGCCTCCATGCCGCTGCCGGTGCCCCACGCCCCTCTCGCTACAATTGGAGGCTTCTGCCAGCAGTGGCACGTCGCCTGCTGGAGCCGGTAGAGCCAAAATGGCACTGGCTGCTGCTGCTGCTGCTGAGGCGGCCTTCACAGCATGTAGCAGCGGCCTCTGCAGTGGGAAGGAGAGCCTCGGGGCCCTACCCTTCCCAATCGCCCACAGCTGCCAGTGAGGGAATCCCAGAGGCCATCCACAGAAAAGGAGAAGGAAAGAAGAAATAACAAGAGAGAAAAGGAAAGCGAAAGGGAGAGGAAGAGAAGGCAAGGCACCAAGATGAAGGAAGAATGGGAAAAGGAGACGGAAAGAGAGTAAGGAATTGAAAGAAAGAGAGGAGGAAGAGAAGTGGGGACGGGCAAAGAGAGGAGGGAGGGAAAGAAGGAAAAGAAAAGAAGTGGGAAGGGTCAAAGAGAGGAGAAAGGAAGGAGAGAGAGAAGGAAAAGAACAGGAGAAGGAAGAGAAGTGGGAAGCGGCAAAGAGAGGAGAAAGGAAGGAGAAAGGGAGGGAAAGAAGGAAGAGAAGTGGAAATGGGCAGAGAGGAGAAAGGAGGGAGGGAAGGAAGGCAAAGAAAAGGAGAAGGAAGAGAATTGGGAAGGGCCAAAGAGAGGAGAAAGGACGGAGAGAGAGAAGGAAGGAAAAGAACAGGAGAAGAAAGAGAAGTGAGAAGGGGCAAAGAGAGGAGAAAGGAAGGAGAAAGGGAGGGAGCAAAGTGGGAATGGGCAAAGAGAGGAGAATGGAAGGAGGGAGGGAAGGAAGGAAAAGGAAAGGAAAAGGAAAAGGAAGAGAAGTCGGACGGGCCAAAGGAAGGAAGGAAGGAAGGAAGGAAGGAAGGAAGGAAGGAAGGAAGGAAACAGGAAACAGGAAAAGGAAACAGGAAACAGGAAACAGGAAACAGGAAACAGGAAACAGGAAATAAAAAGAGAGAAAGGGATAGAAAGAAAAGGAGAGGAAGCGAGAGGAAGGAAGGGTGGAAAAAGGGGAAGGAAAGAGCAGAAGACAGGGAAATAGGGAAACTGAAAGAGAAAAGAAGAGGAAGAGAAGTGGGAAAAGGAGAGGGACAAAAAGGGGAAGAAAGAAAGGAAACAGGGAAGGAAAAGGAGACGGAAAGAGGGAAACTGAAAGAGAAAAGAGAAGGAAAGGAAGAGAGAGAAGGGACAAAAACAAGAGAGGAAGGAAGGAAGAGAAAAGAGGGGAAGAAAGGAAAAGAGACAACATGAAAGAGAAAGAAAGGAGGAGAGAGGAAGGAGGGAGAGAAGTGAGAGGAGGGAAAGGGTAAAGATTGGGGAAAAGAAAGAAAGCAAGCTTTATCTCTAGCTGTACCTAGACATGCGTTGCTGTGGCAACCCCCTTCAACCCTCATGCTGGAAAAGCCCAATCAAAGGACTCCTGACAGATGGCCATTCAGCCTCTGTTTGATAACATTAAGAGATTTGGGTGGAATTGCCATTCATCTTGGGAGTTGCAGTTCATTTAATTATGCTTTTCTACTACGCCACAGCAATGTGTGGCCAGTACAGCTACTATTACGTTATATAGAGAGATAGGCATGATTGAATTTGGCATTCTCTCTTCCTTAAACATAAATATACATGCAGATTTTTCTTTTTGTAGTCTCAAATTGGAAAAGCGGGGTTCAAACCCCTGCTCAATCATGGAAATCCACAGGGTAATTGGTTGATGTTTCTCCCCCATCATCCATTCCTCCTTCCTCTAATATTAATTTCTGGATTATATGTTCTATTGATCTATTCATATTTGCATGTTTTCAAACTGCTAGGTAGGCCCAGTTCTGCCAACCTAGTAGTTCGAAAACACGCAAATGTGAGTAGATCAATAGGTACCGCTTCTTCGGGAAGGTAGGGATGCTCCATGCAGCCATGCTGGCCACATGACCTTGGAGGTGTCTATGGACAATGCCGGCTCTTTGGCTTAGAAATGAAGATGAACACCATCTCCCATACTCAGACATGACTAGACTTAATGTCAGGGGAAACCTTTACCTTTTACTGTGCTCTACACACAAACTAAACAGAGTTATAAAATGCAGCCCTTGAGTAACCTCCATTAATGGGACTTCTGCCAATGTCATTCTGTTTCTCTATTGTGTCTTCTGACAATGGCTTCTTGTCCAGAGAATAAGTTACAGTTCAGGACAATTAAACACTGTGGCACATCCATTATTTTAAATTGAGAACCATAATGTATCACAATTTACACAACTCAATGGATCAAATGTCAGTTTTCTTCTAAAATCACAAGAACTCAAAAGACTGAAGACTTGGAAGATCTTTTATGAAGGAGCTACATAAGTTCCTGAAGGGTAAAGATACGCCATTATAGACCTAAGTCAGAATCCTCACAGTTTTCCCATTTTCTATATATAGTTGTAAAAACTAGACAGAGAGGAAGAAAATCAACTCATTTAAAATTCAGTGTTAGAGGAGAGTTTATTTATTTATTTACTATATTATACCTTGCCCTATCTCACCTTGAAGGGGACTCAGAGAGGCTTCCAAATTGGCAACATTCAATGCTATACAACAAAATATACAAATAAAACATACATATATATTAAAATAAATAAAAATTAAAAAGTCTTAATATATTAATTCATTAAATCAGCTATTAAAACGACACATGATATGAAGTCATAATCCAGGAGCCATTCCAATCATGTTACGCTTACTTATTGCACTGACTATTTTCCATAGCCATGTTTTCCGTTTCTTTCTAAAGGTCAAGAGGGAGGGAGACTTCCACAGCTGAGGGGCCACCACTGAGAAAGCCCCATCTCTCCTCCCCACAAGCTGCACCTGTGAAGGAGATGGGGCCGAGACCAGGGCCTCCCCAGAACATCCTAACCTCCGAGGTGGTTCATAGAGGGAGAAACATTCAGACTGGTAAGGTGGGCCAGAACCAGAGTTCTGCAGATAGCCATAGCCCTGCGTCTGCAAGATCTAAACAGGACTGTTGAAGACAAAGGCTCTTGGAAGTCTCTCATTCATAAAGTCTCACTTGACAACAGATAACAAAAATTTTGTACTGTTATCAGGGGCTGATTTCTGCTGTTAAGCAGTTCACCATAAATCTTTCCTGTGACATCTTGAGGCCAGTAGGAGGTGCTGGTGGAAGACATCTGGGAGGACTAAACCTCGTGGGAAAACTGTGTTAAGAGAAAGAGGCAGGAACAAAGTAGAAAATCGGGGACTTTTGTGGGGAACACTATTAGTGACGTTTTCTTAGCTGTAGAAAGGAAGGCAATAAAACTAAATCCAAAGTGCTTTCTGAGTACACTGCATTGCTGGGGAGGTTCTGCAGTTAGTAATAACTGGTCTTATTTCTTTGAATCTTCAGTGCTAGAAATAGTATATTGGACCAAATAAACCTTGTCTGGGCCAATGGGTTTCCCTGTATCAATGTGCTAAAATTAAAGCTTAACTAGGATTTTTTGTCAAGCATATTTGAAGAGCACCTGCTTAGTTACACAGCTCGTCATTCTTGTTCGTTATCATTGGTCCTTTCACTATTCAATAACAATGAGGTGTATTTGGCATGGATAAACAACCCAACAGGAGTCTATTAATAAGTTTGGAACAGAAATTAAATACAGTGAGTTTTATTTCCAAGGAAAAAGTGCAAAGGATATAACTTTTACCACCCACCTCCCACCAAAAAAATAGTAGTGCCTACATCCCTGAACTACTCTGGGGATGGAGGGCCGGCCCAAATCCGTACCCGATAATTTCCATCACTGCCTTGAGGCCGTTACTGGATGGCTGCGAGTCAGTAGGTTGAAGGTGAATCCAGCTAAGACGGATATCCTGTGGCTCGGTCGCCCGGGCGGTGGGGAGATCCGGCTTCCAACCCTGGACAGCGCGACGCTATGTCCGTCGTCATCTGTTAAAAGTCTTGGTGTCACTCTGGACTCTCAACTGACGATGGAGACACATGTCTCCACCGTCAGTAGAGTAGCGTTCTTTCATCTAGGCCAGGCAAGGAAGCTTCCCCCCTACCTGTCCCGCCATGACTTAGCCACAGTGATCAAAGCCACGGTCATCTCAACGCTAGACTACTGTAATGCTCTTTACATTGGCCTGCCTTTGTCGGTGATCTGGAAACTGAAACTGGTGCAGAACGCAGCGGCTCGGCTGTTGGCAGGCGCCTCTATGAGCAGCCATGTTACACCTATTTTGCGCGAACTGCACTGGTTGCCAGTGGAATGCCGGATCACTTTCAAGGTGCTGGTATTGACCTTCAAGGTGTTGAATCATCTGGGGCCAGTGTACCTCAGGGACCACCTCATCCCATACTGTCCCACTAGACCGTTGCGCTCAGAGACAGGAAACCTTTTGGAGATCCCAAACGCTAAGAAGTATCACCTCACGGCTACACGGAGAAGGGCATTTTTGGTCATAGCCCCCACTTTATGGAACGCACTGCCTTCTGAAATTCACACCCTCCCAAGCTTGCTAGCATTTCGGAAGGCATGCAAAACACTTCTGTTCCAACAGGTGTTTGACTTCTAAAAATCTGGCAATCCTTCGATACTATTTGCCCCCTATTTTAATTGTTTTATAGTGCTGTTTTAATCTTGTATTTTACTGTAGTATTATTGTTGTTTTGCAGTGTTTTATCTTGTCTTGTTTTGTGATTTTACTGTTGTGGGTCGCCCCGAGCCAAACGGGAGTGGCGACTGATAAATTCAAATAATAAATAAATAAGTTTGCAGATGACACCAAATTGTGATAATAGACCAGAGGACAGGAGCAGAATTCAAAATGATCTTAAACAGATTCGAGAGATGACCAAAACTAAAAAAATGAAGTTCAGCAGGGACAAATGCAAAATACTTATTGCAACCTAGGCCTAGCTGGACCTTAGCAACTCACAAGGACACAGTTTCTGTGGTTAAATGCTTTATTGATTAATGATGGATAAAAATAGAAAAGAAATAAATGGAATAAAATCCCATAAAAGGCTGGATGCAATCCGGAATCAAATAGTCTCTTGAAAAGTAATGTACCCCAAGCGGGGCAAAACTATAGTTCTTGGAAGCGTTCAGGAACAAGGCAAGATCTTGGAGTTCTTAGCAAGGTTTCTTGAACAAGGCAAAGTTCTGTAGCAAGGCAAGGCTTGGATGCAGATAGGGATAATCCTCAGGCTCGTTTGCCTGGCTTGGAAGCAAGGTCCCTACCGGCACGGAAGTTCCCTCAGTTCTTTCCGAGGGACTTGGCAGTGATTATCAATGTTGGCACAAGATGGATTCTGTAGTCCCCTTTAGGTTTTTATAGCTTTACAGTCCCTTTGTTCGGCAAGGCGCAAACTCCTTCTGCAGCTTCTCGCGGGAACTGAAAGGGAGTGTTGCTCTCCCCCCTTATCGGGCTGCTGGAATTTTACCTTGTTAGCGGGCACAGCTGTGGAAGGAAGCGGCTGAGAGCAACCTTGACTTCCCGGGTTGTTATCTTCTTGGGAAGCCTTTGGGATGCGCCGTTCACAAGCTGGTGAAGGCCTCACAAGGGAAAACGGCTCAGCCGGTTTCTCAGGCCTCCTAGCTTCCTTACTAGAACCATGGTGGCGGTTTGACTTGCCGGAAACCCACTGAGATGTGACAATACTCCACTTAGGCAGGAAAAAATGAAATGCAAAGATACAGAATGGGGGGTGCATGGCTTGAGAGCAGTACCTGTGAAAAAGATCTTGGAGTCCACAGGTTAAGAAGATCCATGGAAGTCATGCTACCCCTCTATTCTGCCTTGGTCAAACCACACCTGGAATACTATGTCCAATTTTGGGCATGCAATTTAAGGGAGATGTTGACAAGCTGGAATGTGTCCAGAGAAGGGCAACTAAAATCATCAAGGGTCTGGAGAACAAGCCCTATTAGAAGTGGTTTAAAGAGCTGGGCATGTTTAGCCTGCAGAAGAGAAGGTTGAGAGGAGACATGATGGTGGCCATGTATAAAGTCATAGGGAGAAGGGAGTAAGCTTGTTTTCTGCTGCTCTGGAGACTAGGACACAGAACAATGGCTCCAAAATACAAGAAAGGGAATTCCACCTGAACATTATGAAAAACTTAACAGTGAGAGCTGTTCCACAGTGGAACTCTCTGCCCCAGAGTGTGGTAGAAGCTCCTTCTATGGAGGCTTTTAAACAGAAGCTGAATGGCCAGCTGTCAGGGGTGCTTTGAATGTGATTTTCCTGCTTCTTGGCAGGAAGTTGTACTGGATGGCCCACGATGTCTCTTCCAGCTCTATGATCCTATGATTCTACCTCTTGATGCTTCTAAACACTTAGTGGCTTGGTTAATACATCTGCCAGATTCACCGATGTGTTACAATAAATCAAATGAATTTCCCCATTTTTCACAGCATCCCTAACACAATTGTCTACATGTTTACTTCTCTAATTCACCCTGGCCTGTGTTGCCATTTGTATACATCTCTGGTTAACCTCATGCACTGTTGTGGGATTTTCAACAGGAAATCTGTAAATGCTTTAATAACTGTTTCATTACACAGATTTCTTTATATGCCATGCTCAAAGCCCCAAACTCTGCTACACTTTAACTCAAAGCTACGTAGCCTTATTTCTTTGATTTCCAATCCACAACTGTATTAAAAAATTTAACTAAAACTCCAGCGGTTGACTTTCTATCACTGCTGTTCCCAAAGTTACTGTCAGTGTAAACTTGTAGACTTAAAGAGTCATCTGGACTTAAAACTAAACAAAAATCTTGAATTTGTTTTAAATATCTCACCACTCTCTTAAGTCTATTCCAGTGTTTCTCAACCTGGGGGTCGGGACCCCTGGGGGGGGGGGTCTTGAGGGGATGTCAGAGGGGTGACCAAAGACTATCAGAAAACACAGTATTTTCTGTTGGTCATGTGGGTTCTGTGTGGGGACTTGGCCCAATACTGTCATTGGTGAGGTTCTGAATGTGCTTTGATTGTTGGTGAACTATAAATCCCAGCAACTACAACTCCCAAATGTCAATGTCTATTTTCCCCAAACTCTACCAGTGCTCACATTTGGACATATTGAGTATTCATGCCAAGTTTGGTTCAGATCCGTCATTGTTTGAGTCCACAGTGCTCTCTGGATGTAGGTGAACTACAAATCCAAAACTCAAGGACAATGCCCACCACACCCTTCCAGTATTTTCTATTGATCATGGAAGTTCTGTGTGTCAAGTTTGTTCAATTCCATAATTGGTGGAGTTGAGAATGCCCCTTGATTGTAGGTGAAATATAAATTCCAGCAAGTACAACTCCGAAATGACAAAATCAATCCCCACCCTAACCCCCAACCTCCAGTATTTCAATACAGGTGTATTGGGCATTTGTGCCAAATTTGGTCCAGTGAATCAAAATACATCCTGCATATCAGATATTTACATGACGATTCATAACAGTAGCAAAATTACAGTTTTGAAGTAGCAACAAAACTAATGTTGTGGTTGGTGGTAACCACAACATGAGGAACTGTGTTAAGGGGTTGCAGCATTAGGAAGAAACACTGCTGTAGGCTATAGGAAAAGGAATGGGCAAAAACACCAGTAAAGGAAAAGCTTTTGTGAATAACCGTAAATCAAAAGGTGACTTGCCGGTGCATACATACACACACAATTAAATTCAGTTTGAAATGTTAAGCATTTACTAGTGAGAAAGACACATTCTACACAGAGACTTATTTCTGGGTAAATATGCATATATTTGTGCTGTAAAAGATGGCATATAAAATAAGGGACTTTCCCCCTACTTCCTGCTTTCTATTTATTGTGCTTTATACTACATACTTCAAATCCCTATTCGTTAATCTGTAATGTTTTAATTTTAGAGTTGTAACGTATTTTTCCTAATGTCATTCCTGATCATGGACTCCCCTTGCTTAGAACACCTCATTGTCATTCCATACAAAACATAGTAATTCAACAAGAGTTACCTTACCTTTTTACCGAAACCCTCGAGAAAATTCCTGGTGGAGACTGTTCATTTTTTTCCATGCAAATAACTCCTTGTGTTGGCACATAACCACATATTCTGAATAACTCCCCATGGGTTTGCCTTTATAATTCACCAGGAAGGTCCAAAAACATTTTGTGCAGCTTCGGGTTTCTGACTGAGAACCTTGTCTATTTCCCATATCTTATCTTGGACTGAGATAACACTTTCGTTTGGAACTAATGTGCACACCCACAATTTGTAATGATTAACAAAACCCGTTGAAACAAAAATAAAAAGCAGTTACAATGTTAACTTCAAGCCAATATCTGCATGAATTAAAGAAACAATTATTTTTGTTTCATAACAGGTAATGTTACAATAAGTGGTGTAATGGAACCAGGATTCCCCAGATCAAGCCCATTGAACTTTTTGATTAGTAGAAACTATGACATCATCTCCCACCATCCTACGTTTTTCCTCTAAGTTTAGCTGCAAACTTTCTAGGAAATGGCACAAGTAGATTTTTTTTCCAGTGAAGCAATTCTTAATTTATATAACAGATCACTGTTGTACTCCAAAGCCTTTGAGAGTACTATTGTGGAAGGCCTAATCCTAGTAGAAACAAAAAAAGGTAGAAATTGTTTTAGATCATCACATCTTCACTTTTGGATATCATATTGAGTTGTTGCTATCAAAATTGTCCTTGAAGCAGTACAGAATAGCAATATTTCAGACAGGCCTCAGGGTCAACTCCACTGTCTGCCTCCATCTTGCAGTAGTGGTGGGGTGCAGTCCAGATTGTCCAGTGGATCCAAAACTGGTTTCATCCCACTGGATGCTCACCTTGCCTTTACTGGCCCATCACTGCTGCCAGAAGATCATGGAGTTTTGGGAGAGCTCCTGGTTGTCACCAGGTGCCTTTACTGACAAGATGTTAATGCAACAAGGGAGAAGAAAGGGGTGACATGTCCCCTCTTCCCTCTGCTGTTGAGTTTGGAAGTCAGATTTGAACTGGTCCATCTGACCACACTAATGGGAGCTCTAGTGTATTTGTCAACTCCTGGTAAATTCAAATTAGCCTGGTTTAGCCTATTAGATCAGAAATCCCTGGAGACATACAGAATCAACCTCTTTTCCTAGTAGTTAGGGTTTGGGGCCAGTGTAGACAATGCCCTGGTGTCAGAGCACTAAAAAGCTTCTGCTTCAGAATGTACCACTGCACCACTGGCCACAAGAGGGTGTGGTGTCCTAGAAATTGCACCATCATGTCAACTGTAGGGTTCATAAATTAGATGAATGCCAATTTATAAATCCTAGTAGAGGTGTGGTTATATAGTGCTATCTAAAGAGGTAGAACAATAAGGGTTAAAATCAACAGATAATGAGTGTGCAGTTTGTAGAATAGTTCCGCTAGTTATGCATATGTAGTATGCACTTGTTAATATTGTGATGTATTAGAAGAGTATGTTGTAGTCACTAGTTAAATAACTGCTTAGTTTTAGTGATATATACTATAAAATTGCTTTTTGATTATTTTTCCTTTTTACTGTTTTTTTCTCATTTCTGAATAAAAATTAGTTTTTAAAAAGCAAGGGAAGACATTTCATCATTAATTTCCTTGTGCTGATCACTGGTTCCATGGCTGCATACCCCTGTAAAGGCATTTGTCTAAATTTATAAAAATGAAATGGAGGAATAGGCTCTGCGTTCAGCATCTCTGTATATATCAGCCCTGCCTGTCTCTCTCTACTCTCCTTGCATGACAAGAGTGGTCTGAAAAACAGTTTTGCATTCACTTGAATAACTCTCTGCACATTTGAGCACCCTGATGAAGAAGGATATACAATTACACAGAGAGCTCTCCTGGGTTTTTAAGGGAATGTGTGTAGCTACACTAGTGCAATGGAGCATTCTAAATCATTTTCTGAAGCCCCTTGGCATCTACTGGGGTTTGCTTGAAGCCTCCCCCCCACCACCGTGTATACAAACTCCATGGGTACTCAATTCCCATTATATACAGTGGTGTTTCTTATTTAAAATTGCAAAATCAAGGTATGCTTTCTAAAAACACAGGATAGATAGATAGATAGATAGATAGATAGATAGATAGAGATAGATAGATAGATAGATAGATAGATAGATAGATAGAGTCAGCCATGGATGACTGGACTGATGACTACAGAATCTGTGGGCATGGAGGGCCAACCATATGCACAGGCACTCAAATCCCAACAATTCATTTCACAACAGAAGATGAGCTACACAACCCAACAATAAAATGGTTGTTGCGTTGGTTTTTTAGGTCTATTCATAGAGTTGAGGCGCTAATTCAGAAAATTGCATTGGATCAACTACACCAACTCTCGTTTCTTAGATATTTATTTATTTATTTATTTATTTCGGCTTCTATGCTGCCACTCCCGGCGGGCTCGGGGCAGCTCACAACACCGAAAAACACAGCATAAAACAGCAACAGAGTAAAAACAGAGCATAAAAACATCATTAAAATATCACTAAAATATCACAATAAAACACAGCAGTTAAAACAACGACCTGGGGTAAGAGTCTCTTCTAGCAGGGGGGTGCATAGCACTAGGACCTACACCTGGAAGGCGAGCTGGAACAGGTGGGTCTTGCACGCCCTCCTGAAGGGGAGCAGGTTGTGGATGGCACGCGTATCTGCCGGAAGGGCATTCCAGAGCATTGGTGCAATCACGGAGAATGCCCTTCGGCGGGTGGAGGTAAGTTTAGCAGCTTTTGCGGAGGGGACAGCTAGAAGGTTGGTATCCTCGGAGCAAAGTGATCTCATAGGGCAGTATGGGGAGAGACGGTCCCTCAGATACGCTGGCCCCAGGCCGTGTAAGGCCTTAAAGGTAAGAACCAACACCTTGAAGGTGATCCGGTGCTCAATTGGCAGCCAGTGCAGATCCTGCAAAATAGGTGTTATGTGGCAACCTGCTGGGGTGCCAGACAGGAGCCGGGCGGCAGTGTTCTGCACCAGCATGAGCTTCCGGGTCACCGACAGGGGAAGGCCAACGTAGAGCACGTTACAGTAATCCAGTCTCGAGATGACCGTGGCTTGGATCACCGTGGCCAGGTCATTCGAGGCAACGCCTTTGCCTGTCTAAGATGGTAAAATGCAAGCTTGCTGACCGCAGAGACCTGATCCATGGCCTGCCCTCCATCCTCACTAAAATGAGCATAACGCCACACCGGGGTCGTGGACATCCCCACCACCCGTGCCACAAGATCTCTTCTTCGCCGGAACCCCATACTGGCTCGCAGCCATCCAGCTATGCAAAATTATCGGGACAGATCCAGGCCTGCATCCATCCTCAGAATGAGCTGTGTAAACTAACAAGCCCATAACTCCGCACCAGCTATGGCGAATGTAGATGAAATAACAGAGGGAAAAGAATAGCCCCCTGCGGCACTCCACAAACTAATGGGGAGGCCTCAGAGACCACCTCGCCCCTCCTCACACGCTGAGACCGCTGGCGGAGGAAGGAGGTCAGCCATTTCAGGGCTGTCCCCCTCACTCCAGCCATGGCCAGGCAGTGGATCAAGAGATTGTGGTCGACCGTGTCAAACGCTGCCGTGAGGTCCAATAACACGAGCAGTACAGACCCGCCTTGGTCGAGCTGCCAGCGGAGTTGATCTGTGATGGAGACCAGGACCGTCTCCGTCCCATGCCCCGAACGGAAGCCAGACTGGAAGGAGTCTAGCCATATTGCAAGGAGTCTAGCCATATTGCATCATCTAAGAAGGACTGCAACTGCTCCATTGCTGCCCTCTCAACTACCTTCCCCAGGTACAAAAGATTCGACACTGGTCGGTAGTTGGAGGGAACCGCAGGGTCTAATGACGTTTTTTTCAGCAATGGAGCTACCACCGCCTCTTTTAAGCACTCTGGAAAAACTCCTTGCTCAAGGGAGCTATTTATGATGTTCAACAGAGGCCCAGATCTAACAAGCCAGGAGGGGCACGGGTCGAGGGAGCAGGTGGTAGGCCTAGCTGCAGCCACAATCTTATCAACAGCATCTGCGTCCAGTGGCCGTCCAGTGGCCGAAACCGGTCGAGGGTGGGCCCGGCGGAGGGCCACGGGGTCTCAAGCTCCCTTACTGTATCAACCGTGGCAGGAAGGTCCCGGCGGAGGCTCAGTATCTTGTCTGCGAAAAAACTCTGGAAAGCACCGGCGGTAAGGGCCTGATCATTATTTTTGGGGACAGTAGGGACCGTCGTCAAAGACCGAATTATTTTGAATAGTTGAGCCGGGCGTGAGTTAGCAGACACTATCGAGGCGGAGAAGAACACATTTTTGGCCGCCTTGACAGCACGCTCATAGGCTTTTTTAAATAGCTTATAAGCTGATAGTGAGGCCCCGTCACGGAATTTCCTCCACACGCACTCTAGCCATCTCCTCTCCCACTTCATCGACCTAAGATCTTCTGTGTACCAGGGAGATCGATGCTTGCGGGGTCGGAGAGGGCGCCTAGGGGCAATCTCGTCGAGAGCATTAGCTAGTGAAGTGTTCCAGGATTGAACCTGCTCATCGACTGAGACGCTGATAGACTCCAGATCCCTCAGAGCATTCAGGAACCTTTCGGGTTCCATAAGTCTCTTCGGGCGAACCATAATCCATTCGGCGCCCTTGCATGGGGGAGGCGGTTGCTCAACCCAGATCCTTAGAGCACAGTGGTCAACCCATGGAACCTCTATTACAGAGGCTAGGTCCACTTGAACCCCTGCGCTAAAGACCAAATCGAGGGTGTGACCGGCCGAGTGTGTGGGTCCCGAACTACAGAGGGAGAGGCCTAATGTCGCCATGGTCAAAATTAGGTCCGCAGCTGCCGATGGAACGGAGGCTGCATCGGCGTGGACATTGAATTCCCCCAGAACAATAAGCTTGGGAAACCTCAATGCCCACTGCGACACAGTCTCCAGCAGCTGCACCAGGCTTTCTGCTGGTGTGCTAGGCGCACAGTACACCAGCAGGACGGCCAGGCTCTCCTGGGAATCCCACACCAGGCCGACACTTTCAAGCCCCGAGGTGGTCAGCGCAGGGATCGCTCTAAGGTGTAATCCATCACGGGAGAGTATTGCCACACACACACACCCCCGTCCCTCGTTCCTATTCTGGCGCGTGGCAACGTAGTCAGGGGGAACCATTTCCTGGAGACAAATGTTGTCGCTATCCTGAAGCCAAGTCTCGGTTACGCAGAAAAGGTCCGCTTTGGTGTCTTTGCAGAATTCCCTGATGGTAGTGGTCTTATTCTGGATGGATCGGGCGTTCACCAGCACCAGAGAGGAAGGGGAGATAACTGGATGTCTATCAACAGCATGTCTGGGGATAGGACGCAGGTCAGAACCAGACCGAGTCGTACGGTGACTCCGTCTGGTTCTTGCAGTTGGTCTCGCATGCGGCCTGCGCCTACCATACTCTCCCCGCCCCAAGATCACCGGGATACCTAAGGGACTAGTGTGGGAATGGTCGGTGGGGGGTTCAGCTTCCGGCAGACCCCGTGAAAAGGGGAAGTTGACGGGGGACCCAGACCAATGTCTGCCGGCTTTGCCGTCGACCCAACGGCTCCAGTCCTCTCAGAAGCTTGGGAGGGGAGAGTGGGAGGTGACAAGTCCTGTTTGTCCAGAGGCGAATCCCGCCCTCTGTCCTCGAGGACGGCCTTTCAAGTGAGCGCTCCCATGCTTATGGGGGCTATTAGCACTGCCACCAGCAGCTAGCTCTGGGGAGCTTACTCTCCGGCTAAAACCTGCCCCCCAGAAGGTCCGTGGTCCGAAACGCCTTCTTACTAGTCTTCCCTCTTAGTCGAGGGGCTTGCCTTGGGGCTTCAGCTGGTGGACCATAGATGTTCAGCATGTCCGGTGTTGTTTGGGGGGGACCAGCGCGTTGGGGAGTGAAGCTGGCCTCAGATCTATCAATGAGATTAAAGTCACCAGGCCCAGGGTCGGTGTTATTGACAGGCGCTTCAGATGGAACAGTTTTGGGGGGGGGCGGTGGAAAATCCGGCCTTCTGTCGGGCAATTCCTCCCTTTGCGTCGGCGTCTTGACTGACCTGGCCTGTTCTTCCTCTTCAGGCCATTGCCAGGTGGCATAGGGCCTTGAGGGCCAGTCAGTGCAAGGGGGTTCAGTGATAGTTGGCAGGCCCGGTGACGAGGCCGTTCCCCAGGTACCCTAGCCAGCACATGGGAGACATTTAGTGCCTCTAGTGGGGATCTAGCCAGTAGTGGTTGCTCCAACATGTAGCTAGGAGGGGGCGTGGTCACGGCCCCTGGGATGGACAAGGGGGCGGGGCTAAGGACGCCGAGCAGCTCGGACTCGGCGCCATCTTGGCATCTTCAGCCGCAAGCATCATCCCAAAGCCTCCCAGGGACTCCACCAGGGCATCACCTCCACTCCAGCCAGGTCCACGTTCCCTGGCCCCTCCTCGAGAGGAAGGCCTCCCTCGATGGACTGCAGATTTTGAACCCCTTTTCTCTCAGATTTTTGTCTTCCCCATTGCCAATAGTGCTCACCAACCTATAGGTGTTCACCTTATTGGTCCCTCGGACCTAAGACCCTCAGTATCAGGGGATCAATGGCTACGTGACCATCTAGAGACTCATTCTCACTATAGCATCAAATGGCTGAAGGTCACCAGCTGTTCGGCCATCTGACTGCAATCGCAGGAAAGACAGGTAAGACCCGGTAATTCGTCCAGGCCAGGACCGGCGCCGGGAGGAACGGGGGGCCCCTCCAACACCTCCAGTCCAGGCCAGGGAACGGGGACCGAAGTGGCAGACCCCAGGGGGTCACTGCAGAACCGAGGGCCCTCCTGAAGGTCCTGTGGGTCGTTGCCTCCGCGGCTCTGGAGAACCAGGTTGGTTCCCGGGCCAGCTCAAGGGTCGCCTCAGCCTCAGCCCGTAGGGCCTCGAGAAGCGAAGAGGACCCAACTGGTGTCCCGACTGGCGGCTGGGGATGCCCCCCAAGTTCCCACCGACCAACCCCCCAACCTGGGGTGGCTGGCTTGGTGGAAGAGGCTATCAGCTGGGAGAAACTGCCCAGGCCCCACTGGAGCTCGGCGTCCTCGCAGCTGCTCAGCGCCGCCATCTTAACATTTAGTATATAACATATAGATATGGTTATAATGTTTTTCTATGAGCATGCAAATGAGGACAGGTATATGTCATACGTTCTAAATCTAAAAAACTAGATCTGATAGGAGAAAACTGGTGCCTTTTTGGGAACCAGCATGTCCCAAGAAACGGGTCTTCCATTTGAAGCACCAAAATGTTTTTGGCCAGTGTTATTTATCTGCTGTGTAGTAAAAAGGAATTCTGTATCAGTCAGTCACGTTTATTGAGTAACCGTCAGGTCATTTCAAATAAAAGCTCCAACAGCAGAGTAGTATACAAGATAAGGATAAAATCAGTACCTAATGTACAAGGCAAACAATGTAACACATTAAAAACTAAACTTATTGCAATTGTCTTGTGTCAACACATAGGAAGGGAAACTATTAGCATAGGATACTTAGGAGGCCCGGTGATCAGTTGATGTGACGCTTATTACCGCTGTACCGCGGGCTGTTCCATGCCGCCTACTGGAACTCATCCCCCGCACAGTTGACTCCAATAGACTCCATATACCACTGTCTCTTTTATATGCTCTAAATAGGTAAGCAGCTACCTTATACACCATTTGAAGGTTAGAGTCTGAGAGGAGGAAGTTAATTTTAAAGGTAGAGGGCCAAAATGTCCTTTTGGATAGTAAATAGCTAAGGTATTTCTCCCTCTCCTCTGCATATATGGGACAGATCAACAAAATGTGGACTAGATCCTCGACTTCTGGTAGGCCACAGACACAGACTCTGTCCCTATAGGGTGTGGCAGCATATCTGCCTGCCCTCACCATAGACTTGAATTGCTCGAACCTAGCTCTAGTTAGGGCAATCCTAAGGTGAGGTAGGAGTGGGTGAGCCAGATACGGGGCAGTAACAAAGTGGTTGGGTTGTTGGGCTAACCAGTGCATGGATTTGACCCTAGCCAAATGGGCTAGATCATCTTGGGCACATACATCGAGTACCCTCTGCTTCACCCAGTTCATCATTGAAGTCACTCTGATGTTCGACGGATCCACCTGGAGCCCCTGTAGGATGAGATATGTCATTATGGAGCCCCCCCCCCATGGTTTCTGTGAGGGAACTCTGAATTGCTCCATCATGCACAACATGGGCAGTCTCGCATCTTCTAGATTGTTTACCTTGCACCAGTAGTTAATGGCTCTAATTTTTGGCTAGGCCTGAGATTTGGTGTCTGCCTAATTCGAACCTGACTGCCACTGCAGGAGTGCGATTATTCACCCCAGAATCTGCCTAAAAAGTTAGTCTGGGTGCGCTCAATAGGGGTGACATTGGTCAGGCCCCAAATTTCTGCGCCATACAACAAGAGAGGCAAAACCTTGGCGGCATAGACTTTGAGAATTGGCAGAAGGGATCCCGGGTAGTGGCGGTTAATTAACCTGGTAAGCTGAGAAAGCCTGAGGTTAGCCTTGATGGAAAGTGCATGCATATGATCCACCCATGACCCGTTAGCAGAGAAGGTGACCCCAAGGTAAGTATACTTTTTAACTTGTTCGATTGCCTCCTGTCCAAGAGACCACTTGTGCTTCCTGTCTCTCCTAGCAAATCTCATCACTTTTGATTTGTTTTTGTTGATTGTCAGGTCATTTGCACTGGCGTATGTGTTGAATTTCCTCAACGCCCTTCTCAAGCCTACCTGGGAGAAAGCAATGATGACAAGATCATCCGCGTAAAGAAGGGTATTGAGAGGGCGAGGCCCTATTTTGGGCCTATGGAGGGAATTCTCATTTAGGAAGTCAGGAAGGTCACTAATAAATAAGTTAAACAATATAGGTGCTAAAATGCAACCTTGTCTGACTCCCTTAGCTATTTTAACTTTGTTGGTGAGCACGCGTTTTGCGCCTGTTCTAATCTCGATGACATTATCGGAGTGGAGGTTCTGAATCAGGGCTAGTAGTCTGCGATCGATCCCCCGAGATTCCAATTTTTCCCAGAGAATGTCTCTGTTAATGCTGTCAAACGCAGCTGAGAAGTCAATAAAGGCTGCAAAGAGTGGTCTGCCCTTATGTAAGGATTGAGTCACTAGGTGATTTAGGACTAAACAGTTGTCCATGGGGATCTTCCTTTCCTGAACCCTGCAAGCTCTTCCGGCAGTAGGTTGTTAGTAAGGACCCAGGTCTCAATCCTGTCCAAAAGAATTCGGGAGAATATTTTTGCAGTGATATCAATGAGGCTGATAGGACGGTAGTTCTTGGGATCTTTTTTGTTACCTTTTTTTATGTATCGGGACTATTATTGCCATTTTCCAACCTGTGGGAATGCACAGAGTTTTGACAATGTGCGAGCAAAGTCCCGCCAATAAAAGTGGCCCACCACTGTATCCTGTCCTTGAAGAGCTCCCGGGAAGAAAATCCTCCCCAGGGGCTTTTCCTGGTTTTGATCTCTGGATTATGGATTTAATTTCCGCGGGGGAAATTTGGGGCCATTCAGGGAGTTCTTGTGGGAGCGGCCTATCTTGGGAGTTACTGTGGCTAGTTGGAGGTTTAGCAAACAGTTGCTGGAAATACTGTTCCCATACTTCAGGTGGAATAAGATTGTCAGCCATAGATTTGTTCTCATTGAGTATTCCCTTCACTTGGTTCCAGAAAATTACCGTAGAACTATCTTTTGCCGAGTTTTCTAGCTCCCTCCAAACGGAGACGTCATATAGCTTCTTTTTGAGCTTCACTGTTTGTTTATAATGCCTCCTCAAGGAGAGCATCTGAAAGTGAAATTCTGGGGCAGGGTTGGATTTAGATATCCTAAGCCATTTCCTGAGTCTTTTCCGGAGGTCCTGGCACTCTTGGTCAAACCAGCTCCGGGAGGATTTCTTTATGTCCTTAGGGCTGGGTTTAATTAGGTGTTTTTTCAAAAGATGACACATATCACTAAAAGCCTTGGAGACCTCTCCCCAGGAGGCGGAGGGCGACAGAACGGTGTTGGCATAGGAGGTCACTTCCTGGGAATTCATGTCATTGTTTAAGGTTGAAAGGTCAACCTTCAGTCATTTGATGCTATAGTGAGAATGAGTCTCTAGATGGTCACGTAGCCATTGATCCCCTGATACTGAGGGTCTTAGGTCCGAGGGACCGATAAGGTGAACACCTATAGGTTGGTGATCACTATTGGCAACGGGGAAGACAAAAATCTGAGAGAAAAGGGGTTCAAAATCTGCAGTAGTACTGATATAATCCACAGTACTGCTTGTGGATGGCCTGTGGAAAGTATAAGGATATACAAAAGAAGTATCCTTACCACCCAAGAGGATCATATCACATCTACATACCAGCGATAACAAGCTTGAGCCGGCCGCATTCACCTTCTTGTCCCTAGATGACCAATTAACAAGTGAATGGGGTGAAGGGTGAGACAGGCCTAGAGTTTTGGCATGGTCCCAGGGTTTGGGCCCCAGCCTCGCATTAAAGTCCCCCAAAATCACAGGGATGGCTTGTGGGTACTGATCTAAAAGCTCCAATATAGTCACCTCCAAGTGAGCCCACACCTCAGGTTTGTAATATATTGACGAACTCGGGGAATATACATGTTAATTATGATATAAATGTGGGCTTGTGCATTCCCAGAGTGCTTGCAAAGGATGGGTAGGAGATGCGGAGAATTCCAACCCTCTAACAATCTAGTTCCCGTCCATCCCAGGTCAGCCCTCAGCAGTATGGAGAGATCGCCAGATGGTCTGCCTCTAGACTTGATCTTTTGAGCATAAGAATGCCATCCCTCGTAACCTGGAAGATCTATTTGGGCTTTGCCCTCCATCAGCCAGGTCTCCTGTAAAGCTATCAACTCAAAATTAGAAATGAAATCCAGAGCCGCAGAGTTTCTGATGGAGTCAGCTCCAGCAATGTTCCAGGATAAGATCTGTATCAAAGGATGAGTTCCATTTGGGGGTCTGTGCTAATAGCAGGGGGCTCTGTTGCAGTCCTTCGGTGCAAGGTAGTCAGGGTTTCTCTGCAGCAGGGTGGCAAACGATATCATCCAGCTCATTGTAGCTTACGCAGTTGTTGCCGTGAGAGGTGGTAGGACCAGCAAAAGAGATCAGACTGACTTCCTCAGAACAGACCGTGGGATTTGGCAGGTTTGCTGTGGAAGGATCCGTAGCAGTAAGGGACCCTATGGGCAGGGAATGGGGTAGCGAATGGATAAGCGGCATAGTTATAAGACGTCTCCGTACACTCTTCATAGGTGCACTCAGTTGAGATATGTGCACCTTTTCCACACTTCCTCCATAGGGGGCTCTTTGCATGTGAGATCTGTTTGGGGCTGATGGAACCTTTTCTCCGCTTGTGTCGTCTGAGGATAGTCTCCGCCTCTTTTTCCTGGAAGGGGGATTGGAGACCTGCTTTGTGTTAGAGGTATAGAAGGGAGACAGGCACCTGGAGGGGGGACTGGCTGTTGCAAGGAGGGAGGAGCTTGGCCTCTTCTCCCCAGCCGCCTTGACTGCCTGTACTCTCAATTTCAGGGCTTCCAACCTCTTCCTTAGTGTGTGGCACTGCTCATCCGAAAGGTGCTGAGTTTGGTTTGAGATCCTAGAAGCAATCCGGGGCCTTTCCATGGCCTTGCTGCTGTTTGAAGCGTTAACATGCGATGTCGATGCTGATGAAGGGTGGTGTGCGTGGGTTGTCGATCTATGGTTGTCGGGGGTCTTGAGACCAAAGGTGGGGCCCAGCTCCAGAGGGAAGTGGCCGATCTGGGTCTTGCTCTTGCTCACTTGAGCAATCAGGTCGTGGCTCAAGCTGATTCTGGTTGTGTTTAGGAAAGTCCTCTTGGTGAAAATTCCATATGCCGCCAAGTCCTGCCTTATGTTGAGTAATCGTCTCACATAGGCAGGCTCTTTAAAGCTGAGTACTAGCCTTTTGATGTTCCTCTTGGTGGGGAGCCAAACTATCTCCTCTATGTCCGATGGTCCTATTTTGCGTTTCTTTAGGAGGGACAAGGAGCCTCTGACAGCCTGGTGGTTATGCCAGCGATTGCGATTACAAAGTATTTATCTGAAAAAGCTCTTTCCTTGTTGTGTTACTATCTACATAAGAGATAAGAACCACAACTATATATATTTGCTGGATTCATATCAAGTCATTACTACTTCACAACTCTATGAATAAAGAACCACTTGAAAGTTGCATGTTGGTGCAATTAGAAGAGAAAATTATACTATATCATTAGTATATCTGTTGATCTTGTTGCATGTTTTCAATTATTGCTTACTTAGTGACCCCAAGGCAAGGCTATCATGGTGTTTTCTTGGCAAGATTTGTTCAGAGAAGGATTGCCTCTCTTCCTCTGGGGCTGAGAGAGTGTGGCTTACCAATGTCACCCAGTACTACATTTTGAAGACAGTTTCATTTTCTCCTACCATCAACCCACCCCTGACCACCTCCATTCTTTCCTGCTTTACCCAAGTGAATTTATGCTAGCAGTTCCCAAAATGTGGCCCATGAACCACCAGTAGTCTGCAAGAACTAAAACAGTGGTTCCCAACCATTTTTTTAACCAGGGACCACTTTGACCAGAGAATACTTTCACCAGCAACCACTTGACCAGGGACCACTTTTACCAGGGACCACTCTCCAACATTATTAACAAAATGGTTACAAATCAGTTTTTGGTCAATTTTAGATTTGGTTTGGTTATTAGGGGTGCTGATTCAGAAAATTGCATTGGATAGACCACATCAGCTCTATTTTCCAATACAGAACATATGCCATCCAGTAGTCGCCATCTGCTTGCTCAAAGAAAACCGTATTTAATAATCTCAAGCTGATGTGGTAGTAATAATAATTCGTGGGTAGCCAGCCTCTCATCCCCCGGCATCCTCATTTCCTTGGCACTATAAGAGGGTTTCACAAGAGCAGTCACTCTCATTTCCACATGGTTACGAGGCAATGATGTAGTAATGGTGAGGCCACAGACCATCTTTTCTTTTCTTTTTTATTTTAAAAAGTAAATTTTATTTATACACAAATACACATACAAATACATTTCCATACAGTTTCACAGTAGGGTAGACAGGATTGTGATGGGGAGGAGGGGTAGGAAGGGGGGTAGGGAACACATGAGAAAGACAGATGGGGTGAATAAAAACAAAGTTGACTTTGCTTCTAATATAAGACTTTAGTTCCTTATATGTATAGCCCTTTCAAGTTGAGTTTCATCTAGTTGTTTATATAGTTCATCAAAAGCATCCAAGTCTCATTGAACTGTTTTGATGAGTTGTATCTTAGTAGTGTTGTCAGTTTGTCCATTTCTGCTATTATGTCCAATATTTGCCGCCCATTTCTGCATGTAATCTTTTTCTGGATTTGTTTCATATTTACTCATTAATATATATTTATACAGTCTATGTTGTAGTTGACCCCTTGAGTGATCCTGAAAGTATGGAACTAGAAGCTAGGAAGGGAAAACGGATTACTCGTTAGCAAGAATCAGATGAAGAGCAACAAAGGAAAATGATCCGGCAAATACTTGAGAAATCCACTGAGGACTTTTTTTTAGGGTTTCTCTGGGGATGATGCCATTGGGGAACCAACTATGGGAAGTGTGCATGGGGATTCTGAAGATGGTTCTAGTGATATGGACTGGACTAAAGTACAGGAAGTGTGTGATATTTGTGCAGAACCAACAAGTAGTGATACATTTGTGGGGTTTTCCAGGGATGGGAATTGGAGTTCTGAGGATCAAGCTTCATCCTGGGGGGAGTTAAGTCTTGACAGGAGATAGAGAGATTGGAAAAGGAGGCAAAGGTGAAGCTGCTGTCACAGCTGAGAGGGCTAATGAGAGGTTGTTGGCTCATTCAAGCTCTGACAAAGATGTGTGAATAAAGTGAGTCTTGGAATTTGGGGTTCCTTGCAGTTCGCAGGGTGTTGCTGGGTGCCCATGTCTTGCTTTGTATGCTGTTCTGTTTCCTGGTTCCTGTATTCCTGAGGACTCTCTTCTAGATGTGAGTTTGGATCCTACACTATCTTCATGGACTTGGATACAGTATGGGCTGGGTTCTGTGGCTTGTCTTCCTTTAGCTATACTTTGTATTGCTCTCCATGCATTAGCTGCTGCTGCCTGCTTCATTTGACCCAGTTTGGAATCGCTGCTGCCTCTTCTCCCTCGGTGATGCCGGACTGCTTTTGACCACGTGTTTGATGACTTTCTGTTCTTCGATCTTGGACTTTGCAGACGCTTCTTCACTCTTTGTTTTTCCTCTCATTGATGACATTGTTGCATTTGCCTTTGTGTGCCTTTTCCTGCTTGTTTCACAGTTTTTGAGTTTAATTCCGGTTAAAGGGAAATACAATCTGGCTTAAAAGGAGATATAATCCGGGTTTTGTGTTAAAGACTAATTTGGCCAGGTTTTGCCACTAGGTTATGTTTTTGTTACTCTCACACTGAAGTTAAAGTGTTTTTGAACCAATTTGGCCATTTTTGAGTTCTTTTTGTCATTTTGAATAAACTCTACTTTATATCTGGTCTGGCTCTTTAAGGCTCTCTGTGTTGTGACAGTCTACCTACAGGTTTTTTTTCGGAGTGTAGTAACAATAACTCACCCCTTGGCGCTATTCATTCCCATCCTACCTTATTATCTTCTAAAAACCTCCTTTTCACCTGATTATATTGGAACCAATTCATATTTCAATCCGTTAGATCCTCTTGATTTTTTAATATACATTATTCCCTTCTTTTTATAGCAAATCTTTATAAGTAGGCCAACTTTTTATGTGCTGTAAATCGCCCTGAGCTTCGGAAAGGGCGATCCATTAAATTGAAATAATAAATAAATAACTTTTATTTGGTGGGCTTCAATTGGAGATACCCATGTTGGGATTTTCATATATAATTTTCCTTTATATTTATTCCATACTTTAAATAATGCTGCCTTAATGATATAATTTTTAAATTTTTTGTCTTGGTTATATTTATCATATATCATGTATCCATGCCAACCAAATTTATTTTCAAAACCCTCCAAATTTAATAGCCTCTTATTCTTTAGTTTTATTCATTCTTTTATCCCTTCTAAGCAATTTGCCTCATAATATGTGATTGAATCTAGAACCCCAAATCCCCCATTTTGAGTTAGTTCTTGCATATATTTTGTTTTATTCTTACTTTCTTCCCTTGCCAAATGAACTTAGCAAGCTCGGATTTCTGTTTTTCAATATGGGTAGCACTTGGAAAAGAAAATGTAATTTGGGAAAATTTTTCCTTTTTATAGTTAAAACCCTCCCTAATAATGAAATGTTTATTTTTGCCATTTCCCTAGATTATTTTTAAGCTCTGTCCATGTTTTTTCAAAGTTATTTTTTACCAATTGGCCATTATTTGCTGTTATTTTTATACCTAAATATTTCATTTTCTTTGTCGCTTCCAATCCAAATTTTGCTTCTATATTATGTACCTCACTCTTTTCTATATTTTTGGTTATAATTTTTATTTTGATTTGTTTAATTAAAATCCTGAGATGTTTCCAAATTCTTCAATTTTATTTAACCAATTATTCATATTCTTTATTGGGTCTTCTATAATACATACTAGGTCATCTGCGAATACATAGATTTTGTACGTGTCTTTCTTAATTGGTAGCCCTTTTATATTTTTATCTCTAATTATGTCTTTTAATAAGAGCTCAAAAACAAAATTAAAGATCAAGGGTGACAAAGGAGAGTCCTGTCTTGTTCCTTTTTGTATTTTGATTTTTATTTTATTTCTGTCCATTTACCATAATTTTTGCCTCCTGCTCTTCATAAATTGCTATTATGGCTGATGTGAAATTATATCCCATATTCAGTTCCCTTAATAATCATTCTATAATATCCCAACTGATTTGGGAATGCCTTCTCCGCGTCCAAGAATGCTAATGTGACCTTCTTCTCAATATTTTTATCTTAATATTCTATAATATTGATAATATTTCTAATATTTCTCTTCATGTATCTTTGTGGCCCATATTTCCATTTTTGTGGATATCTGGTGGTTCACAGACCACAGGTTGGGAACTGTTCCCTGGATATTCCTCTTTGCTCACATACCATTTGCTGTTTGCATCTCTTACTGGATGGGCATGCCTTATGATAATACCTATAAACAATTTGGTGGTACTGTTTCTTTTAGGGAGAAGTTCAGTCAAGTAATAAGTATTAACACACATGTCACAGTCAGTTTTCATCACAAGGGTAGAATGTGGACAGAATTTATGGATCCATTAAAGATCCATCAAATTCTTTAAAGTGAAGTTATAATATGTGTCCATAAAGTCCTTCTGAATGATGTCTTTATATAGTATGTATTCAGTAATAATACCAATCTGGTCATAGGGTTGTGAATAGTTTCCCAGGAGAAAATATGTCACAATACATTTACCAGCTATTATTCTTTCCTTGCCCATGTATTGCAAATAGCCACCTGTGCTTCCATTTGACCAAGTTGTGATGCTACCAGTATTATAGGAATGGTGCATTCTTACTGCAATCTATATCAGACAGTTTCAAAAATTGTCTTTTGAAAATTGACATGTCTTTTTGATATAGTAAGTAAATACTGCTAGAATTCCAAAGAACTAGAGAAACAATGCCCAGAAAAAATCCGTTTAAATTCTCTTCAACTGTTTTCTGAATGACAACATACACAGTCAAACAAAAAATTAAGGTTTAATGGCTCCTTTGTACAGGATTAAATAAAAAAAGGAACAGAGATATAGGAATAATTGCCAAGAACCACCCAGACTACTTGTCCGAACCTATCTCCTGCCATGAACCATCACGAAGTTTAAGATCTTCAGGAGAGGCCCTGCTCTCGATCCCACTACTATTGCAAATGTGGACAAGAGACAGGGGCCCCCATCTGTGGAACTCTCTCCCCAGGGACATCAAGTTGGCCACCTCCCTCCTGTCCTTTAGAAGACAAGTGAAGACTTGGCTCTGGGACCAGGCGTTTGATTAACGGATAGTGGCAATTAGAATGAAGACTTCGGATATTTACAACATTGAATCTGCCTAGACTTGGATTTAGTTTTACTGGCATGTATAATCTACTGCCTAATGAATTATATAATGTGGCTTAATGGTTTTTAATGTTCTAATAGTTTTTAATGCTTTAATTGTAGTTCGAAGTGTTTACTTATTGACAGCATTGTATGGCGCTTGTGTGAGGCCGCCCTGAGTCTCCCTTCGGGGGGAGAAGGGTGGGATAAAAGTGCATGAAATAAATAAATTTGAAGATATATGTATTATATTTTCATGTATTGTGTTAGATTAAAAATCATTTTAGAACCAAGGGGAACATTTTGAATATACAACACAGTTTAAGACCAAGAGTAATTTATTTCCCCATACAGATAATGTACTGATTAAATCTTTTGAAAGGGTGGTAGAAAGAGATTTAGACATGATATCCCACACAACAACCAATATACATTACAACATGACTACAACAGAGATAAATACTATTAGAAGACAGGCTAATATGCCAAATTATATATGGAAAAAGACTGACAAAGGAGGAGCAATAGTACTTCTTAATAAAAAAATGATTCAGGCATTTTATAAACCCTTAACTAAGGACTCAGTTAACAAAATATAATACTTAATTCACACTGTCTGCACAGAAGGACTTTCCTTAGGCTATATTTCTGAACAAATACATGAATTTTTACAAAAAACGATATCCTAGGACTCTGGTTTTCACTGTCCTCCCTAAAATTCATAAAGGAGTTTCTCCTCCTCCAGGGAGACCTATTTCAGGCACCACCTCTATCCTAAAACCATTAACACAATTTTAGACCATCATTTAAAACCTTTTGTATCCCTCTCACAATCTTACATAAAAGATACAAAACATTTTATAAAAATCATAGAATCATTAATACCACCAAAAGCTGTTCTTATGACATCTGATATTATATCATTTTACATGAACATACCACTGGATGAAACCAGGACAGTAATTAAAGAACTTCTAGATACATGTGAACCTACAATACCACCAACCCATTTTAATGGGCCTTTTTGATATAGTTTTGGACTATAACCTTTTTAGATTTCAAACGCAGTTTTATGTACAGACGTTTGAGGTGGCAATGGGAAGCCCTTCAACCCTCTCCTTGGCTAATCTTTTGGTTTCAAATTTAGAAAAAAATGTGGATTTTAAATCAAACTCAAGGTTCATTGATTATATATTTTTGATCTGCAAAATGGAGAAATCAGCAATTCAACTCGGCAAGTGGTTTAACACAATACACGAAAATATAAAATTTACAAGTACTCATAATCACAATAGTATTAATTTATTGGATGTCACCGTCTATAAAAAGAACAATAGACTAGCAGTTAAAACTATAGGAAACTAACAGACAAAAATTCCATACAAATCCCAGAGATCACTTCGGTCAGAAGACCAAAACCTGCTTGAAGTCCTGAATATTTGGACCTACCACCTATCATCCACTAGGCACAGAGCTTTCATGATCGTGGCACCAAATTTGTGAAATGCCTTGCTGGAAGAAATGCGAGCTATTCGAGATCTGCCTTCTGTTGAAATTAATGACAAAATGCTGTAGTTCAAACTTCCGGTCAGGCGTGCAAAGCAGCCGGTCACTCTCTCAGAAGCTCCGAAAGAGAGCCTGGGAGAGAGAAAGACTGAGAACTAGTGGACAAACAAAACCACTGGCAGAGGGCAGGAGGGGTCCCCTGTCTGGAAGAATCTGTAATCCTCCAGGGCAAGGCGGGAAGCTCCAGGGCAAGGCGGCAAGGTTTCAGTCTCTTCAACAAGCCGTGGCTTGAATAGGCTTGCAGCACGCCTTTTTAACTCTATGTGAGTATAAAAACAACCCCTCCACATTTCCCCAACTTCAAACTCAAGAAGTATTAAGTGGAGTCAAATAGCAATATAGCCCATGTGAGGACCAAACAGAGGAGATAAACAAAACAAACCAGCTGGAGACCAAAGATCTGATCACGCTCAGCTGTGAGGAAAGGCGCACAGCCCCGTGGACGCGCTCGGCTCTCTGTGGTTGCCCAGGATAGAGCCCGGCGTCAGGAGGAGACATGAGCGGAGGTGCCCTGGGACGAACCAGGGGGGCGATCGGGAAGGCGGGCAGAAAAGGCGCCCCAGGAAGCATCGTGGACATCGAGAGCGTGCTGGATGAGAGCCCAGGGAAGCGATCGTTGCACAGGTGCGAGAGTGTAACCGCTTGCGAGAGCAGAGCTTAGCAGAGAGCAGAGCTTAGCTGCATACGGGAGCATGTCAGAGGAGAGCTCAGGAGAAAGTGAGAGCAAAACACAGTGAGAACACTGGGAGTGTGCTGGACGAGAGCACAGGGGAGAGTGCAAAGTCGTGAGAACAAAGCACAAAGCACAGTTACCTATGGAACTTGTGGCTCCGTGAAAATATACACAAAGACAAGCATATAATAAGAACCTGCACCCAAATAGACAAATAGATAAATAAAAAATATTAAATAAACAATCCTAGAAGAGAACCTCTTTGGGAAAGTGAGGAAGAGAGGAAGATAAACGACCTGCTGATACCTGTTAAGAACTGAGAAACCCATCTTATTCCAAAATACTCTGGCTAGGTGAAGATTTAAAGATATAGATATTTGAAAACCCTCCAGAAGATACAGAGAGACATAGAACGAAGTAGAAGCAGGCCCACAAGTGTATAGAACTACGAAGAACAACAAATCACAAACCATTGGAGAAAGAAGAACCTGATATGCAAGGAAAAGGAAAGATAGAAGGAGGAAAACAATCCATAAAAGACATTAAAACCCCAGGAAGGAAAGGTTCTGGAGCCTCAGAGCTGACCCTAGAAGACTTATTTCAGGAAATAATTAAAATATCAAAAAAAAAACCAGAAAGAAATGACAAATAAACAAATAGAACCAGAAAAACTTATGAAAGAACAGGAAAAAATATTGAGAGATCAGAAACAGCGTATCAAGGGCAAAATGCATAAAATGAATGAGGAAATGCAAAATATGAATAAGAACCTTAAAGAAGAATTGGTAGTCATAAAAAGTCAGATGGCAAATATGCAGGAAGAGCTTAAGACTATAAAACAAAAAGAATCCAACCTGGAATTGAGACAGGATAAACTAGAAGACACTTTGAAAAAGAAAGGGAAGTCGATCGAGCTACTCAACCAAAGAATGAAAGAACAACAAGAACAATGGGAATATAAAGAAAAAGAACTGCAACTAAGATTCCGTAACATCAAAGAGGAAGACAAGGAATACCTGAGGGGGAAGATCGTTGAAATGCTGGCAGAATCGACTCAGACTCCACAAGCTGAAGTAGAGAGAGAGAACTGGACAGAGTATTCAGATTAACCGCAAAATACTCAAAGAAAAACAACTCCATCAGGAATGTCCTAGTCCAGTTTAATCGGAAAGTAACAAGGGATGAAATGCTCAGAATAAGCACCTTAAACCCAATAACCTACAAGAAAAGGAAAGTATCAATATTCAAGGATCTACCCGCTTATACCTTAGAAAAGAGGAAAAAATACTTCTTCCTTACAAATGAGCTAAGGAGTAGAGACATCAAATTTAGGTGGGAGAAGAAAGAAGGGCTTATGATGACTTGGAAAAGCAAGAGACATTGGATAACCACAGAAGAAAGCGCTAAATACTTCTATAAAAAAATAATAGAGTCTGGCCACAACCCAGACTCAGAGGAATAAACAGACCCGAGCCAGGAGGATGCAGATGAGGAGCGAGAGGACACATACAGCAAAACAAAACCAGCATCAAGACACCAGCTATCAGATCAACCCAACTCAAGAACATTAACAAGAGCCCAAATGAAGAAAAAAGAAGAGGAGAAAAGAAGGTCATTCTATGGAAATTAATTGCATTGTTAACAATGTAAATGGCATTAATATCCCGAAAAAAGAAACAGAATATTTAACTATTTGTATTTTTTTAAAAAAGCCCAGATTATTGCCCTACAGGAAACACATATCAGAAACAATGATATAGCATATTTAGGCCAAAAAGGACTGGGTAACGTGTACTATTCAGCCTATACCAAAAGGAAAAGAGGGGTGATAACATATGTGCAAGAGAATATAAAAAGCGAACTTGCTTTCAGGGATCTGGAAGGAAGGGTAGTAGGTACTACTATTATCTGGAACAACAAAAGAGTGTTAATATGTAACATATATGCCACTAACAGCCCGAAGGTAAAATTCTTAAGGCAATTGAAAAAACAAATTGAAAAAACAGATTATGATGAACTTTTGGTAATGGGAGACTATAACGGGGTAATAAATAAGACCCTGGACCGTTTGGGGGGGAAAAGAAAGGACAAAAATAGCGGACAACTCCCAAAACAAGGGATTGATATATTAGATGACCTAAACCTTTGTATTTGTATTAATTGTATTTTAATGTATTTTAACTCTAGATGTATTTTAATGTATTTTAATCTTAACTGTTGTTTTTATTATATGTATATTGTGTGGCATCGAATCGTTGCCATTGTGAGACCGCTCTGAGTTCCCCCTCGGGGGTTGAGAAGAAGCGGGGTATAAATGGTGGAAATAAATAAATAAATAAACCTTATCGGCGGGTGGAGGGAACAGAACCCGGGGGCAATTGTACCTATTATTCCAATAGGTACAATTCCTGGTCAAGGATTGATATGTTGTGGACATCCAGGAATATATTTACAAACATGGGGAAAATAAAAATAACACCAAAAATCTTCTCAGACCATGGATTCTTAGAATTTCAAATAGGATACAAAATAACAACCATGACATGGAGATTAAAGGAGGAATGAATAAGGAAGGCAGAAGATATCGAAAAATATAGAAAAGCCCTGAAAGAATATTTTGAGTTTAATACTACCCCAGAAATATCAAATAGCACTGTATGGGATGCAGGCAAGGCCGTATTAAGGGGACTTCTTATACAACAGGACATCTTAAGGAGAAAGATAAAACAAAAAAAGGAAAAGGATTTGTTGACCAAGATCAAAGAAACTGACTCTAACCTAAAAAAGGACCAAAGAAATAAGGAATTAAAATATCAGTATGATATGTTATTAAAACAGAAAGAGACCTAGATATTGAAATAATGGGGAAAAAAATCTTAAGTTCCTGAAACAAAAATATTTCCAACACACGAATAAACCGGGCAAATGGCTAGCCGCAAAGATAAAGAGGGAAAAACAAAAAAAACCCATATAACACAAATTAGGAATAAGGAACAGATCCTATGCGATAATAAACAAATAATAGGATAATTTTTTCAATTTTAGAAATCCCTATATACAGAAGAGGAAATACCAAAAGAGCTAGTACAAAGATAAATAAGTGATCAAAAATTAAACAAGATCTCGGAAGACGAAAGAGAAAACCTAAATAGATACATATCAAAAGAGGAAATAAGCAAGGCAATAAAAGAGCTAAAGTGTAACAAAGCACCGGGACCCGATGTGTTATGGCACAGAGACTTAGCAGCCAAGTCCAGGAGTTAAAAAGATAACAAAAGTTTATTGGCACAATAAATGGGAGGAGGACTAACAAAAACCAGCCAAAATCTGGCTTTAAAACCCAAAAAAATCCCAGGAAAGCCCTAAAAGAAATTCTGTGGAGAAGAAAATCAAAACAAACACAAGACGTCCGTCTGCGTCGTCCAACAGGGGGTGTACACAAAGAGAGGTCCAAAAGTCTGTCCAGAAGTCGTAGGGTAGGAGAGTGACAGATGGAAAAGGAGGAGACGTTCCAGGGTCGACAGGAGAGCAGTCACAGCGAAGGTCAAGAGGTACACAACAGCAAGAGTAACTGGATCCAGGATCAAAGGTACACAAAGTCAGGAACACAGGATTACGAACCAGAATAACAACTCCTTGACCACCGTGAGGGCCAAGTCAAATTCCCACTTCTTTTATAACACTAAACATCAGAGTCATCTGAAAACCCGCCCTGTTCCAGAGCAACAGCATCCTCATTCCTTGCAGCTGTTGAACTATGCCCAGACCTCCAAGCTAACCAATGATCTTGCTGACTTAAAGTGTCCCACTCAGCTTCTGAATGTGTAGAAGGCCAGTCCTGATCCGTCTCAAACCCCAAGAACGTGCTGTTGCCAGAGTCTGCATTACATGCATCTCTCACTTCCTGAACTAATGACGGATCTAAGTCTTTGGGTATTTTTTCCCCTTCTTTTCCCCAACACCGTTGTTAGTGGTATAGTACTATATTATTATTCCTTTATATTGTCTAGATTGCTCATCTGAGTGTGAGGACGTCACCTCTTTATTGATTACTTCCTCAGCCTCTGAGGAAGTCTTTTGACGAAACGGCCCCCAGCCGGCCTTTGGAAAGAGCTCACGCCGTCAGGCAATCCCCACGGAACGCCCCTACTGGGGCTCCGTTTGTGGGAGGACTGTGTTCCCTGTAACACAGCCCCCTTCTGCCTCCAGATCGAGTCCCCGCCGGCATTTGCCAGCACACCAGCCACTGCATTAGCAGCTCTAATTGCGTTACGCCTTTGAATTCGGCTTGGTGCTGCACACAGGCGCGCGTCTGCGCTACTTGCGGGGACGGCGAATGCTTCCCCCCTCCGATTCGGGCTTCCTAGTATCTTTTCCTGCCTTCCACTCGACCATCACCCCGTCCTACTATCTTCGTGAGCCAGTCTCCATTCCCTACTCACCGCTGCACCAAGACTATTGTATGTTACTTGTGGACATTTGCCTCATTGACTCTGTATAATCGTGAGTAGTGGCTCCATGGATATGGAAGGTAGAATACTACCATCGTAATTGGTTTTGTGTATTACAACCTGTATGATTATTGCTATTGTAAGCACATTATTCTATATATGCTGATTGATCTTATGCCTGTTGATATTGCAAATGAAAAACGTTTATTTTTCTAAGTCTATTTGAATTCATTGTTACCCTTTTGCTTCTACGGATCTAGGTCTGTATCACTCTCTTCTGACTGTAGTTCTGCATTCCCAGAAAACCCTTCAAAGGTATCTGAATCAGTAGGATCCCTAAGTATGTGCTGGATCTTTTCCCTCTGTTCACTGCCTTCAAGGCTTGAGTCACTAGCAACCCTCTTGATCCCAGCTGCAGGAGCCTGATCATCCAGAGCCGCACCCAAATCCATGCTATTGTTTGATGCTACTGACTCAGCATCTTCCCCAATGCTACTAGCCGTAGTAGCTGAAGGCTCACTCACAACACGACGGGTTCACAGCACGGTATTATAAAATATTCGAAGCGGAACTTGTGCCGAATATGTTGACAACAATGAATGATATATTAGATAATAAACCCCCAGCAAGTTCATGGAACACAGCTAACATTGTAGTGCTACACAAAGAAGGTTCAGATAAAATGGAAGTGAAAAATTTCAGACCGATTTCACTCCTCAACACCGATTACAAAATATTTACAAACATACTCTCAGAGAGATTCAAACAATTTCAGAATAAATGGATAAAGTCAGACCAGGCAGGATTCCTCCCGGAAAGACAGCAAAAGGAAAATGTCAGAACACTCATCGATGCTATAGAATATTACAGATTAAATATTCAGAAAAAAGGTAGCCTTTCTGTTTATAGATGCAGAAAAGGCATTCGACCGGGTAAACTGGGATTTTCTAAAACTATAACTTAAAGAACTGGACATTGGATATCATTTCTATAATGCAATAGAGGACATATATTTTAAATAGCAGGCGAATTTGGTAATAAATGGAGAACACTCAGAAAAGATAAATATAACAAAAGGAACACGTCAAGGGTGTCCTCTATCACCCTTACTATTTATCTTCTCCCTAGAACTCCTGTTAGAAAATATCAGGAAACACCCCGAGCTGAGAGGTATCTCAATCAAAAGAGAATCAATAAAAGTCAAAGCCTTTGCAGATGACTTGGTCTGCGTAATAGAGGAGCCCCTAGAAAATATGAAAAAGTGTTTAGACAAATTTGAGGAATTCGGATTGGTTATGGGGTTCAAAATAAATAAAGAAAAAACAAAAATATTATCAAAAAATATACAAAAGAGAGAAAAAGAGGACATTGAAAAGAGGTATGGAATAAAAGTTGCTGCCAAAATTAAATATCTAGGAATAACTATAACTATGACTAACATAGATTTAGTTAAAAATAACTATGAGAAAACCTGGCATGAACAAAAAGGCAAATTAAATAAATGGAAATATCTTAACCTGTCACTCCTAGGAAGAATCTCCTTAATAAAAATGAATCTATTACCGAAGATGATTTTTCTTTTTCAAAATATCCCCATTCTATACAATGATAAATATTTTTCAAATTGGAATGAAGAGATAAGAAAGTTTATTTGGAAAGGGAAGAAACCCAGAATAAACTGGACAAATATGATCGATAAAAGACAGAGAGGGGCCTTCGGGGTCCCGGACCTAAAAATCTACTACGATGCATGTGCACTAGAATGGGTGTCAGACAGGGCAAAACTAAAAAACACAGCAATACTTAATTTAGAGGGATATGATTTATGGGTAGGCTGGCACTGTTACTTGCGGTATAACAGGGCCAGCATAGATTTTTTTTAATAACCACTATATAAGAAAACACCCCTGTGGATTTCCCCCCAGGAAGCCTTTTATAGGAGACAGCATGATTAAAAAAACATGGTTAACACATAACTCATTGTTAAAAAGATCCCCAGATGGCCTGATTCTAAAAGGCATGAGCGAGCTGAAAGAGCTTGATAGTTCAATAAACTAGCTTCAATACTTTCAAATAAACGAAATATTTTAAAAAGATAAAATGCAGGGTTTCGGAGAGACAAATACCGACTGGGACAACCTATTACAAAAATAATAATAAGAGAATTTCATTTCTTTATAACAAACTTCTAGAATGGCAGACAGAGGAAGAGAGAGTAAAAATATGCATGATAAAATGGGCCCAAGACATAGGTCATACGATCCCTCTAAGTCTCTGGGATAAAATGTGGAATAAATATTCAAAGCTTACCTATGCCTATGATTTAAAGGAAAATGGAATGAAAATATTTCATAGGTGGTACTTAACGCCCACTAAATTGGCAAAGTTTAATAATAATGTCAGCAACAAATGCTGGAAATGTAAAAGGGAAGTTGGGTGCCTATATCACATGTGGTGGAATTGTTATAAAGCAAGGAAATTTTGGAAAGTAATTTATAGAGAGATAAAAAAACATACTAGAGATTGATTTCGAGTTTAAACCCGAATTTATGTTATTAGGCCTAATTGATTTTGAAATAGAAGATAATATTGAAAAACTTTTTATATATTGTATAACAGTGGCAAGGATGACCTATGCAAAGAAATGGAAGGATGAAGATACCCCTGAGTTATCGGAATGGAGAACGAAAATAATGGACATAGTAAATATGGACTCTTTAACGTATGCACTAGCTGAGGATATCCACAGAAAGAAGACGGATTGGTCTCCCATAGTCACATACCTTAAAAAATCCAAGTTAAACTGGGTGATTGAACCTTTAACAAAAAATTATAATAACAAACAATAATAATAATAATAAACAACTCACAAGGGCTATTTAGAGGATGTTCGAATATGTGAATCTGATAACATATGGACATTACACATATATATCTTTTTCTTTTGTTTCTGCTAAACAACAGGGGAACTTGAGTGAGTAGGAAGTACTCAGTGTCTGTTGTGGTTTATTGGGGTTTGTGGGGGGGCTGGGGGAGGGGGGGCAGGATATTGTGTTGTATGTATGACAGTCAAGTGAGACTGTTTTGTCTTTTTATTACTTTGTAAACCAATAAAAATCATTTTATTTTTAAAAAATGCTGTAGTTCAATATGGATTCACTTCTGTCTTTTTTCTGTTTTCCTATATTCAAGGAGACAAACCTTTTTCTGTGTTAAAAGAAGTCAAGATAAATGTGATTTGTCTGGCTCATGAGAGTGGATGCATGGTAGAAGTAAGCAGATTTCCTTTCTCATGAGCGCCATCTAGCGGTAGAGTGAGTAATATTGGAAGGTATAAACATTGTTACTTAGTACTGCCTACTTGCTCATTCTCTTCCAATCACAGTGATGAAGAAGGGAGGAGTTACGATATGATGTGGTTTGTGCTCTGTGCCTCTATTTTGTGTGCCTCCTGTTCTCCTGTTCTACTTTTTAAGCATGCTGTAGCATGTGTATTACTGTTTTGTGTTGCTTTTCTACAATAAAGTAGAAATGCTTTGATAACATGGCATGTTTGCTCAGATGTATTCTTTCCAGTTTGAGTCCTCATAAGCCACATTTGCTGTAAACTGTTTTGGACTGCTTCTCTGCTGCGTTTTTATACTTTGCAAACCCTTTTTTTGACAACACCTTCCTTTCGCAGGACGTGCAAATAATTTCTTTTCCAACAGGCATTTGTACTCTGCTGATCAAGACTCTGCTACTTGTGTTTTGTTATTTTAACTGCATTGTATGTACACTGTGTTTCTTGGATGTTGTAAACTGCTCCGAGCCTTCGGGGAGTGGAGGTATACAAGTCGGAATAATAAATAAATATAAAACTAATAATAAAACTTTATTTATACCACGTCACCATCTCCCCAAGGGGACTCGGGGCATCTTACATGAGGCCACGCCCATCAATAAAGTAAACACAATATAACACAAGAACACAACAGAAAATCAGAAAATAAAATAACTTAAAATACAAAACCAATGTAAATAAACAACACAGCAATATAAAATCAAAACATTAAGACATTAAAGATGATCACAGTGAGCAGGGCCAAATTCAAAGATTAAACATTTTAAAAACACCGGGAGATAGGGCAATGTAAAGTATCAGGAAGGGGATCCGGGGGATGAGGTAGGATTTAATTGCACAACCAGAAAATAAACTGCTTCTGAGAGCATTTTATATAGAGTTTGGTCAGGGATTATCATACATTCAATCATTGGTACAATAACATATCAGAACTTGGGGGAAAGGGAGGGAAGTGCTCTTCTGATCTAAATTCTGAATTCTTCACAGTTATGGAGATTTTGCTCCAAAATATAGAACACAGCCTTACCATCAGGCCATAGACCAGGCCTAGCTATTTGCATGTCCAGCCATTTCAGCTTTCTGTGCCCCCACTCCTCTCCAGGTAGTAGTTGAAATGATAGTAACTGAAGTTGAGTTGTTCCTGCAAAGCAAGGCGTGAGTCACTAAACTGCAGGTAAGCTAAGGCATGCTATGAATGGTGTTATTCACAGCATCAAAATGAGGACCTTTTTGAACTATTAAATATGGTAATCTTCTATATGGTTCATTTCTTATTCCATAGCTAGAACAAGTAGATCCAGTTTTATAAACAAAGAGTTTTTGCTCACACAAGCATTGTTTGTTCTTGAAATACCACTTTTAATATTGAATTTGTCACATCACCATGCCCTCCAGTTTTACATTTCTATGGCTGTTTACATACACAGTTCAACTGTAGAACAGTTTTTCTCAACCTGTGTTCCTCCAGATATTGTGGACTTCAGCTCCCAAAATTCCTAACAGCTGGCAAGCTAACTGGGATTTCTGGGAGCTGAAGTCCAAAACACCTGAAGGAGCACAGTTTGAGAAACAGTGCTGTAAATGTCTGTTCCTGGGCTCTTCTCTCCATGTATTTGAGGAAATAAACTCAGTCTATGCATACAAAAGGTTATGCTATGAACGTTATTCTCTCGGGACATCATCACATAGAGGTCTCTAATGTGGGTGACAGTGGGAAAATTCACCGGGAAGCATGGCAAATCTGTGGGGCAGTGGGGAAAACCATCATGCCACATCCTGCATTGACCACATCACCCCCTTCCCCATCACATGGGGAAAAGCGTTGTTGCCTGGCTTCCCCCTGTGGTAGCCCTGTTCGAACTATTAAGAACACAGAAAGCCTCCCGTGTTCTCTGGGCTCTGTATTAGGACACATCCAGGAGGGAGCCCCATCAGAACTAGCCCTGAGTCATGCGGAGGGCTTTGTCCTGGTTAGGTCCTAGAAGCATCATAGGATGGATCCAGAAGTCAATGTGATAAGGTTATCAGTCTCAAGGGTGCTACAGGAACCCCTTCCATACCGATTTTCTGGAATAACACAGATGTCTTTGATTGGACTGTATATTTTATTATAATACTTTTTAAAAATATAATCATTTCATATTTTTCTTTACTTTGAAAATACCAAAATTAGTTCTTATATGTCCTAAATTTTACCTGCCTGGATAATATTGTAGCACTGGGAACTTTTAGATTGTGTTCTAGATATTCTTAGATTGGTGAACTTCCTTGATCACCTGGGCATTCTTCGTCCATTGTCCTCTCCATTCCATCCCAATATAACATGATCTGAGAAGGAGTGTTGTAATGGCTTGTGATTATTTTCTTGTAACGACAAGGAGAAAATGGAACATTGCTGGCAAAAAACGTTGGCTGAGAATCAAGTTTCTCTGGCTGAATTTTGAGTTCAGCAAGGCACAAACCCACAAAGACATCCTCCAGTTTGAAGAAGGGGATCTTTTTTGAAACATCATATACTTCTCTTGCAACATCAGTAGAGAGAACATAACCGGTTCCTGAAGAAAATACAGGATAATTCTCTCCAGGATATTCCTCTTTATTCACATACCATTTACTATTTGCATCTCTTATTGGATGTCCATTCATTTTGATAGCACCTGCAAACAATTTGGTGGTACTGTTTCTTTTCAGGAGAAGTTCAGTCAAGTAATAAGTATTCACAAACATGTCAGAGTCAGTTTTCATCACAAAGGTAGACTGTGGACAGAATTTGTGAATCCATTCAAGACCCATCAAAGTCTTTAAAGTTAAGTTATAATATGTGTCCATAAAGTCCTTCTGAATGATGTCTTTATATAGTATGTTTTCAGTATTAATACCACTCTGGTCATAGGGCCAAGAATTATTTCCCAGGAGAAAATATGTCACAATACGTTTACCAGCTATTATTCTTTCCTTGCCCCATGTATTGCGAATAGCCATCCGTGCTTCCATTTGACCAAGTTGCGATGTTACCAGTATTACTAGGAATGGTGCATTCCTACTGCAATCTATATTAGGCAGCTTCAAAAAGTCATCACTTCTCTTGAAACCTGGCGTGTCCTTTTGACATAAGTGGCAGATACTGCTAGAATCCCACAGAACTGATGAAATCAGATAAATAAGGCACAGTGTGAAAATAAAGAAGAAGGCTTTTCTCTTGAAGGCCATCTGAAAAAGAGGGGAAAATAAGTATTATCTCTGTTAACTTCTTTGACTGGTATACAGTTGACCCTCTGTATCCGTGAAATCTGCATCTACTGATTCAATCATCCATGTCTTGATTTCTTTTTTAAAAATCCCAAAAGGCAAGCCTTGATTTTGACATGTTATATGTAGTACTATTTTACTATGCCATTGTATATAATGGAAATGTTCATGGTGCAACATAGAGTTGCAGAAACCATGGTCCCACTATACAAGATTATTGCCATATAATACCAGCACAATTTTTCCAGTAAAAGCCATTCTGTACACCTTGTTAACTACCACTTACTGCTACTGCATGCTGATCTTTAGATGAATTGATCGTTTTACTACTGCATTTTCACTGTAACTGTCATCATTCCATTTTGTGGAATCCTGAAAATTGCAGTTTATGAACAGGAATGTAGAGTTCTCAGCAAAAGCTCTCTAAGGACTCCCAAGAGGATTTCATAGGATGTATCTGTGTTTTTAAATGTGGGATCCAGCCCAATAGTGGAGGGGGGGGGGGGGAATCCAGGAGTCTGAAAATATATATAGATATCATAAGCAGGAAGAAAGCTCATATTGACATTATGTGAATACAATGATTAGCTAGAGGTTCTGGCTAGAGGCACAACTTAAGAATGTATACATTATGTATATTTTGAAAAGAAATGTCTCCTCTGCAGATAAATGAATAAAGAAAGTTAACGGGAAAGGACAGGGGAATGGGGGAAGAAACAATGCCATTTTATTGTATTTCACTTATGATAATGTGTGAGATTTCAAGATTTTAATGCAGCGGTGACAATTTTTGTTAAGTAAAAAAGTATATACAGTATATATATATACATATACATATACAAGCACATACACATAATAAATGGATAATTTCCATGCCTATTCACAATGTCCTGTTCATAGAATTATCAATCTCACAATACTTGTGGGGCAAAATCAGGAATGTTTTAACAGTAACTCCAAATGAGTTTTAAGGAAAATGGCCAAGGAATTATATCTCAGAACTTGATGAAGTCTCCAGAATTGGCAAAAAAAAGTTTGTTTATTTATTTTGCTGAAAAATATGAGAGACTCTGGGACTCTTGGGAGGAATCTGAAGAGCGCCGTGGGGATCATATCTAGTAACTGCAGCATACTTTACCCATCCTGATCTAAGCACTAAGAGGTAACCTCAGTCCAAATTTCATATAATTCTCTTAAGAAGCACCTGACAAAAAACTACAGTGAGCAAACCATATTCAGAAGAGATCTGTTTCAGACTTTGCTGCATATATACAAATACAAGGACAAGAATGTTATTAAATGTTGGCAATCTGAGTGCACACGCTTCAGCATGCCCATGTTCACATTACCGGCATTTACTAATATGGGGTACAAATCAACAGACACTAGGAAACATATATCTGGATCAGGTATATCCAAATGGCCCACTCTAGTAAAAATATTTCCACTTGTTATCAGGATTTCTTCCCTGTCTACATGTTCCTTTTCTTCGTCCTTTTCTCGCTAAGCATTTTTCTTTCTTTCATTTTTTCCTTAAATACATCCAATGGAAATTTCTTTGAATCTTGTCACATAAACACTGTACATCTCCAATGATGTGGTACTAAAGAAGGGGAAAAATCATTTTTAAACATCCAAGAATTAAACTTTGAATAAATAGCTAGAAAATGTAGAAACCATTGGTATTTATTTATGTCAGTATGAAGTTAATTTTACAATTAGGTTTATGCTGAAATTTTCACTGAAGCCCAACACTTTAGTTAAAAGTCAATATAATTATGCTGCTCATTTTTGTTAGTAAATTTGTGAATTAATTTCTGATTTTAATTGCATTCTATCAAATAGAATAAACAATAACTTATATAACAATAACTTATATGGGCTAGATGTTTAAAAGTAAAGTACAAAACATTGTTTTTACTGTTGTTATTTCACTACAACTGATGGTAATACTTTTCAAGTGTTGTGAGCAATAGATGCAAATCTGGAAGACAGATTTGCACCTACACAATATTGGGAACTGTTGTTTTGTGAAAGAAAATTAATAAAACAATTTACTATTAATTTGGGTATTTTAAAGTCTTGTGGTCTTAATGACAAACTGCCAAGGATGATAGAACTTCTAGTTCAAAACACCTAGAGGGCCACAGATTTCCCCAGCTCTGTTTAATATATTCTGGCATCCAAGACTACAACCTGTAAGTAGCTGTCTTATAAAGCAAATCACATTGAACCCTGAAAGGCAATGTTTCCTGCTATTTTATTGTACAGTCCTATATGTATTTAAGAGTTATAAGAGTTGCGAGAAACTTCATAATAAGTATAAAAACATAACAATAATCTCATAAAAGTATTTCTAAAAAACAAACAAAGAATATTAATATATACTAGAAGCAGCAGAGAAGCCAAAACATGGATTGCAAGCTCAACAGAAAATGTGGTAAATCAGTAGCATACATACAGATGTGGTAGTATAAAAACTAATATAGTGGATAACTAGGACTACAGATAAGAGGATCTGTGCCTGGCAAGTATAAAGTAAATTAGATTGGCCAGGATAGAAAAACTCACCTGGTTGAAGACAAGCAACATCGGTTTAATACGGTTTAGCCACAAAGGATGCAAGTACAGCAATTTCCTTCAAAATGTATAAGCATACACAGAAATACAATATATCTTATACAGTTCCGACAGCTTTGATCTCCCTTCCTTGATTGACCAGAAAAGAGGCTGGCTAGGATGAAAGCCAGAATTCACTGGGAAGGAAAATGGCAGCCAGCGATTGGTCAGAGTGAAGAACCAATCAGCTGCAGAGACGTCCCCAGGAGGGGATAGTCCTGGTATAACAAATGATAAAGATATATTGATGAGTTTATGATGAGTTCAAAAGTCCAGTTCTGTGCCACACAAAGATAGGAGCTTCAGAAAAGAAAAGTGCAGAGCTCCCAGAAGAAATTGAGATAATCTTGGGTAATCAAAGGCTTGGCTGTCCGTAAAGAGGTGTAACATATTCTAAGCCTCTGTTTCTGTGGGCAGCATTCTCTCAGCTTCAGGTGAACCGTATAGTTAGACAAACAGGTTATCTGGTCTCACAGGAAAGTCACCTAACTTGGTGTATACATAAACAATAAATTGTAAGGATTGCCTGGGAGGTGCAATGCTTCAGCAGAAATTTATTCTTGGTTGTTGTAGGTTTTTCAGGCTATATAAACTTCTTTTTATAGAAATATCCTTTTTTATCAGTCCAGCTTTAGATCACGTGTACATTATTAATATTGTATTCCTATTAGAATAGGTTAAATTGATGAACATGATCATAGGGAACAGGAGTAATGTTGTCCCATTGTGACATTGTCTAAATCAGGGCTGTCCAAGTGGCAGCCCGGGGGCCGTACACAGCCCCCGAGCCCCTTCCCTACGGCCCCCTAACCCCTACAAGACATTAGTGTTTTTTAAAAATGGAAAAATCCAAAAATTTCATCCTCGGGGGGGTGTGCGAGGAGGAGCGGGGCCAGCGCGAGTGAGGAGGAGGCAGAGGGAAGCCACGTCAAATGCCCTAGGGGCGGGACTTCCCCCCGCCTGTTCCTCGCTCGCGCAGGGCTTGCGCGCCAGGGTGGGATCGGCGAGCCGCCCTCCGCCGTGTCCCTAGCTCTTGCAGCGGCCACGCTTACCTTCCTTAAGAGCACATAGAGTCACGGTGCAGGGCGGCTCGCCGATCCCGCCCTGGCATGCATGCCCGGCATCTTGCGCGACACTGACCCTTCTCGGCGCCTGACGGGAGGCGGGCCGGGGGATCGTCTCCCTAGCTCTTGCAGTGGCCGCGCCTGAAGGAAGGTAAGCCCGGGAGCTTACCTTCCTTCAGGCGCGCTGCAAGAGCTAGGGACACGGCGGAGGGCGGCTCACCCGATCCCGCCCTGGCGCGCAAGCCCGGTATCTTCGTGACCCGCCCCTTTTCGACGGGGCTGGGTGACATCAGGCGTGGTGCCTGACGTCACCCCGCTGAAAAAGGGGCGGGCCGCGCAGGACGCTGGGCATGTGAGCCAGGGCGGGAGCGGCCCTGCCCCGCGAGCTGCCATGCCCCGCTGCGGCCACGTCCCCATGAGCGGCCACGCCCTCCGCTCCGGCCCCCAAGGTGATCCGTCCTCTGAATTCCGGCCCTTGGCCCGAAGAAGTTGGACAGCCCTGGTCTAAATAAAATAAACTGTTGGGCAATTTTAGTAAATGTTTTTCAGGAGCTCACTGAGAAGACTAATAGCTTTTAGACTATTATCTATTATCATTCAGCTCTGTGGTCTAAAGTGACACTATTTGTCTAAAGCATGCCATAAGTATGTGGGACATAATTATATATATATAATTAAAGGCTGTCGATGAAACCAAGAGTCCCATGGAAATGTTCCGTTAGTGCGGAAAGTTAACAGATTAGAAAACCCCAAAGGCACTAAGTCCAATGGGTGTCCTGGTAAGTGTCAATTAATTTTACATTTGACAAATTAGCCAATAGCCGTGTATCTGGTTTTGTTTTTTAAAAAATATATATTTTTAACAAATGTCTCGCAAGCCCGTTGTCGCCTAGAGGCTGTGTGACCAGACCAGTGTTCTGGGGCTTTTAGCTGAAATGTAAAGACCATAAGAGAAACCATTAACAAATAATTGGCTGTGGCCCGATCTGTAGCCTTGAATCAGTCTCTCAATTGTGCCAGCCCAATTGGTTGGGGCCCTTTGCAAAGGGGAGGAGGAGCAGGGCTTTCTTGTGAGCCCCATGAGAGAAGGCTAATGACTGATGAATCGCGGCTTCTATGGACGTAGTCATGCTGAACTGAGTATTTTCAACATGTTGGTTATGGTGCCAGGGCTGCTGTTGGGATGTTGCTTAGTGAAAGGAGTGTCTTCACCCTTATAATTTGTATGTTGTGGCTATCATATGCCTTTCTCGCTTTAGTTAATCAAGCAGGAGGCATTATGGCACCCAAGCTGGTTATGATAAGCTCTGAACTGTCAGTGGGGCAGCCCGCTGCAACAAAATAACCGTTATCTAGAGACAACCATGTAATTTGATCAGTTAACATAAGCACAATATATTGTGTTTTGGAACCTTAAGAGAAATTTGAACTGAAAGAACAATTTGTCTCTGAAGAGCAGGTATATATTGCTATTATTCGACTCGTCAGAATATGTCTGAGAATTTGTCAATGGTTTTTTGAGTGAAATGTGCTCTTAAGGGGATGAAAGTCCCTCTTGGAGGTGCCGGCACCGGCCACATGGTCATGCCCCATAGGGGGCTGGCCTCTCTGATAATCTCTGGAACATTAACTGGTAAAAACAGCAGAGTTATATATAGGTGCGCTGATGTAGGCCGGCTGCCTATTGTAAGTGACCCAGCCGGGCGAGGTTGCCTGGCCATGCCTCCCTGGACCGGGCTTTGGTCCCATAGCAGTGTGTCTGTGGGTGCGGTACCTGTGGATGTGAATGTTCATCGGCTGACAATGAGCTCAGAGAGTTTGGGATCAGAACAGCTGGTCTGAGTGTCGCTGCTGGTTGAGTGTGTGGTGGTTTCGTGGTCATCAGGTGCTTAGGCTCGACATCTCCGGATGGTCTCGGCATTGGTCAGCCTCTAAAATAGATATACGAGAGAGAAGAGCCTCAAACATTGATGCTTACATGCCCGCCCAGCAAACCAAGAGGCAGCTGGGGATGGTACCCCCCCTTTTTATTCAAGGGCAATAATATGGACCAAAAAGGCATCCAGATCTTTTAATGATACGCCTTCATCTACCGATGATGACCCAGCAGGAGGCGGAGGGCACTTTGCTGGTGTTTTCTTAGCCAGGCCTTTGCCCTTCAGGCCCCCAACGTTTTTCTTGGACGACATCCTGCAGGGATAAAACAACAAAAATTGGATATATTAGTGGTTAAACTTATAGATATTCACTGGCATGAAATATATAACTCACAACCACAGCTGTAGTCAGCCATGTGCAACGAGCTCACCATCCAACATTGCTTTTTGTTGAGGTGATGAACCTTAGACGAGATAACAATGTTTAGTCACAGTAATGGGTAACTCATTCCATCCAACCCCCTCCCAAGAAGAAGGAAATTTGCGTTTAAGGTACTCCTGACACATGGCCATCTGACCTCTGTTTAGAATTCACCAAAAAAGGAGCCTCCAGCATGCGCTGGGGCAGAGAGGTCCACTGTTGAACAGCTCTCAACGTCAACAAGTTCTCCAGCTGTTCAGATGGAATCTCTCTTTTTGTAATTTGTAGCCCTTGTTCAATGGCTTCAATGTTCAGCGGTAACTTTATTTATCATATAGTGTATATTTATGTCATTATTGTTGACTTTTTAATTTGTCTAATTATTTGTAAAGACTCTCTTTTAACCAGGTGTTGTATGAGTGGTCAAGACAATCAAGCGTGACTAATTGTATTGACTGGTTGTGTATCTACATGTATATGTGTGTAGAAATAAATTATTAGGGAGATGTGCAGGCTATACAGCCACTGTGCCATGAGATAGCTAAGTTTAACACACACACCCTCATCCCCATAAAATGGCCACCGGCCATATGGCCATGCGTGGCTCTTGTATAATCAAAATGTCTGATGGGTCAAAGATGGCCACCTGAACCTCCCAGGTAAAATGGCTGCTGACCATGTGGACAAAATGGCTGACAGCCACGTGTACACTTGAGAGGCAGAGGGGGCACAGCCAATGCTATGCCAAAAAGCTGGCACAAACTGCCTGGGCTGTGGCCACTGGCCAGACATGCAGCCAAATTGGTCACTGCTAGTGCAGCCCACATGGCCGTGGGCATGCGCCTGCTGAAAAACAGGGCCCCATGTCCTGTGTCACCAACCCGGGCGAGGCAGCTCAATGCGCAGGCCACAAGGAGACTGTGATGACCCACAGGGGCTGATTTCTGTATTTGTATTTTGCTGCCCTCACCTGAACTTGACCACTGAACTTGACTTCCCAAAGCAACAGGAGTCAGAGACACTATTATGCCAAGGCTTCACTACAAGGTGTAGGCTAGAGCCTCCGGCAAAGACAGAGGCTACCTTGTGGATAGATTCTTTACCATAGTTATAGTTTAGTTAGAGAAAGTTTTAAAGTGCTTGCATTTCTGCAATGTTTGCTGGTTATGCGTATTGTTATTAGTTATGTTTATGTGATATTCCCACGTTTGGGAATCTCGCAGGGAGTGTGACGTCCCACAGGGGCTTTTGCTGCCCTTACCTGCAAGGGTCTTTGTTCTATTGTTGTGGCCATGCAGTCACTCAGGGGTGGAGTTATGTTTTGGCTCCAAACCTGAGGTCATCACCAATAACTCCTTCTCTTCCAGAGGTCACATGAGAAGCAGCATTTCCTCTCTGGCTTCATTCTAGAGATTCCATGGGCATCACAAAGCAGGAATTTAAGCTTGCTGGGACAAAGCAATTTAAGTTCACCTGCTAGGCCTTACCTTCGCTTCCAACCAGATCTGCAGTACAGAGGAGAATCTGTTCGCCATATAGACTGTGGATTTTGGGGCTTAATACAGGACCTCGCGAGCCTACAAGCCTGGGAGCAACAGGACACCTGGAACTTTTAAGAGAGGAACCTTCACTTTGCACAGGCAAGTGGATGAAACCCTTTGTTTAAAGGACTTTTCTTGCAACCAACTAAGTATTTTGGGCCACCAGCATTTTCTGGTTGTTAAACAAACAAATCTTGGTTTTGGTTCACTATTTTTGAGTCTAGCACTCATTCCTATAGCTATTCCAGGTCCCCCTGCACGTGGGAAGGCCTTATTCTCAACCTTCAGGGCCAGAGCTTGCAATGTCCATCCCTCTAAAGCTCTTTTTCACCCTGAAGGCGGAAGAGAGACAGTTCCCCATGGAGGAAAAGGGCTAGGCCCCAGCAAGCCCCACAAGAAAGGAATGGGGAGGGAGGAACAAAACGGCAATCAAAAAGGCTGCCCGTGGTGCCGGCTGGGACAAAACAGGCCCCCGCCGGGCCAGCCAGCCTGCCCCAGAACAAGCAGAACGGGCAATGCTGAGGAAGGGAGCGTACGCGCCGCCCAAAAATACACAGTGCTGAAAACGGTGGCAAACTGCCCAGGGAGGGGTCTAGATCTGAAGGAACCCCCAGCACCATGCCCCCCGAGTGGGTCATGCACACGGGCCGCACCAATGCACAAGGGTGCTGGCCACATGCCACATCCGGCAACACACTCCAGGACATGCCCGCTGGCCAGGCAAGAGGAACGTGCACCCAGCAACAAAAGGGAAATGCTGACCCACTCCTGGCCCCAAAGGATGCACCCAAAAAGGGCACGCCCAGCACCCGTGGGTCCTCAGGCCGCCAAAAAAACACGTGGAGCAAAGGGCAGGAGGACCAGGGTGCCACTTCCCCCCGGAATACTGCGGGAAGAAGAAGGAGATGGGGACAAGGGAGATGAACACCTCCCACCAGGTAGTGGACCAATCCAGGGCCAAAAGAGGGAAAGGGTGAGTTCCAGGCTCTGAGACTACATTTCTCTTCCGCTCAGCTTCAGAATGAGGAAGGGGGCGGACCAGTGCTGAGAGCCCGGCTCTGCCCCATTCAAAGTAGTTCCAGCCGGAACTACATTTCTCTCCCTTTGTGGGAGGAGCAAACCTCTCTCCCACCCCAGGTGTGCAGGAGTGGGAAAGCTTCGAGTCACTAAACTGCAGGCAAGCTAAGGCATGCTATGAATGGTGTTATTCACAGCATCAAAATGAGGACCTTTTTGAACTATTAAATACAATAATCTTCTATATGGTTCATTTCCTTTTCTGTAACTAGGACAAGTAGATCCAGTTTTATAAACAAAGAGTTTTAGCTCATACAAGCATTGTTTGTTCTTGAAATACCATTTTTAATATTGAATTTGTCACATCACCATGCCCTCCAGTTTTACATTTCTATAGCTGTTTACATACACAGTTCAACTGTAGAACAGTTTTTCTCAACCTGTGTTCCTCCAGATATTGTGGACTTCAGCTCCCACAATTCCTAACAACTGGTAAACTGACTGAGATTTCTGGGAGCTGAAGTCCAAAACATCTGAAGGAACACAGTTTGAGAAACATTGGTCAGTGTGAAGAACCAATCAGCCGCAGAGACGTCCCCAGGAGGGCATAGTCCTGGCAAAACAAAGATGTATTAATGAGCTTTTGATGGGTAATCAAAGGCTTGGCTGTCAATAAAGAGGTGCAACATACTCTAAGCCTCTTTTTCTGTGGGCAGGATTCACTCAGCTTCAGGTGAACCATAAAGCTAGACAAACAGGTTATCTGGTCTCACAGAAAAGTCACTCATCTTGGCGTATACATAAACCATCAATTGTTAGGAATGTCTTCCAGAAAGACTTTCCCAACCTTCCCTGTTCTCAGGGAATTACCTCAGTGGGGTTATGGTGATCTTCTCTGAGCTACATCTTGCTACATTTCATAGAGAAGCTTATATTTTATATAAAATAATTAGATGCGGTACACAAAAGTTACAAGGAAAATAGATAAAATTTATTAAAGGATTAGATATGATATAGTTTAGGAGTTTACAGCTGCTGCTGGTTTGGTCTTGGTCTTCTGGTGCTTTGAACTTGCTTGATTCCAGAAAGCATCTTTTTTTAAAAAAAGAAAGAAAGAAAGAAAAATAATATATTTATTTCTGAGTCCTTGGTGAACTAGAAATCTTCCTGGGTTTTGGGGTGGCTCAGCAACATAAACATATTAGTATTTATTTACACGACATATAAATGTTGTTATTCAGCCTTGTAGTTCAGAATCCAGAATCTATGGATCCAAATCAAGTAGTGTTTCTACATACACATACATTACATATATAGCCCTTCTATTAAATTTGACATGCTTTGGATAACATCAAAAATGCTTATGTTCATTTAAGAGCACAAATAAGATTATGTTCATTTAAGAGCACAGTGAATGTATCTTCTCACATCCTGAGAACACTGACAAGGACTTATAGAAATGTAATGTCATGAGCTTAATTAGGGAGGTGCAATGCTTCAGCAGAAATTTATTCTAGGTTGTTGTAGGTTTTTCAGGCTATATGGTCGGAAAACCTACAACAACCTAGAATAAATTTATTTTTATAGAAGAACCTTTCACCCCAGCTTGCTGGGGGGAGAGGCATTTGCCCCCCGACTCCGAGGGGAGATGGAAGGTTCCATGGAACCTTCAAGGCGGGGGCGTGGCCTCTAGGAGGCCAAGCCCCGTCAGGCCATTCTGAGCCTGATTGCCTTGGTGAACAGACGCAGGCCAAGAGCTCTGGTTTTTGGCCTGTTTTTTCCTGTTCGCTGGTAGCGAAGGTATTCAGGCCTGAAAGTCAAGAAATAGGAGAAGAAGCCCGCGGACACGGAAGCGTGCAGGGCCTGAGTGCCTTTGTGAGCAACGGGGATCGGAGAACTCAGGCGATACAGACAGGCAGTGGATCGGAAGGTCTGTAGAGGGGGCCCTGGGGGGAGGAGGCTTCTTCCTTCACCCCTCGCAAGGGACGGTTGAGTCGGGCTTCCGCGGCCGCTCGCTCTTACCTGGTGGCTTCTTTCCAGGCTTGCTGCCTGTCTCTTTCCCACCTTTGCCCCCCCCCTTTTTATGGCTCTAAGAATGCCGGTTTCGCAACCCCGCCCCTCTCAATTATTCCCTGTTTTTGGTGTGGTCCTGGTAAAATGTTCAGGCCGCTCCTCATGGGGGGTGTAGTGCTTTATAGGGATGTAGAAGGGCAGCTAGATGGGCCTCACAGCATGGGTGGCCTCTTAGGGACAGGCAGCTTGTATAGGCCCTGCCCTTAGTGCCATTTTTATAGCACCCAGAAATAATAATGGGAGGGGGTTGCTAGCAAGCATAATAATCATATATCTATATATAGAGAGTGAGAAAGAGAGATACAAGAAAAGAGTTATGGGATTTGGGGAGTTGGAAAGGTAAAGGCTTGCAGGCTGCTTCCACAGTGGTGGGGAGTTTTACCCTGTCGGCTGCCATTTTGGCCGCATGGCTCAATATGTAAGGCTGGTTGCAGTACTGCTTAGCAAGAAGAACAAGGGGTGGCCATTTTGGATAGCTGCTCAGTTGGGGCAACTGAGGCTCATTTTGGGAGCAGCGGCCATTTTAGGGACTGGGTCCTTTAATCGGCCATTTTGTGCACTGTTAAGTTGGTACAGATTGGGAGGCTGTGGGTTTCGGCAGCCATCTTGGCAGCACGGCACGGCTGTCTGGGCGGCAGCCATTTTGGGAGCATGAAGACAGGCTGGGAGTGCGGCAGCCATTTTGGCCGCATGGCTGAGTCTTTGACTACAGGGGGTGGCCATTTTGGGTGGAAGCTGGGTGGCAGCCATTTTCTGGCCGGGCAAGCTGGGAGGCAGCCATTTTAGGGGCCATGGCGATATGTGGAGTTGGGCAGCCATCTTGGCAGCATGGGTCTGTGCTGCGGTGCAGGGGAGACAGCTAGTTTGAAAATTCTCCCCTTCCTACCCCCCCCCCCACCCGGTTTGTTTCCTATGCGGCGGTAAGAACTGCAACGCCAGCGGGATAGCAATCGCTGTGGACGGGGAGCCGGTTTGGGGGAGGGGAGGTACTCCAAGCAGTGTTATTCATGGTGGGTGTTGGTGTTTTTTCCATAGGATGGCTCCGAAGAAAAATGTGGGCGGCCCTAAGGGGAAGGGGCCGGCCAAGAAGACCCCGGCGAAGCGACCACCACCCTCTCCTGGATCGTCGGACGGCGAGGGAGTCTCGGCCAATAGCCTCAGGGCGCTGTTGGCTAGGGTCGAGGGGCTGGAGAGAGGGAGGAGGTTGCAGATGCAGGTTGCCGAGCTGAGACCGGCACGGGGGGCGAGCAGGGAGCTTCTCTTTAAAAGCATTTTGTCTCGGGTTGCCTTTTTAGAAGCGGGGCAGGATGCTGGCGGTTTGGCGATCAATGCTGCAGTCCAGGCTTTGCCAGAGGTGTCCCAGGCGGCAGTGGGGCCGGGAGGCGACCAGGTGGTGGAGAGTCAGGCGGGTCCATCTTCCGCTCCAGAGCTGGCGTCCACTTCAGCGCCGGTCATGGCATCCACGCCGGCGGCGTTACCATCCGAGACCCCTGGTTCGTCGGCTACGGCAGGTAGGGATGCAGGGCCAGTGTGGCCATGGGACAGCTCTCAGGTGGGGGTGGGGTCCCCCAGGCTGCAGGTTACCGCGTCATCTCCAGGGTCGGGGGTGCGGGAGATAGTTACCCCTTCAAGCTGTTTGGTGGAGTCGGCGGCTCAGACCGAGCATGGGGCTACAGTGTCGCAGGACTGTGCCTCGGTGTCCGCAGCATCGGCACCGTTGAACCCGGTGGCAGCCGTGTCATTAGAGATGGCGAGGACTGGGGAGTCGAGCCAATACTGGGGCACTGATAAGTAGACGGTGCCCATTCTTGCCCCGGCAGCTAATGCCGAGCTGGGTGCACATTTGGCTCCAAAAACGGTAGAGCGAATCTTGAGGAATGAGTTTGTGGATTTGTTTACCCTGTTCTACAGGGAATTAGAAAAGAAAGAAAAGGATGAACTAGATGATGAAGGAAAGGATAGGCTGAAGAAAAGGAAGGTCGAACATAATTGGGAAAATTGGCTTGCATGTTATACGATCTATGCAGGTATTTTGGCAGAGGCACATCCTTATAGGGCTAGAGCCCTTTTCAAGTATCAGAATCTGATTTATGGGGCGCACATGAGGTTTGTAGGGAACGCCTGGTTAGAGTACGACAGGCGTTTTCGGTCCCTGGCGGCACTGGACCCAACGAAACGTTGGGATTTAACTGACAACCAGTTGTGGCTGCAGGTGATGAATGCAGCGAGGGCCGTCCCGGGGAGCCCATGGATAGTGGGCACTTAGTGCATACCTCTAAGGCGGGGCCGCCCTTTTCGGCAAGCGCCCCAGGCTGGGCAGTCCCAGGGGAAAAAGCTGTTTTGTTGGGAGTTCTCTGGCCAAGGGGTGTGCGGAAGGAAGTTCTGCAAGTTTTCACATGCCTGTGCCATATGTGCCGGGAATCATTCGGCCAAGTACTGCAACAGGGGCAAGTCAGGTAAAGGGAACCCTCGTGAGGGACAATATGGTAAAAAGGGAGGGGCCCAGTCTCCCGTTCCAAAAGGGCCCCAGCCCAGTTAAATTGGGTCCGCTGGGACACTGGCTGAAGACTTATCCGAAGAGGGATGCGGCAGAGTATTTGCGCTGCGGCTTTACCTTCGGTTTTCGCATCCCAGCCCAAGGTCCCAGGGTGCCACGTTTGTCTCCTAACCTTAAATCTTTAGTTGGGATGGAGGCCGTGGTACAGAGTAAGATTAATAAGGAGTTAGAGGAAGGGAGGGTTTTAAGCCCATTTATTTCTCCTCCCATTCCCCAGTTGAGAGTTTCCCGTGGGTATTGTTCCAAAAAAGGCCCCAGGTGAGTATCGCCTCATTCATCATCTGTCCTACCCACGGGGCAGCTCGGTGAATGACGCGATACCGGATGAACTTTGCTCGGTGCACTACACGTCTTTCGATGCAGCGGTGCGACTAGTAAAACGTTACGGTCCGGGAGCTGAATTGGCTAAGTGCGACATTAAGTCTGCCTTTCGGCTGCTCCCGGTCCACCCGGAGGACTTTGACCTCCTGGGTTTTCGATTTAAAGGTCGTTTTTATATTGACCGGGCGTTGCCTATGGGCTGCTCGGTGTCGTGCGCCGCCAAGACGTTTAGTACATTTTTGGAGTGGGCGGTTAGGACTGAATCCGGCCTTCAAGGGGTTGTCCACTACCTGGATGACTTCCTTTTTGTGGGAAGGTTTGGGTCAGGGGACTGTGAGGCACTCTTGGGCGCCTTTCAGAGCTTGACACAACATCTGGGTGTGCCATTGGCCAACGAAAAGACCGAGGGGCCGGGTCCAGTGTTGACATTCCTAGGAGTTGAGTTGGATACTGTTAACCAGCATTCCAGGTTGCCGCCTGCTAAGGTGGTTGACCTGACGTATAGGTTAGAGCAATTTTTGCTTAAGAGTAAGGCCACGCTGAGAGAATTCCAGGAATTGATTGGTCATTTAAATTTTGCGTGTAAGGTGGTGGCTCCAGGCAGGGCTTTCCTGCAGAGACTGTGCGACGCTATATCCGGCACAGTCGCACCACATCACCACATTAGGGTGACACGGGCCATTAAGGCAGATTTACAAATTTGGCTAAGTTTCATCAAAAATTTTAATGGTATTTCATTCTGGCGCCAGAACCTGCTCTTAAAAAAATGCAATGCAGGTGGCATCGGATGCTTCAGGCTCTTTGGGGTTTGGAGTGTTCTTTGATGGTCAGTGGTGCGCTGAACGGTGGCCCAGTAATTGGCATGCTTTGGGCATCACGGCCGACCTCACATTCCTGGAATTTTTCCCAATTTTGGTAGCTGTTCACATCTGGGCCGATAGGTTTACCAACTCCTCAGTTCACTTCTGGTGTGACAATATGTCCACCGTGCAGGTCATCAATAACCTTACGTCTAGATCAGCGAGGGTTATGGGTGCCTTGCGTTTGTTTACGCTTCATTGTTTAAAGTTGAACATTCTTTTCTGAGCATTTCACATTGCGGGGCTAGATAACTCATTGGCCGACGCTCTGTCTCGTATGCAGATGGAGCGCTTCAGGCTGCTAGCGCCCACCGCAGACGAATGCCCGAGATGCATGCCAGACCATCTTTGGCAGGCTGGAGTGACGAGGTAGCTGTCGGCATGTCGCTGGCGTTAGCTCCCAGTTCGAGGAAGGGATACTTCAGGGCCGTCAGGGAATTCGTGGATTTCAGGGAGTACTACGGTTTGCCTAAGTCCTTCCCGGTGCCCTATGACCATGTAGCGCAGTTTTGCATTTATAACAAAAGATAAGGGATTGGCCGTACATTCAATCCGGGTAAAATTGTCAGCGCTGGCCTACTGGTTTAAAGCGCAGGGCATGTCTGACCCAACAAACGACTTCCGCCTACACAAACTAATGGCAGGGTGGTCTAAGCAAAGTGGCAGGGTTGTTGACACAAAGGGAGCCTTTGACGCCAGGCATTTTAAAAGGGCTTGGGCACCAGTGGGCCTCTGTATGCGATTCCCAGTACGAACAGGCTTTATTCCACTCGGCTGCCTTGACCGCCTTTTTTGGCGCTTTTAGAGTGAGTGAGTTGGTGGCGTCATCCAAAGCCGACTCGTCACAACGAGCATTCTTGGTGTCTGACATTAAATTGGACGGTGATATGTTGGAAATAACGGTCAGGTCGTCAAAGACTGATCAAACTGCCAAGGGCTCATTGGTCAGGCTTGGTAGAGCCAGTGACGTAGAACTTTGTCCGGTGTTGGCCATGACGCGCTACCTTGCACTCCGGGGTCCGGCTGCGGGTTACCTGTATTGCCATCGGGATGGGACGCCATTATCCAAATATCAATTTTGGGCGGTTACTAAAAGGGCCTTGAAGCTGCTAGGCTTAGAGGGCAAACAATTTGGTACCCATTTGTTTAGAATTGGAGCAGCCTCGTCGGCAGCCGCAATGGGATATGATGTAGGAACTATCATGTCTTTGGGGAGGTGGCGTTCCAGGGCTTACAGGGGTTATGTTCGCAATGTTAACACTTAAGCCCGTTTGATACTGTTTCTGTTTTCTATCGTTGCAGGTCCAGAACGGTCGGAGAGGATGAGGAGAGTGCTGATCTGCGGCCATAGTTACATCTATTGGGCCGAGCAGCATGCTCTCAATTCCCCCTTTGGCCAACATCTGGGCTTAAGTGCTGTTGCAAATGTGCAATGGATGGGCAGACGCGGTCTGCAGTGGAATGGACTGTGTCCCATGTTGTTTCATGGCAGGCGTGAGTTCACCCCTCATGAGATCATAATCCACCTAGGATGAAATGATTTGGGCTTGCTAACCGGCAAGGCCCTGTTTTTCAAGCGAGCCGACATTTTTGAAATTTGGAGAGCATGGCATGGAGTGCATGTGATGTGGTTGGAAATTACGCCACGGATGTCTTGGCGTGGGGGTGCGGACCCCAAATTGTTGGAGAGGGCCCGTAAGAGGGTGAATCGGGCCATGCGTAATGTGGTTACGGCAGGTAATGGGTCCTACATAGGACATAGGTTCATCCATCCTGCCAACCAAATTGTTTTTAGGGACGATGGCGTCCACTTGTCCGATGAGGGCAACCAGTTATTTTTGAGGATATTAGTCATTCTTTGGAAAGGGTGTTAGAAGAAAGGGGGGATGGAGGTAAGGTGGACACCTACCTCCAGTCTGTGGCGGTAATTAGAGAGGGAAATGCCATATTCGGTGTACACCGAGGCACCCCCATCAGGGGTGAGGGCCAGTTAGTTATGTATGCACCCAAAGTTATGGTTAGTGGGTGAAGTTGAGTTTATGGCCCTGGGATGAGAAGAGGCTCTTCTCCGCTGTGGGAGAATGGGCCTCTTACTCATTTCCCTCATTAAGTTGTCCTGGTTGATTAATCAGGCAATATTGGTGTTCGCCCGCAAATTTGATCAGTTGTGGTTGCTATTGATGAAATTGGATCCCTGACACCCTTTCAGGCTAGTGAGGTGAATTAAATAGGCAAATAAAGTTTTGCCCAATTTGACCCAAAGAATTGTTGTCGTGTGGTTATTGTCTCAAGTCTCCTTCATTCGGGGGATGGGAGGGCAAGAACCTTTCACCCCAGCTTGCTGGGGGGAGAGGCATTTGCCCCCCGACTCCGAGGGGAGATGGAAGGTTCCATGGAACCTTCAAGGCGGGGGCGTGGCCTCTAGGAGGCCAAGCCCCGTCAGGCCATTCTGAGCCTGATTGCCTTCCCACCACTCCCGCCCATTGTAGTAGTTGATGCAGCCCTACGGAGCGAGGTATGGAATTTTACTTCCCATGCTGCGGTTAAGCATGGTTGGGTTTTTGCTGACCCTCTTCTGCTGCTTAGGGGCTACTGGGGGTGATGGTTATTAAATAGATTAGCGGTAATTAGAGAGGGAAATGCCATATTCGGTGTACACCGAGGCACCCCCATCAGGGGTGAGGGCCAGTTAGTTATGTATGCACCCAAAGTTATGGTTAGTGGGTGAAGTTGAGTTTATGGCCCTGGGATGAGAAGAGGCTTTTCTCCGCTGTGGGAGAATGGGCCTCTTACTCATTTCCCTCATTAAGTTGTCCTGGTTGATTAATCAGGCAATATTGGTGTTCTCCCGCAAATTCGATCAGTTGTGGTTGCTGTTGATGAAATTGGATCCCTGACACCCTTTCAGGCTAGTGAGGTGAATTAAATAGGCAAATAAAGTTTTGCCCAATTTGACCCAAAGAATTGTTGTTGTGTGGTTATTGTCTCAAGTCTCCTTCATTCGGGGGATGGGAGGGCAAATATCATTTTTCATCAGCCCAGCTTTAGATAACATGTACATTGTTAATATTGTATTCTTCGAAGGCTAAAGCTCTGTGATGATTTCGTTTTTGAACCTTCTAATCTGCATGTGCTCTACTCAGAGCTGTCATTATTACCCTGTTGTTTTTGTTTGTATGTGTTATGGGCACATGCTATTATGTTCTTTACTGCTGAGTTTTTAAAATATTGATGATTTAACCAAATTTTCTGGTATTTTAGCTATAATATTGAAATCCAGTCTGGAATGGAAGGAGGTCCATGTGGGTGACACCCTGCATTACTGCATTAGATGACACCAACCCTAGTGGCACCGCTGTTCCTAGGTAGCCACTGAGACAGCCATTTTAACCACTTCATACCTTCCTTCCGTTTTTGTGTCATGATTAACTGATGGTGACAGTAATACGACCTTGCCTCAGAATTAAAGCAGGAAGTGTTAGATGGGGCTTTCTGTTTGTGTTTGTAAACTTTCCTATCTTCTATGTTTCTATATACCCTATACTCACTTTTCTATTATTTTGTTTTATACTAGATAAAGGCTTATTTTCTTTTCCCCGCCCCTTTTTTAAACATCATAGAAACCTTTTTTGTATCAGACAACTATGAAGTCCCTACTCTATTTCTGTTCTTGTACCACCTCTCTTTTTCTTATATTTTATCAATAAAAATTATATGGAAAATGTGTGTGTATATACACACATACATGTACACACACACACACATACATGCACACACTGAAATAAAACTAAGGTGTGTGTGTGTGTGTGATATCTACAGAGTCCTTATGCCATTCTGTTGCCATCAGGACTAAACAACCTCCGTAATATGTTATTAATGGGATATCATCTGACACGATCTACTTCCCTTAGATGCTGTCCCAAGTGCTTCATCGTGGCTTAAAGTACAGCTTGATCAGTCCTGTAAATGAGAAAATGACACCAGGTATTTACACCACTCTGTTGGGCTTTCATAAAGAAATAAATAAAAAAATAAATAAATAAATAAATAAAATGACACCAGAATCAACACCACTCTGTTGGGCACAACACTAATAAGAGAATAATTATAAACATAACAAAATATCTCATTGTTGCACTGGTGGAACTTTACAAATGTAACTTGACCAGGACACAACATAATAACTTCATAATTATAAACATAACAGTAATATCTGCTTTGAACTGGGTTATCAGAGTCCACACTGCCATATAATCCAGATTAATGTGGATTTTATACAGCTGTGTGGAAAGAGCCAAAGACAAATATTTGTCATGCTTAATGTACCTGACCTGAGGTCCCAGAGCAATCTTTTGGCTAGTATAAGAAGAAAAAGTAAAGTGCAACATTATCTCTGTGCTTGTAGTATTCATTCATCATAAACATCAGTAGCACATTGAACACGTTACAAACATTTTGTTCGTTTAAATGCAAAGGAACAAGAAACAGTACTTGATATAGTTCGGAGCATTTGAACTATCCCAATGTAACACATGACTTTTAAAGTTCCCACTGAAACAAGCAACTATGATCAGAACAGAAACATGTTTTCTAAAGAAGATCACAATGTCATAGATTGTCTAAAAGAATAACCAAAGGACAACTAAAGTTAATTTTCATTTCTTGGCATGGAAATTTACTTTGGAGAAAGGATAGATACTGTATTTTCTATCAGTGCAAATATGATCGGTACAGGGCTTACAAAATCTGTGTGGTACGGCAATCATTTAAAAATGAAATTGACTCGGAGATTTAGGACAGACAAAAGGAGTACTGGCAGTCCCTGAGTTACAAATATCCAATTTACAAACTACTCAAAGTTAACAATGGGGTTAAGACAACTGGAATTGAAGGAAATCTACCCCTCCGAAGGGAAATGCACTCCTGAAAGACTTATCATGGGGGAAAGGTGTCCCCATGGAAGCTTTAGCGCTAATCCTTGTTTCCACAACAAGCCAAATTGTTTGAAAGTAGGATCAAACAAATAGTATAGTGAATAGTATAGTTTCCAATGGTCAGAAGCATAATAGCTATATATCTCTCGGCATTACTTCGCAAACGAAGATTCTTAGGAAGGACTCATCCCACGCTTTTTACAAGTGCGTTGATGACTAAAAAGACCAATCTGAGATAGGCAAGTTCTGTTGCAGAAAGCACAGCAGAAAGTCTCCTTGGGTGATGTTGTTTCCAAGTTGCGGTTCTTTCTGCGTTGTCGTTTCTCTTCGAGACTCGTTCGGCGTGTCTTCTCGAAAGAGACCGCAGCATTGTGGATAGTGCGTCTCCGTGCCTCCTGATGTGAGGCCAGGGTGGACCATTGTTGGTGATCAATCTGGCCGAGCCTGAGATGTTGTTTCAGGGAGTCCTTATATCTCTTTTTGGGGGCGCCTCTCTTGTGCTGACCCGTGGCGAGTTCACCATAGAGTAGTATCTTTTGGAGGCGGTGGTCCTCCATAATAGCTGGAATACCTGTATTTACAGATACACACATAACAGGATATCATGGAGATAGGACCCGGGTCTAAAAACAAAATCCAGTTATGTTTCATATACACCTTATAAGTATAGCCCGGGAGTAATTTTATACTCACTAGCTTTAATAATTTGGTGTATGAAACAAAGTTTGTGTACACTGAACCATGAAAAGAAAGCTCTCAGCTACCCATGTGGACAATTGTGGAAGATTTCTGGATAAGGGATGCTCAACCTGTATTGATGTCATGGCTTCCTTTAGGGTTTTCTCTTAGTAGTTAGTTGGCTACTGTCGTAAAATGCTGGGACTAGACTGTAGATGTGCCTCATTGGATTTTAAAGAAAGCTATCTGGTTACAAAAATACAAATCCTTTTTTAAAAGATTGGCTCTTTTGTTGCATTTTTATTATTTGTACAAGCTAAAATATTTTGGATTTAAGTCCAGCCTAAACTAAACATCACCTTAAAATTCTTCACCTTCATACTGGATGTTCTAGTAGATACAGATAAAGTACTTATTTTCATCCAAATGTTCAACTAGTTCTTTTAACAGTTATCCTTCATAATTTTCTCAGTTTCGAAAGATATGTGATATATCTGCTATTTTCATAATAATTTCAATGTTGCCACTGCCTTTTTTTAAAAAAACCTATTTATTTCAACAGGAGAGGTTAACACACATTTCTAAAAAGCATTCCTGTACACATGCATTTGGGAATAAAACACTATAAATTTACTGGAATTTACAGAGATTTGTGTCATTGGACCAGAATACAAATTATGCAGACCCCCCGATGTTGTTGAACAGCACCTTCAAGCATCCTTAATTGTGATGTTAATGACTGAAAGAAACTGCCTGAAAAATCATATACAATTTCTACCCCTGTTAAAACCTTTGTATTACAATTAGCAATATGTGCTTCAGTTCAATATGTCTCTCTCAATGTCAATAAAAGTACTTTTCCAAAAGCAAGTGGGAAATTTCCAGGCTTCAAATATACTGTAGCATATTTAAGGATTTTTTCAGAACATGAGGAATGCTGAATGGACGATGTAGATGCCTGCTTTCAAATAAGCCATGTCTTCCACATGGCTAAAAGTGGATTAGACTGGGCATAAAAGTGTTCAGAGAACCATGTAAGAGCCTCATCACAGGAGACAAACTAAGTTTCCTACAACGCTTTTGGGACACTTCCTCTACACTGCCCACCAGACAACATCACATGACATACAGTAACTTCCTGAGGGCACAAAGGAGGCTTCTCGTTTTCGTAGAAAACCACGGAGTCACGTGGGAAAGGGAACCATCAACTGTGGGTGAGGTAGGGTGCAGGGCACTGGGATTGCCCCACTTCCCCACTGATTTACCAGACTTTGGCCCCTTTCACATAGCTGGATAAAATCCCACATTATCTGCTTTGAACTGGAATATATACCAGCATGGAGTCATATAACTCAGTTCAAAGCAGATATTGTTGGATTTTCTGCCTTGATATTCTGAGTTGTATGGCTATGTGGAAGGGCCCTTTGACTGAATGTGGTTTTGATACTCTAAGGCAGGGGTGCTCATTAGATAGATCGCAATCTACTGGTAGATTGCATAGGGCATCCTGGTAGATCGCAGGCAGGGTGGGAGGAAGGCTCAGTCCTGCCTCGCAGGCTCCCGACGCCACCCAGGTGCAGAAGGAGATTGAACTGGATGGCCCTTGGAGGTCTCCTCCTATTCTAGGAACCCATTGTTGTTATTATTATCAGAGGCTGAATGGCCATCTGTGAGGAATGCTTTGATTGTGTTTTTCCCTTATGGCAGAAGGAGGTTGGACTGGATGACCCTTGGAGGTCTCCTTCTACTCTAGAAACCTATTGTTGTTGTTGTTACTATTATTATTGGTAGTAGTAGCAGCAGAGGCTGAATGAATATTATCATCATCATTATTACTATGAATAAATTCAGGGGCTTATTATACTCACATTTAGTTGAATTCAGTCTTAAAATATATTATATGGTTCTCACTGAAATAAATTTCCAAATATTTTGATTTTATGGCTCTCTGAGTAGTGGGTAAGTAGATCATTTTGACTTGGTTGTTTTATAAGTAGCTCGCATGCTGAAAAAGTGTGAGCACCCCTGCTCTAAGGCAATGGTCCACAACCTGTGGGTCCCCAGGTGTTTTGGTCTACAACTCCCAAAAATCCCAGCCAGTTTACCAGCTGTAAGGATTTCTGGGAGTTGAAAAGCAAAACATCTGGGGACCCACAAGTTGGGAACCACTGCTCTAAGCCCCCTTCTACACAGCTATAAAATGAACATTATATGGATTATATGGCAGTGTGGACTCAGATAATCCAGTTCATACCAGATACTGTGGATTATCTGCCTTGATATTCTGGATTATATGGATGTGTAATGTTGATTTACCAAGTTCCCATTGATTGAATGTGACTTTTTTTGCTTGGATGAACATTAGGATTTGGGCCATCATGATTAACTTTTCGCTCCACATTTAACTCAGATGTTTGAAAAACAATATAAAAGTCTTAACCATTGTCTCCATCTACAGTCTTGATTCAGAGCTGTTGAAACTGCATCCCAATCAATATCTATACATATTTTAAATTATATTTGTCCCTGTGTTTACAGAAATGTCATTGTAAGAACACTGGATGCCATCCTGGTGTTGGCCTTACTTTGACAGGAGAAGTCTTGCTGCCATGTGTAATATCAAAATTAGAAAACGAAATGTTTAGTTTCTCAACCCAAAACAGCTGTTGCAATGAAATAGATATTTAATATTGCAGTGTTATGCAATATTATCGATGAGTAAGCCCCATTAAACACAATGAGCTTTATTTCTAAAGGAAAAGTGCAAAGGATTAGACCAGTGGTTCCCAACCTGTGGGTCCCCAGATGTTTTGGCCTTCAACTCCCAGAAATCCTAACAGAGGCAAACTGATTGGGATTTCTGGATGTTGTGGGCCAAAATACCTGGGGACCCACAGGTTGAGAACCACTGGATTAGATTTTTACCACCCACCTTCATCACACACACACACACACACAAACATGATTTCTGGATTCAAACTTTCCTATTTTTCCGCATATTTCGAGTACTGTGTTTAGACCAGTGTTGTGGTGATGGTCTATAATAATCACTACTTGAACACTTTTCATCCATTGACCTCTCTAATGCATTCCAATAGATGAGCAACTCATGAGGTTTTACAAAATGGCTTGTCACAATTTTCTTAAAGGAACAGGGTGAAAAGGTGAGCCTTTCTGGGAAGAATGTTTGCTTTGAGTCAAGTTCTTCAAGTTCGATATTGAGCTCAGCAAGGCACAGTCCTATGAAAACATCCTCCAGTTTAACAAAAAGGACATTTTCAGAAATGTTATACACCTGACTGGCAACATCTGATGAGAAAACATAACCTGTCCCCGAACAAAAAGGAGGATATGTGTTTGCTGGATACTCTTCTTTACTCACATACCACTTGCTGATTGTTTCCCGTATTGGACGTTCATTCAATTTTAGAAAGCCAGTAAAGAATCTAGTATTTCTGTTTTTCTTTAGCAGGAGTTCTGTCAGATAGTAAGTATTCACAAATACATCAGAGTCTGTTTTCATCACAAAGCTGGACTGTGGACAGAATTTATGAACCCATTCAATACCCATCATGGTCTTTAGTGTTAGGTTATAGTAGGTATCTGTAAAATCCTTCTGGATAATATCTCCATATTTTAGGCTCTCAGCTGTAACAGCAAGTTGGTCGTCATGATTGAAAGTAGTTCCCAGAAGAAAATAGGTCACAATATGTTTGTTGTCTATCAGTTTTTCTTTGCCCCATGTCTCACGAATGGCCATCCGAGCTTTGGATTGCGTATGAGAGGATGTTGCAAGTATCACCAGGAATGGGGGTTTCCTACTACAATCTGTAAGAGGCAGCTGAAGGAAATTTCCAGTGTCTCTCTTAAAGGAAGGAACCTCACTTTTTCTCTGACAGAATATGCAAATGCCATCAGAACTCAATTTGATAAGAAAACAGAAAACAATGGAGACCAAAGCCATTGTTAAAAAGAGAATCTTCTTAAGTCTTTTGGGAGCCATCTGGAAGACAAAAGAAGTGAATGAGACACAAGAAAAAGATTGGTCCCTCCCTTCATATATGTGAAGTAAAATAAGGTTTGGTTCATCAAAACCTATGAATGAGATGTTTTGTATTACAACGAAGCACAGGGGGGAGGGGGAGATGACCACCATATCATGTTAGTTTCAAAGAAGTATTAGTATGTAATTTTAACAGATGTTTTGAATAGTAACTAGACTAGGGATGAATACCCTCTGGTACACACGCTGTATACTGCCCCACACAAAAATAAAACCTTCACCTGAAATCTCTACTCTTCTCTGTGAAGAGAGAGAAACAGAGCTGTTGCTCTTTATGTCCCTCTGCACAGGGAAAGGGACTGGATACGTTAGATGTATGGGTGAAGATCTATGGATCCTTCGAACACATCTTTCACACATTCAACATAAGTATACATTTGTCACTAGTACAGGGGAATGACTTTGAAAAAGGCATTTACTAAACTTTTCTCCTGACAGTGAGAATTTCCTGTCCACATACCTTTTCCACAAGAGAGGCTGGCTTTTTGAAATAATCCACATTTAAAGAAACTAAAAACTAAGATTTCAGACAAAATTATTTACAGCTCAGAGTATGTGTCCATGCTGTAAAATTATAGTTTTATACCACTTTAACTGCCAAACTACCAGGATCGATGGTTTGGCAGAGGTACTTATAATTCTTTAGTTCCTTTCCTACATTTTTTTTTTACAAAATTTAGCTCTCTAGCCGAGAATTAAAATTATAGATTAGAACCATATTGGTTCAAGTGGTATCTAACTCCTTTTTAGTTCATTTGTGGAGTAAAAAAACACTAAAGAGTCCCCTTTGGGAGATGGGAGCGGGGTATAAATAAAGTTAATAAATAATAAAGAATTGCTGAGCTTTTCTTGAGACCACGACCACGTATGAATCAAATTTTGACTATAAATCATATACTGTCAATTCAACCCTAAGCATGTTTATTCAGAAGCAAATTCCATGTACAAGACACAGCAAAAAAAGTAATGAGAGTGGCAAGGCTGTGCACAAACTGACAGTGCTTCTACCCTACCTCCCGCTTCACATGGCAGTTAGGTTAACTCTTGCAATAAACTCAGTACAAATTTGAACTTTCTGAAGTTGCTATGCAGTTAAGAGCATCTGATATGAAGCTGTATTTATAAGGATCAGCAAAAATTGGGGCAATGTTATCTTATCAAATGTTGTGTAAAGCTTGGCAAATTCACTACTGTGACTTATGAAAAATTACAAAGGGCTTATGACGAACATTCCCTATCCAAGCGACAAGTGTTCAAATAGTAGAAGGCTTTTTCAAAGGGTCAAGAAAAATGGGAAGACAAACCTTGTGCTGGAAGACCTTCACTCTCATAAGCGGACGACAATGTGGAAGAGGACTCCTCTAAAGTCAGATCATCAACTGATGTTGAGAAAAATGACACCAGTGTGATTCCAAAAAATCTCAGCACTGAGCAGAACAACAATTAGAGGGATGTGTGTGTTGTGTGATCACAGGTAACGAATCATGGATTTTCGAGAATGACCCGGAGACCGAGTGCCACACTGCAAACTCTCTCCATCTCGGGAGTGGCACACTGCAAACACTCTTCATCTCAAGAAAGCGTGACTGAGCAAACTGAAAATCAATTCAATGCTCATTTCATGTTTTTACAGTCAGTGCATTGTCCGTAAGGAGTCTGGTTCCAAGACAAAGTGCCAATCAAGCTATCAGGAAGTTCTTGAAAAACTCAGAAAGAAGATGGCACATGTGCAACCAGGTATTGCATGAACTTGGATGTAACAGCATGACAACATCTCATGTCAAATGGCAGTATCCATCAATGATTTTTTGTTGTTGTTGCTTTTTTGCAGAAAAAAACATTCTTGTGGTTCTCCAGGCCCCACCCCTCTTCATTCACCAGATCTTGGTCCATGTGACTTCTTATTCTCCCAGCTCAAAAACCACTTGAAAGGGTGCCATTTTGGAACTTTGGATAATATTCAGAAGAGAGTAACCGATGAGCTGAAATGCAGTCCAGAAGAAACCTTCCAGCACTGCTATGAACAATGGAAACGATGTCTCTGTTGCTGTATAGTTGTCCAAGGGAACTACTTTGGAGGAGATAACCTTGATTTGGACACAGAATAAAATTCATGGTTAAAGGATCATCAGTCTCATTACCTTTCTACCATACCTTGCAGTAAGACTACATGAAAAAGTAAGACCATGAAATGTTTCTCTCATTTCAAAAATTTGTAAGAGCTTTTAACTATGTTTCATTCTCAAAAATTTGCAAATTGGTATGCATTGTTATGTAGTTCTTATAATTTTTATTTATTATTTCATTAGTCGCCCTCCACCGAAGTGCTCTGGGCGACTTACATAAGACAGATAAATGAACTTATACAACAATAATATTTAAATGGTTACAATTTAAATGCTCTGCCAAAGAGCCATGTCTTAAGTGTTTGCATAAAAGACCGTAGGTCAGGCATGACTCTTATATATGGTGGCAGCGAATTCCATAGAGTTGGGGCAGAGATTGAAAAAGCCCTACGCCTTGTAGATTCTAGGCGTATCTCTCTGGGACCTAGGATATAGAGAAGGTTCTCTTGGGCAAGTTTTGGCGCCTGCTGGTAATGAAAGGGGGAAAGGCAGTCCCTGAGGTATGCATGATGGAATTTGGCATTCTCTCTTCCCTGAAATATAAAGATACATGCAGATTTTTCTTTTTGTAGTCTCAAATTGGAAACACAAGGTTCAAATCCCACAGGATAACCTTGGCCAAGTCACACTCTCTCAGCCTCAGAGAGAAGCAAAACAGAAATCCCTTTTGAATAAATTTTGCCAAGAAAATACTATAATAGTATAATAGTTTAACTTCAGAGTCGCCATAAGTCAGAAATGACTTGGAGGCACACAACAACAACATGAACAACATTATCTGGGAGAACGATGCAGCTCATAAAAACAAAGTAGAAGCTGTGCTGAAATAGTCATTTTGTACATAATGCATAATATCACTCGATTAAATATATTTTGCACTTTTGTTATGTAAACAGTAGAATTAGAATATTTAGAACAGAAAGTGCAGTTTCAGTAGCAAAAATTTAACTTTCTCTGATTTAATTACTGTTCTAAAAATATCACCTTTCACTTAGTGGTTTGTTGATATTTCTTCTGCCATCATCCATACATCCTTACTATGATATTATTTTTTGGATTATTTGTTCTACCAACAAACTAAGCAGAGTTTAGGAGGTTACACGAGGTTACAGCCTTGTGTAACCTCCACCAATGGGACTTCTGCCAATGCCATTCTGTTTTTCCATTTTGTCTCCTGACAATGGTTCCTTGTCCAGGGAATAAGCTAGGGTTCAGGACAAACATATGTTGTGGCACATCCATTTGTTAAAAAGAGAACCATAAAGTACCACAATCTACATAATTTAATGGATCAAATTTAATGGAGACTAGGACGTGGAACAATGACTTCAAACTACAAGAAAGGAGATTCCATCTGAACATTAGGAAGAATTTATTGACTGTGAGAGCTGTTCAGCAGTGGAACTCTCTGCCCCAGAGTGTAGTGGAGGCTGTTTAGTGGTGGAGGTTTTTAAACAGAGGCTGGATAGCCATCTGTCAGGGGTGGTTTGAATGCAATTTCCTGCTTCTTGGCAAGGGGTTGGACTGGATGGTCCATGAGGTCCCTTCCAACTCTAGGATTCTAAATGTTGGTTTTCTTCTAAAACTACAAGAACTTGAAAGACAGAATGGCTGTTCAAATTATTAGAAATCACAGAAATTGACAGACTAACAACACTATTCAGAAATAAATCATCAAAACAGTTCAATGAGACCTGGATGCGCTTTGTGACCTACATAAAAGAAAAGAAGAATATAAACTTAAAAGGACTCTGGATCTAAGTATTAGGAATATAGATAAAGTAATATAAGCTTTCAATAATACTTATAGTGCAACGTGAAGTCAGCATGTGTTTGTTTTTAGCAACCCCATATGTCTGATATGTCTATTCCCATCCTTAAATGACCCATCTCCCTACCCACCCCCTACTCATTTCAATGTATAATTGTATGTTTTGTTAATATTGCTGTATTTTGTGTATCAATAAAAATATGTTTTGTTAATATTGCTGTATTTTGTGTATCTTTTTTTTTTTAAATGAATATTTTTATTGATTTATTTACATACAGAATAAAAACCACATCCAAACAACAAAACATAACAAAACAAAACAGTGCACTGTGAAAGTGCCCCTTCCACCCTCACTAACATCCACACCCCTCCACCCTTCTGAGGGTTTCATCGCCATTCTTCTTCCCTTCAAATTTCCAAGCCTTTGGACAGTTTACTTTACAAATTAAACAATAGATCCAACTTATTCCTCGTGTCTTGATCTCGAGTTTTCCAGATAATATATTGTCTTACCCGGTCCCATCGCCCCAACAGTTCCTGCAGTTTATTCTCCTCCATCTCATTAACCCTAATCTCCATAATTTCGAATTGAATGTGCTCTACCAGGTACCGCAACCAATTCTTAATTGTCCATTTAGAGGAGTCCTTCCAACCCAGAACTATAACCGATTGTGCGCTTTCAATCATAGCTTCCTTAATTCCTCCATATTCCCCCAAGTCACTCTTTCTCACCAATATCGCCATTTCCTTTGTAATTACCCAATTTATGTTCAATGCCTTATTAATTTCCCCTTGTACCTCTTTCCAAAATCTCTGCACTACTGCACATTCCCAAATCAGGTGCATGTATACCCCTTTCACTTGGCACCCGTGCCAACACTGACTACTCACATTTTGAGAGAAGTATGCCAATTGGGCCGGAGTCCGATACCACTTATGTAGGAGTTTCCTTCTCATTTCCCTCACTCTTGTGTTTTTAATTTTTTTTTGCGATATTTCCCATTATCCTTTCCATCTCTAACTCTGATACTTGTACTTCCCTCTCCCACAATTTGGTTAATTCTTGTACAGGGCTTTCCCCTGACACTGCTAACAACTTGTATATCTTTCCCACCTGAGTCCTTTTCCCTTCCTTCCATTCCCTTACCAACCTCTCAAAAGCAGTGTCCTCTCTTTGCATTGCCTCTCTAACCTCCCTCTGCATAAGGAATTCACATATTGCCCGAATTTGCAACCACCACCTTTGTCCCAACCAATTCTCTAGTTTATCTCTCCTAATTCTGCCCCCTTCATCCACTAATTGCTCCAATCTTGTAACCCCCTTTCCTTTCAATTCCCTTATTATTCTGCTTAAATTTTCCTCTTTTGGGGTTCATTACCTGTAACGAGGCTACCTTGAAACTCCCGGTGCCATCCTCCCTTGCCACCTTCTCCACAGCTCCAAAGTGGCTCTCATTGGCCCTATCAATTTCTCCACCTCGGCTTTTCCCCATCTCCTAAAGATCAGTTCCTCCGATCCAATTGCATTCACTTCTCTCTCCACTTTCGCCCATTTTTGTCTTCCACCTGTAGCTCTATCAGTCTTTCTATCTGAAACGCATCTCTATATAGCTCTAGGCTTGCGATTCCCCATCCTCCTTCCTTCTCACTCGCTATCAACCATTTTTTTCTTATTCATGGTTTCTTATCTCCTTCCACCCACTGGTTCACTTTTCTGTCCCATTCTTTTATCTTAACTCCTGAAAGAACTCCTGGCAAGGCCTGGGCTAAATACAGAAATTTAGGCAATATCATCATTTTCAGCGCTCTTATTTTTGCCATTCTCCTCAAGCTTTTGTGTTTCCAACTTTTAATCTGTTTCAGGAGAGATTTTCCAAATCTGTGCATAGTTTCCATCTACTATTTTCCCCACATTCTTATAGATCCACACTCCCAGGTATTTCATTCTTTTTATTCCTAATTTTAACCCTGTCTCTTTCCTTACCTCAATCTGTTCCCTTGGGCCTGTATTTATAAACATTATCTCCGACTTTTCCATATTCACCCTGAGCCCTGACTGCCTCTCGAACTCTCTCAGCGTTCCCTTCATTGCCTTGACCATCTCCAAAGGGGACTGGGTTAATATAATTGCATCATCCGCAAATAAGTTTAATTTCGTCTCTATCCCCCTATCCTATATCCTTTTCACGTTGTATCTTTTCTTATCTTATTCGCTAATATTTCTATTGCCAATACAAATAGCATTGGAGATAATGGGCAACCTTGTTTAGTTCCATTCAATATCCTAATCTTTTCCGTCCTGTTTCCATTAACTCTTATATACGCCTCACTCCCTATATATAAACTCCTAATCACTTCACAGAAACTATTGCCCAAATTTAGTTCTTTGCACACCTCATACAAATAAGCATGATTCACCTTATCAAATGCCTTATAGACATCCAATTTTAATATTCCTAATTTCCTCTTGGTTGCGGTAGCGTGTTGTAGCACATTCATTACATTCCTAATTGGTTCACTTATCCGTCTTTTTTTAACAAACCCATATTGATCCCCCCCAATAATTTTAGGTAATATTTTCTCCAACCTGTTTGCCAATACCTTTGCAAATATTTTGTAATCTTGATTCGCTAAACTTATGGGGCGGTAGGACTCCGGGCAGGTCTCGTCTCGACCAGCCTTTGGGATTGTCACAATCTCCGATATCTTCCAAGACTGTGGAATAACCTGGTTTAACAATACTTCTTTAAAATTGTTCCGTCAAGTATGGTAACAGTTCATACATATATGTTTTATAAAATTCACCCGAATACCCGTCGGGGCCTGGCGCCCTTGACATTTTTAACCCCTTGATAACCTTTTCCACCTCCCCCTGACTGATTTCTGCATTTAAGTAAATTTTGTCCCCTTCACTTACTTTCTGTCCAACTTCTATTGGTGTCCTACTAACCTCTCCTTGTTTGTACAGTTTTTCGTAAAAATCTTTCATAATCTTCTCTATCTCCTCCTTACCCTCCTGTATCACTCCACTGGTATCCTTTAATGCTCTTATACACGACTTCTCCTTTTTCTTTTTGAGATATCTCGCCAATTGTTTAACTGACTTTGTCCCCCAAGAGCTGATTTTTTGCCTCATTGCCATTCTCATCTTATTCCAATGGCATTCGTCATATTGTTCCAATTCCAGTTTTTCTGTTTTAGCAACCTATGCCACTCTCTTCCCTTAGTTCGCTTCAATTGATCCTGTATCATTTCAATATCCTTAATCTTATTTTCCCTTCCTCTTCTCCATCTCCTATTCATCTCTACCTCAAGACTTATCAGGTGACCTCTTATGACTGCTTTACAGCAATCCCAAACCACTGCTTTAGATATTTCCCTTGTATTATTCAGTCTATAATACTCTTTTATTTCCTTTTGTATCCTACTTTTATCCTGTTCCATAGTCCCAATCGCCATATTATATTTCCAAACCCTTGGGTTCCTCCATTGCATCATTCTTATTGTCACTACTAAGGGAGCATGATCGGACAACCACATAGCCTTGACCTCTGCTTTTTTACCTGGGCCTTCCCTGTCCTATCCATTAATACATAGTCAATACAGCTAAATACATTGTGCCTTGCTGAATAGTAAGTGCTTCTGTTCCCTACCCCACTATGCAGATCTACCATATCAAGTTTACTTAAATGCAGAGACCTTCTATTGTTACCTCCTACTGATGACATTTGCATATTAAAATCTCCCGCCAAGATTGTCGTCCCCTCCTTAAAGTTATCCAACTTCCTTTTCATGTTCATGATGAATTGTTTCTGCCCCACATTTGGCGCATAAATAGCTGCCACTGTCATCTTCTGTCGATTTATTATACCTTTAATAAAAACCCATCTGCCTTGTCTGTCCTTCTGCCACTCCACGCTTTCCCACGGGACCCTTTCATGAATCAGAATTGCAGTTCCCCTCGCCCTGCGTGTCCCCCCCTGATTCATGCACCCATTTCCACCTCTTATCGTTTATTAATTGTTCCCGGTCCCTTCCTTTATGAGTTTCTGACAAAACCATTATGTCGACTTTATTATCCTTTGCTAATTTGCTTACCCGGTACCTCTTAAAATTCGAGTTCAAGCCATTCGGATTTAAAGCTAATATTGTTAGATCACTCATTTCCCATTATCCTTCCATTCTCCTGAACTGTCCTATCATGCTTGCTTTCCTCCTTTCTCTCAGCCCCTTCCACCCTCAAACACCCGTGCCTCTCTCGTGGCCCCACCTGAGTCAAGTAGGGTGACCAGCTCCTCGCTTGCCCTTGAGTAGAGGCCCTCATTCTGTGAGTGCGTTCCCACCTTACTCCCCTTACTCATATTTAGGTTTCCCCCTAAAACCCCCCTCCCCTCCCCCTCTTTCTTCCCTTTCGGCTGCATTACTACTTAAGCTATATCTAACCCATAATGGCCATAATAGCCATAACCATAGCCATAGACCATCCCCAAACACAATATTCAGTCCTTCTTCCCACTTCTCTCAGCTTCCTTCTTCTTTCTTCTTTCTTCCTCCTCTCTTCCTTCATTTCCGTTTAGCCTGCCGCAACAGCATCCTCTTTCGTTCCTTTCTCAATGTCTCCAGTTCATCGGTGAGCTTTTTCATTCGATCATCTCTTTGTATTAAAGCAGCAATCTGTTCATCATCCGGTGTCTCTCTCCCACTGGATTCCTCTCCGCTCTGACCACTGGAGGGCCTCGTTTGCTGCTCTCTGCCTCCAGCTGCACCTTCTTCTTCTTGTTCTTCTGCTTCTCTTTCTCTCCCCCCTCTCTGCTGCCGAGTCATTGAAATTTTCAGGCGGCTTAACAGCACCTCCCCCTCCTCGTACGTTCTTGCCCGCCATGTCTCCGTCCCTCTGAATACAAGTATTGCTGTTGGGAAGGCCCATGTAAATTTAACCCCATGCTGGTAGAGACATGCTGTAATTGGGCGAAGTCCTGCCCTCTCACTCAGAGTTTGCTGAGACAGATCACGGAGACAGATGACTTTATTACCCTCCTGATTAAGATCAGAGATGCTTCTCAAGTGGCGATAAATTCTTTCCGCCAGGCCTTCACTTTTAAAAGCAATCACAATGTCTCTTTGTCTCTGTCGTTGATCCCTCCGGCCAAGAGCCCAGTGTGCCCTTTCAATATCCTCACTTTGAATTTCAACATTATTCCTCCGGAGCCACTGCAATATTGCTTCCACCAGCCTCTCTCCTTTTGCAAAATCTAATTTAAAGTTCCTTAAGCGGATGTTTCTCCTCCTCTGCCGATCCTCCAGGTTGGTAAGCCTCTGATTTTGTCTCCTTATTGTCTCCTCCAATCCCTTGATTTGATCTTGGGTCTGCTTCTCATTTTTCTCCACTTTTTCTCCCAGCTCTTTAGCAGTCCCTTTTAAATCGGAAACGTCTCTGACCACCTCTCCCATCGCTTTCTCCACTCCTCCAAGCTTCCGCTCCACCACGCCAAATTTCTCCTCCAAGAGATTGAGCATTCTATCCATTTTTGCCTCCAACCCCTCGGCTGGTCCCGAGCTGGATTCCGTGGCCATTTTGGGTTTCTCTTTCCTCCCACAGGGCTATAAAGTTTAATCCAGCCGCATCCACTTCCCCCTTCTCTCCTGGGCCCCACTTTTAACTCCGTCCTACCTCCAGTACTTTCTTCATCCACTGGCCCAGTTTCTGAGGGTGGGGGTTGGGTTTAGCTGGTTCACCAGTCTTTTTTCTTCCCTCTCATATGGGAGCCACCCGTGGAGCGTCTAAAAAGTTTACCGACGCATGCGCACTCCCCCTGTATTTTGTGTATCAATAAAATATTATTATTATTTTCAAGAAAAGAAAAGAACTTAAAAGACTAAAGACTTGGAAGATCTTCTATGAAGAAGCTACATAAGCTCCTGAAGTGTAAAGATGTTTCATTATAGACCTAAGACAGAATCCTCACTGTTTTTCCATTTTCTAAAATGGAAAAAAAACTGGACAGAGAGGATGAAAATCAACTCATTTAAAATGCTAGAGGAGAGTTCTACAGATACTATTGGTGACTAGAAAGACAAATAAATGGATCCACAGGTAAATTAAACCCAAACTCTCACAAGAAGATAAGATGATTTAAGTGAGCTATTCTTGTAAAATTTTCATGTGATAAAGTCACATGTAGAGAAAAGAAATTATGTTTGGAAAGACTGGAAGTGGTAAAGTGCATTACAGGTGGATTGATTCGATCAAAGAAGCCATAGCCCTGAGTCAGCAAGGTCTAAACAGGACTGTTGAGGACTGAAGCTCTTGAAGTCTCTCATTCATAGGGTCTCACTTGACAAGAGATAATAAGAATTTTGTATCTACTGGTATCAGGGGCTGATTTCTGCTGTTAAGCAGTTCAATATAAATCTTCCCCGTGACATCTTGAGAGCAGTAGGAGGTGACAGTGGGGGACAGTGCTGGCATCTGGGAGGATTAAAACTCTTTCTCGTGAGAAAACTGTGATAACAAACTAGGGAGGAGAGACTGGAATAGGCAAGAAGGAGGCAGGGAGTAGGTAGAAAATCCGGGACTTTTGCGGGGCAACACCATTAGTGACTTTATCTCAGCTGTAGAAACCAAGCCAATAAAACTAAATCCAAAGAGGGCTTTGTGAGTAGTCTGCATTGCTAGTAAAGTTCTTTAGTTGGTGACAACTGGCTTGTGACAACTTATTTTCAATGCTAGAAATAGTATGTTGGACCAAATAAACCTAGTCTGGGCCAATAGGTTTCTTTGTATCAAAGTTTGTGTGTGTGTGTGTGTGTGTGTGTGTGTGTGTGTGTGTCAGGAGCGACTTGAGAAATTGCATAGTCGCTTCTGGTGTGAGAGAATTGGCCATCAGCAAGGACATTGCCCAGGGGGCACCAAAATGTTTTGATATTTTACCATATTTGTGGGAGGCTTCTCTCATGTCCCCACATGGGGAGTCGGAGCTGATGGAGGGAGCTTTCCCCGGATTTGAACCTGTGACCTGTCGGTCTTCAGTCCTGCTGACACAAGGCTTTAACCGCTGTGCCACCCGGAGCTCCTGTATCAAAGTGCTAAAATTAAAGCTTAACTAGGAATTTTAGTCAAGCAGGTTAGTTAAACGGGCCATCATTCTTTTCTTTATTTTCTTGTTATGTATAATTTCTCCTTTCACAATTTAATAACGACATATATTTGGCATGGAAAAACAACCCAACAGGAGTCTATTAATAAGATTAGAACCAAAATTGCACTTGCTAGCTGATGTTCCCTACTAGGTAAACGAAACGGATATAACCAGCTATTCTTCATTGCTCATTTCTTTTTCTCCTTTCAGTCATGGAATCATAAATCTTCCAGTGAAGCGTTACTTGTCTGCTGGGTGGATAGATTCCTCGTAATGCTTCAATGGAAATCCATTCAAGACAGTGCAAACATATACACATCTATTCAGAAACCTGTCATGATGAAATATTATCCATGTTTGTTCAGTTATAAGTTCTACCAAATACAGTACCATTTATTTCTAGATAATGCACAACAGTACAGTCTTTGTGTTAAAGGTGACTTTCTGTGTTGCAGTAGACTGACATAGTGACTCCTAGAAGTTGTTCTTGTGTTTTGTAGAAGCTTCATTTACATCTACAAAAATTGTCAAAGAAAACAAAATACTGTGCCTTGAAAAGCCCCGCCCGGGGGCGAAATGGAGGACAAGTGGCCCTAACATCACTGGCATTGCCATCCCGTCGGCCTCTCCTTAAAACACCTCATTGAGGAGCTCATTACAGCCTCCTTTTTGTCCTTTATCGGTTGGATTTGCATCAATTGCCGGACTAGAGAATGTAGATTTCCCCTTTATCTTGGACAACCTTATGGACTGTGTTGCGAGCCTGCTATTTGTGGACTTCAAATCTGAAGTATTTACTTGTAAGCTTGTGAACTTTTGAATTATTTGGAGCGACGCATACACCTATATCCTATGTCGGGTATGGTATGTCCTGAATGTGTTTCATATATTATTTCCGCTCTAGTTCTGAGATCATTATAACATAATATCATTATTTTTATATTGGATAAGCCTTACTGTGTAATACTTTGACTGCTCCATAGCACCCCATTTTTTTCTCCCACTCCCTTTCCTTTCCATCCTGCACCCACAACAGACAGAAAGTCTTTCTCAGCTGCTGAGCATATTCAGTCTTCATTGGGCTTGATGAGTGTCCCCACACTTTAGAGTTTCCCTCCCAAGGATGCTATTTTGTAAGTAGAATGAGATGTCTATCTCATGAAGCTGACCTACACTGCCAAATAATGCAATTCGAACTGCATTATGTGATCAGTGGTAGACCTATATAATGCAGTTGAAATCACTGGATACCAAACTAAGAAACATCAACATTGGTTTGATGAGAATGATAATAAGATCCAACATATAATTGGAAAGGAAAGGAAAGCCTTCCAAATATGGCAAAGAGACATCAACTGTATCTCTAAGAAAAAGATACAAAAGCTGTGATCCAAAGAAGGCAGGCTGAGCTACGCAACAACTCCACAAGCTTATTGAGAAAGTATGGATGACTGAGATCCTAACAGCTGTTAAACTGGCTGAGATTTCTGGCTGGGACCCACAGGTTGAGAACCACTGATCTAGACACTATACTTCTTATGATGCAGCCCAAAACTCCATTGCTTTTTTTAGCTGCTGCATCACACTGTTGACTCATGTTCAATTTGTTGTCCAGGAAGACTCTAAGATCTTTTTCACATGGACAGTTGTCAAGTTTTCCATTTAGTTTTCCATTTAGTTTTTTTGTGCTTAAGTGAAGTACCCTACATTTGTCCTTGTTGAAATTCATTCTGTTAGTTTTGTCCCAGCTTTCTAATCTGTTAAGGTCATTTTGGATTCTGATCAGGAATACAGTTACTCATGTTGTCCCCCCAACCATAAAATTACTTTCGTTGCTACTTCATAACTGTAATTTTGCTGCTGTTATGGATCGTAATGTAAATATCTGATATGCTGGATGTATTTTCATCCGCTGGACCAAATTTGGCACAAATACTTGATACGCGCAAATCTGAATACTGGTGAAGTGGGGGGGGGGACTGGTTTTATCATTTGGGACTTGTGGTTACTGTATAATATGGTTCACCTATATGTATAGCTACAACCAAAGAGCATTTTGAACTCCACCAACTATGGTATTGAACCAAACTTGCCACACAGAACTCCCATGACCAACAGAAAATACTGGAACAGTTTAGTGGTCATTGACCTTTGAGTGTTGGAGTTGTAGTTCACCTACATCTAGAGATCACTGAGGACTCAAACAATGATGGATCTGGACCAAACTTGGCCCAAATACTCAATATGCCCAAATGTGAACACTGGTGGATTTTGGGGAAAACAGACTTTGACATTTGAGATTTGTAGTTCCTGAGATTTATATTTCACCTACAATCAAAGAGTATTCTGAACCCCACCAACATTAGCATTAGACCAAACTTCCCCCACAGAACCCCCATGACCAACAGAAAATACTGTGTTTTCTGATGGTCTTTGGAATCCCTCTGACACCCCCTCACGACACCCCCCCCCAGGTTGAGAAATGCTACCATAAAACCTTGGAGCTGTAATTTTGTATGGTCTGTAGCCTTTTCTGCGAGAGTGCAAGTGCCTCACCAAACTGCAACTCCCATAATTCCATTCCATTGAGCCACCCAGATAAAAGGGATGTCAAATTACATCAATTATGCAGTGTAGATTCACCCTGGTCTCCTTCAACCAGTAAGCTCTATCTCTCAAGTTAATTTATATGAGTCCCATTAATTTGCCCCCACCCCCTTTCAGAGATATGGCAGCTGAGAAGCACAGCTGGGATCCCACACCTGAGGGCAGAAACTGTATGGTTCCCTCTAGAGATCAGAGTAGTGGGAGGTGAAATCCAATGACTTCTGCAGGACTGCACATTCTCCTCCCTATGGCTTCTTGAGGGTGCAAAATGAGGGTATTCTGATCTTCAAATAAACATTCCCAAAATCTTCTCTCATTCCCCAAATCTTTTATGAACCCCCAGATTTTTGCATTGCAGAGAGTGAAACACTGACAAATTTTCCCTGCTACAATGCTTATATGCTGTGTTCACATTGCCCTCGTCATTTGCCTGTCTTTTCTTCAAATGCCCAAGTGTATTTCCAACAATTCAGTTGGAATGTTTAGTCCTAAAAAATTTGTAGACAGAAGGGAATTTGGGGGGGGGGAGAGGGGACAATTTCCCTCATTCATCTCTCCCTGTAGTTACTCACATATATGTTCTGTGTAAGAGGTGGGGGTTAATCATGCAGCAACTCCCAGCATCCTTTATTACTGGGGTACTGTTCCATTATCCGGATGGAGGCGACCAGGGAGAGAAGAATTCTCCCATTCATGGGGGGAGTTGAAGGAGGAAAACCATTTCCACCATTTTCACTGGTCATTCAACCTCCCCCATTCCCATATCATAAACAAGGGTTGTTTCTACGATAGGGGCATGGGTGGGGGCAATATCAGGAAAAAAGGTAATGGTTTCCCTCTTTCAACTCACCTTCCATCATCCATCATCGTCTATACTCTCTGGGCTGTGATATCTCCTGCTGCTCAATTGTTATATTGCATTTTGCTGTTTAATTGTTTTAACTGTTTTTAACTGTTTTTATGTTTTAACCTGTGGCGTTGTGCCACTGGCTCTGTGAGCCGCCGCGAGCCCGAGTCCTTAAATAAATAAATAAATAAATAAATAAATGGAACAATCCTTCTCTCTCTGGCGTTCCTTAGTGGGCACCACCAATGGAACAGTACCATCATTAGCTATGCTGGTTAGGGCTGATGGGAACTGTACTCCAGTGTCTTGTAGAAGGGTTCCTGACTTCCACCCCTATCTTATATAAGACTCCATGAGTTATTACTAGAAGTAAAAGACAATTGCAGCATCAGTATAACATCAACCCTTGTTTGCAGAATTAATTTCTAAATGAAAACCATTCAAGTTTTATTATTTAAAACAATTTAATTTTTTAATCAACATTTCAATTCACTGCACGTACACAAATCGTATGTGTACTTTGCTCTTTTTAAATTGTTTTTAAAGAATTATTATGCATAGCAGTTTGAAAACATCCAAATGTTAGTTGATCAATAGGTACCACTTCTGTGGGAAAGTAACAGCACTCCATGCAGTCATGGTGGCCACATGACCTTGGAGGTGTCTACGGGCAGCGCCAGCTCTTCGGCTTAGAAATGGAGATGAGCACAACCCCCCCAGAATCAGACATGACTTGACTTAATGTCAGGATAAACCTTTACCTTTACTTTATTATGCCTACACTGCTTTCAGATACATTGGTGCATTTTTTTACTATAATAAACAATGGAAGTAATTCTCTTGAAGCAAGTTTTTTCACCCCTAATGGGATCTCCAAACTTCTCTCCAAGGACTTATCTAACCCACACCAAGTCCTATAGTATCCTTGCTGTATGTTCCCTTATAGATTGACCTTTTTTAAAAAAAACCACTTGAACTTTCATTTTGACATATGGCATGAATCGTCTATTCACTTGGCTGAACACTTTCTACTGACAGGAATGTATTTCCAGGAACTTGCCCACCCCTTCTTGTACTGTCTCATTTCCATTTTACAAGATGCTTTTGTGGTGCTTGAATATTTTGGGGCAAGGTGTGACAGAACTATGTGCTCACCCTGACTCCCTCGGGCAATAAAAGAGCCTTTCTAGATGTATTCATCTCACACCATTTTTGAAAATGTTGATTGCCCTTACTCCCACTGTTGGGAGAAATTTTATAATGAGAATTTTTAGAACTCCAGTATTTAGTGTGTAGGCTTCAGCTTGATCTGTTACATAGGAGGAGGTGGCTTGTGAGCGGTTGCAATTTGTGTCTCAGTAGAAGGGTACTGTTAGCAAAAACAGATGTAGTTTTTCTAGCTGATACTGTTTCTCGGGATAGACCTAGGACATTTTCAGACAGACCCTATATCCCAGGATCTGATCCCAGGTTCTTTGTTTTAAACTAGATTATATGAGTCCACACTGCCAGATAATCTGGAATAAACAAAAAACCTGGGATCAGATTTTGGGATATAGGGCCTGTCTAGAAGGACCCCTAGCGAACTGAAAGTCAGGTGTGCATATTGTACGTAGCACTTCAGGTGTCTTTATCTATGTGTCTTCAAGTCATTTTTTACTCTCAATGATTCTACGGTGAACCTATCATGGGAGTTTCTTGACAAAAATAATTCAGAAAGGGTTTGCCATGGCTTTCCTGTAAAGCTGAGAGAAAGTCCCTTGCCTAGGACCACACAATGCATTTACATGGCAAAGCATGGATCCAGATCCTGGTCTGCCATTATCCCAGTCTAACACTCAATCCAGTACATGCTGCTGGTACTATACCTTCTCTATACATTCACTTTTTGAAATTAGAGAATTGTACAATAGCTAATTTTCTCAATCATTGGCATCCGGTTAAGAGTTTTGCTGTACGGTACAACCAAATAGCCAGTGTGTGGGAGGAGAACGTTAGAAAAGACAAAACATAGAAGGAGTTCAGGTATGCTAGAGTTTTTTAAAAAAAACATTAAAACATAGTTAGGTCTGTAGCAAAAGAAAGAACAAGGAAATGCATACAAGTCCACTGCATAAAAATGACAACAAAATGGAAACAAGGAACAGAGAAAAGACAAAACTGCTCAACAGTTTCTTTGTCTCAGTCTTCTCCCAAAAGTGCTCAACTTGGGGATAATGGAGTCAAGGATGCAGTAAGAGAACCATAGACTCATAGAGTTGGAAAAGATCTAATGGGCCATCCAGCCCAACCCCCTGCCAAGAAGCAGGAAAATCACATTCAAAGAAATGCAGCAGGGAATAAGTAAAGAGGCAGGACAGGAACATCTAGTTAATCTAAATGAATTTAAGTCTCCAGGGCCAGATGAATAACGTGCAAGGGTATTAAAAGAATGGGCAGAAGTAATTTTGGAACCGCTGGCAATCATCTTTGAGAATTCATGGATAATAGAAGTTCTGCAGACTGAAGGAAGGCAAATGTTGCCATCTTCATACAATTACCACTCAATCAGCCTACTAGCAATACTAGGAAACATTCTTGAACAAATCATTAAAAAGACAAACTGTAGGCACTGAGAAAGAAAGGCCATACTCGTTTCTATGTGCCTACAGATTCACAAAAAGTCAACATGGGTTTTTCCAAAACAAGTTATGCTTGAATAACTTGTTTTGGAGAAACCCATGTTGACTTTTTGTGAATCTGTAGGCACATAGAAACGAGTGTGGCATTTCTTTCTAAATGTCTACAGTTTGTCTTTTAAATGATTTGTTCAAGAATGTTTCCCAGTATTGCTAGTAGGCTGATTGAGTGGTAATTGTATGAAGATAGCAACATTTGCCTTCCTTCAGTCTGTTATCGCTGCGTTACATTGCATTGTGCTGTGCCTTGTATCCTCTACAGCACATCGTTGTTTTAATCTTAACTCTGAGATTTTATAGTTGCATTGTTTTTTAATTGTGTTTTTATTGTATCTCGCTTTACTGTGAGCCGCTCTGAGCCTCCCGGGAGTGGCAGCCTAGAAGTCTGAGAAATAAATAAATAAATAAATTACAGGCTTGGAGCACCTCTCCTGGCTTGTAGAAATGACATGCCAGGAGAGCTGGGGGGAGTGATTTTCCTCCTCACCCCTCCCTCGTTCTCCTGGCACATCATTTCTATGCACTGAGAGAGGTGCTCCAAGCCTGTAATGGAGACCAGGTAACTTTTCATTACTTTTCAAAGGGGTCTGGGAGCTTCAGGAGAGCAGGGTGGGTATTCCCACACTTTACTGGGCTTATTTAGCCCAATAAACTGTTGAAATATTGTCTGTACCAGGGGTAGGGAACCTATGGCTTGGGAGCCAGATGTGGCTCACTGAAATAAATTTCCAAATATTTTGCTTTCATGGCTCTCTGAGTCAAAAAGGTTCCCGACCCCTGGTCTGGACTGGTCTGGACTGTAGTCCAGACATTGGAAGTAGTAGATTTATCCCACACCTTCCAAGAAGGCACGGAATAAATCCAAAATCTAATTAATTTGCCACAAACTAGGGTTTTCCTGGTTTGTGGTGAATTAATTTGGGACTGTCCAGAACATTGTCTGGACAGCCCCTCCTTTATTGCAGTAGATACCACCATAAAGGTACTATCTGGACGGGCCCTGAGAAGACAGGATGAGAATCCAAAATGGCCTTAACAGAATAGAGAGCTGAGCCAAAACTAACAAAATGAATTACAACTGGGAGAACTGTTCAGTACTACACTTGGCCAGAAAAAAATTGAAATGAACAAATATGGGATGGGCGACACCTTGCTTGAAACCAATACATGTAAAAAAAAGATTTAGGAATCTTCATAGACCACAAGCTAAACATGATTCAACAGGGTAAGGCTCCAACTAAAAAAGCCAGTGTGAATCTAGGCTACATCCATAAGAGTAAAGTGTCTAGATGAAGAGAAATAATAGTACCAGTCTATTGTTTTTTGGTCAGACCTCACCTAAAATACTGTGTCCAGTTCTAGGCAGCACAATTCAAGAAAGATATTGATACGTTTGAATGTGTCCAAAGAAACATAGCCAAAATGGTAAAAGGTGTGGAAGCCAAGAGGAGAGGCTCTGGGAGCTGGGTATGTTTAGTTTGGAGAACAGAAGCCTGAGAGAGAACATGGCAGCCATGTTTAAATATTTGAGAAGGGGAGGATTTTCTGACGGCTTTATAGACTAACCTTCTAACATTAAGAAATTTCCCAGTACACTTCAACCTCTTTTCAAGCATGGAGAGGCACTGAGATCATCACATGAGTTGAACTACTTATGGCGGTCATGCATAGCCCTCCATGATTGAAAAGAGGCAAAATTGTTCTGAAAGGAGGGAACTCTGGCAATCGGGCCTCATCACATTGAGAAATCTCCCCCTTGTAGGATACTTCAGCCTTCTTTTCAAGCACGGAGAGGCACAGAGCTCATCACATGTTTCAAGGTTGACAATAGGCAGAAATGTCCTGAAAGGAGGGAACTCTGAACACGGGCCTACCACTTATCGCACATTACTTCCATCTTTACAACTGAATAAAAGGTGGGATGGGAACCATCAAAAGTTTCCTATCCTGTTTCATTGCCCAACTATCAGCAGTCTGTTGTATCCTATGGGCTTTCTTATACCCTATGGGGTTTGGTGCAGAACAATAGGATCTCATGGAAAGCAAAGGTCTCTTGTATCCTATGGGCTTTGATGCAGCACCATAGGAACCCATGGAAAGCAATGGTTTTCAGCTGGATCAATGCCTATTGTAACCTATGGGGGTTGGGGCTGAACCATAGGATCCCATGGAGAGAAGTGGTTTTCAACTGGTGTCAGTCTCCTTTAATGTAAGGGGCTTTGGGCAAGGGATCTCTTGGTTTTCAGATACTGTTGTTTCTTCTGATTTTTTTTAAAAGTAAAACTGGCCTTTGTGATGAATGTAAGATGAATATATTGCCAGTTCTTAAGTTCTCAGTTTGAGTCTGATGGGGAGGCAGAATTCCAAAAGGGGCAATTTTCTCCCTGTTCCTGTACACTCACCTATGCTTTCCCCTCTCAATGTGATGATGTGTTAAGACAGGGCTGTCCAACTGGCGGCCTGGGGGCCGTATACGGCCCCCCAGCCCCTTCCCTCCGGCCCCCTAAGCTTTTTAATAAAAAATAAAAATTGAAAAATTAAATAAAAAATTAAAATTAAAAATAAACCTACTTCCGGGTTCGGAGCAAGTATTGCAAGAATACGCAATCCACACGGGATTTCGCTGTCAACGCGAGATCACGCCGTGTGGATTGCGTATTCTCGCGATACTCTTCGGCTACTCTACTACTGGATCACTGAGGCCCACAGACGCGATTAGGACCTTCTTCGACTCAGTCGGTCGTCGCCTCTCTCATCGTCCGGGTACTCCTGGATCCTGCACGTTTGGAAAAGGTAGGCCGAAGCAGGGGGCTCCTCAGGGGGCTCCTCATTCCCTCCCCCCATCTCCCCTCATGTATTAAATATATAATTAAATATATATAAAGATGAAATAAGGGGAGATGGGATACATTAAAATAAGGGGGAGGGGAGGATGGAATTAAATATATTTAATATTAAATTAAAATAAGGGGGAGGGGAGGATGGAATTAAATATAAGAACATAAGAACATAAGAACATAAGAAGAGCCATGCTGAATCGGACCTCAGCCCATCTAGTCCAGCATTCTGTGTCACACAGTGGCCCACTAGTTTTATAACTAGTGGGCTTTAGGGAGTGCCCCCTAGTCCTAGTGTTGTGTGACAGAGAAAATATTTTTTCTTTATTCACCTTTTCTATCCCATGCATGATTTTATACACTTCGATCAAGTCACCTCTTAAACGCCGTCTTTCAAGGCTGAAAAGACCAAGGCGTTGCAACCTGATTTCATAAGGGAGCTGCTCCATCCCTTGGATCATTCTTGTTGCCCTTTTCTGTACCTTTTCCAGTTCCGTTATATCCTTCTTGAGGTGCGGTGACCAGAATTGTACACAGTACTCCAGATGTGGCCTCACCATAGATTTGTAGAGAGGCAATACAACATTTGCCGACCTATTTTCGATTCCCTTCCTGATCATGCCAAGCATAGAATTTGCTTTTTTCACTGCTGCTGCACACTGGGTTGACATCTTCATTGAGCTGTCCACCAAAACCCCAAGATCCCTTTCCTGGTTTGTCTCGGAAAGCTTTGACCCCATCAATTGGTAGGTATAGTTGGGGTTCTTTGCCCCAATGTGCATGACTTTACACTTGTTTAGGTTAAAATGCATTTGCCACTTTGTTGCCCATTCACTCAATTTCGAGAGATCTTTCTGGAGCTCTTTACAATCAGTTTCATTTTTAACTACCCTGAACAATTTAGTGTCGTCTGCAAACTTTGCTACCTCAGAATTTACTCCTACATCCAGGTCATTAATGAATAAATTAAAAAGTAACGGACCCAAAACTGAACCTTGGGGTACGCCACTTCTCACCTCTTTCCACCCAGTGAAATGTCCGTTTATTACCACCCTTTGTTTCCTACAGTTTAGCCAGGTTCCAATCCAGGACAAGACCTGTCCTCTGATTCCATGGCTGAAGAGCTTATTTAGGAGCCTTTGGTGAGGGACTTTGTCAATTTATTAAATTAAAATAAGGGGGGGAGGATGGAATTAAATATATTTAATATTAAATAAAAATAAGGGGAGAGGGGAGGATGGAATTAAATATATGTAATATTAAATTAAAATAAGGGGAGAGGGGAGAGGGTGCCAGGGAGAGGGCGGAGCCGGGGGTGAGGAGGGGGCGGAGCTGGGGGCGGGGGCAGACCCAACCGCCCCCCAGGTCATTCAGGCCCCTGGGCCAGTAGAAGTTGGACACCCCTGTGTTAAGACATGGGGAAATGCAGTCAAAAATCAGAAAAAGGGATTCCACCTAAACATTGGGAAGAACTTCCTGATGGTAAAAGCTGATTAACAGTGAAATATGCTGTCTCAGAGTGTGATGGATTCCCCTTCTCTGGAAAGTTTCAAGCAGAGGGTGGATAGTCATTTGTTGGGAGTGTTTTGCGTGTTCCTTCATGTCAATGGGTTGGACTGGATAGCCCTTGTGATCTCTTCCAACTCCATGATTCTAACCCTGGACTTTGCCTGGATATGCAGAATTGTGATTAATAGCACACCCTGTTGAAGTGAAGTATTTCTGCCCCAAACATACCATAGAGGAGGACCGAGAAAATGCCCAAGGAGTACATATTTTATTGGATGTGAATAAATGAAACCATGGATGCTGGTTTTGTGGAAACAGAGTAGGAGGGTTGTTATACTCTTTGAAGTTTCTTTAAAAAGGGAACCGGCTCACCTCAGTTGAGCTTGGCTTGGCATGGGTGGTGTTTCATATAAATCTGTCATATGAGGAATATTAATTTGGTAAGAACAATGGGGGAAGGACCAAAATAAAACATGGGTGTTCTATCTGTGTTCAAAAATAGTGATACCTACAGTAAATTTGGGCAGAATTGGTTTCTTTATCATCAGAGACACTGTATCTATCATGGACACACAGATGAAAATGCATGAAATAACTGTTTCTTATTCTTAAAACTTCTACCACCGAAATAAGAGAACATGAGGGGGTGTATTTCATTGCAGCCCAGCCACCTCATACCAGGAGTGAGCAAACTAGTGCCCTTCAGATACTTTAGATTATAGTGCCCATAGCCTCTTTTGTGGTTTTAAATGGGCTGTAGTCCAAAATATCTGGCGTGCATTGGCTTAATTGTCATAATAGATGGACTTTGTGTCTGATAAACCCTTGGTGACCAACTGTCTGGACCACCTGCTTCATGGGGCATCCGCCTCCACCTCTTTTTAGTAACTGAATGTAACACTGTTTCCAGACATGGTTAGTTTTCTGTTTCAACCACTTTCTATGCCTCTGTCTCATCTTTTCTTCTTCCCATGGCTACTTTTGGAGCATCTTGAGTTTTGCAGTTGTTCCATGCAACTGAGGTAGGATTAAGTGAGCAATAACTCTAAAAGAAAGGAAAGGTTCCCCAGAGGGAATGTAGTGTCATCTTACAGATTTCAGTATAACAGCTGTATCATGAGAAAAAGGCTAACTTGGTGGGTTCCTTTCTCAACATATGGGACATTTGTTTGAAAAAGGGAAATTAGATCCTGGGTTTTTCTACTTGTGAATAAAGGACACTGCTGCAAACATATGTAAATTACAGTATTTGTTTAACAGGGGTATTGGTTACATGAATATTTTAATACTCAAGAGAGTGTCATATTTGCATTATTTTCCCTATAGTGAAAATAGGAGTTTGTGAGAGAATGGAAAAGAGACTGTGCTTTCTTAGAAATTGTGAACAACATTTATTTATTATTTATTTTTTTGAAATATTTATATTCCACCTTTCTCACCCTGGGACTCAGGGCAGAGCACATTGTATAAATGCCGGGACATAAATAGACTATACACATACATAAACATTAAAATCATTAAAATCATCCTTTCTCTCAACATTAAAATCCAGGATTTTTCCACTAAGACAGTGTTTCTCAACCTGGGAGTCAGGACCCTTAAGGGGGGGGTCACAAGGGGGATGTCAGAGGGGTCACCAAAAGCCACCAGAAAACACAGTATTTTCTGTTGGTCATGAAGGTTTCATGTAGGAAGTTTGGCCCAATTCTGTCATTGGTGTGGTTCAGAATGCTCTTTGATTATAGGTGAACTATAATCCCAGCAACTACAACTCCCAAATGTCAAGGGCTATTTCCCCCCAAAACCCCACCAGTGTTCACATTTGGGCATGTTGAGTATTTGTGTCAGGTTTGGTCTAGATTCATCATTGTTTGAGTCCAAAGTGTTCTCTGGATGTAGGTGAACTACAACTCCAAAATTTAAGGTCAATGCCCTCCAAACCCTTTCAATATTTTCTGTTGTTCATGGGAGTTCTCTGTGCCAAGTTTGGTTCAGTTTCATTTTGGTGGAGTTCAGAATGCTCTTTGATTGTAGGTAAACTATAAATCCCAGCAACTACAATTCCCAAATGACAAAATTACTCCCTCCCCCAACCCCACCAGTATTCTAATTTGGGCATATCAGGTATTTGTGCCAAATTTGGGCCAGTTAATAAAAATACATCCAGAATATCAGATATTTACATTATGATAAATAACAGCAGCAACATTACAGTTATGAAGTAGCAATGAAAATAATTATATGGTTGGAGGTCACTACAATATGAAGAACTGTATTAAGGGGGAAGATTAAGAACCACTGCACTTAGATCTTGTCTCTCTGTGTGTGTGTTGAGAGAGTATGAGAATGAATAAAAAGATGTTTGCTTGAAACTGAAGTACCTGTTGTGTGTGTGTGTGTGTGTGTGTGTGTCAGGAGTGACTTAAGAAACTGCAAGTCACTTCAGGTGTTAGAGAATTGGCCGTCTGCAAGGACATTGCCCAGGGGATGCCTGGATCTTTTGATGTTTTATCATCCTAGTGGGAGGCTTTCTCATGTCCCCGCATGGGGAGCTGGAGCTGACAGAGGGAGCTCACCCATGCTCTCCCAGATTTGAACCTGTGACCTGTCAATCTTCAGTCCTGCTGGCACAAGGCACAGGGGCTCCTATATATATTGTACCTGTTAAGACAATACATATCATAGTGACAAATGTTAGAATATACAGTGGGCCTGAGGGATTTGTTGTACTTTTAAAATTGAAACTCAAGATTCACCAGCTTTGTGCAAAAAAGCTTAAAGCTAAACCACGTTGCGCCCAGAAATTTCATTTTAAGAGCTACATTGATTGGATTTTCCTGTCAGCAAAAACCTAACACAAATTATGCCAAGCTTTCTTTATTTCAGCCGCGTAACTTGGTAGGGGGACAATTTGTTATTGCTGACATTAAATAACTGGAAAGGAATGCTTGCAGACCTACTGGAAAGCACACAAAGATCTACCAATAAACCGAAATCTACATTCTGCTCACCTTTGCTATACACTGACTAGTGAGTACAGCACTATCGATTTCTGCAGAAATGATTTGTGAGATGCTTGTTAAACCAAGCCCTACATTTCTGTATAGCGGAATAGAAATCGATCAAAAGCCAACTGCACTTGGACAAAGCTTACTTTGCTGCTGCAGTCTTGTGTCATGTGTATTCTCAGACCATGCCGATGATTCTTCAGGACCAAAACTCCACAAGCTTGTTTGCATACACACACACACACACACACACACACACGTACTCCAAAGCACATTTCATTCTTGAACTCTATTTGGCCAAGCAATGCAACGTGTCTGAAAATTATCTTTATGATTTTAATTTTATATATCACTGAAATTACAAGACAATTTTCATGAACTGGATTCTTACTATGCCAGAAACTACATCTTAAAGATAGACGTTCCAGATATCATTACGAAATACTCATATTGTAACATCCAGGAATATCCTAGATTTTTTTAATCTAGGTCACTTGCCTTCTGCAATCAGGCTGAAATTTCATGAACATCCACACCTGTATCTTTAACTCTTCTGACAAATATCACCTTGCTAGATGGTTGAAACCATGACAATGTTGTACGGGAAAGATTTTTTAAAACTCTTCTCAGCCCCATGGTCAACCTTTTAAACATTTTCAAACACTAATTCATGTCTGGCTAGTGGCTACATTGATCAAGGTGGGATTTTTTAAAAAAAATATTGCTCTCTGTGCTATTGTTTTGATGTGAAGGGGGTTGTTTTTGTGAGGAGAGAAGTACGCAGGTGTAGGTCTCTTAATTAGAGTACACCAGATGGAAAAGAAAACAAGGCTGTATGGGAAGGGAGCATTTTCTGCATGTGCAGCTTTTCTTAACTCTGCAATATTCCATAAGCAACACTCCTGCCTCGAATCCCCTCTTCCGTGCCCACTACACAAGGTCCCTCGCTCAAAAATCTTATTTTAACTCCTAATAATACAATTTTAGCCATTTCTTTTGCAAGAGCAGAATAATGCTTTTCGTTTGGGGGTGGGTGGGATCCCCTAGCTGGCAGAAACAATTCTGTATGACAGCATGCTCTTTCTTACCTAATTAACGAAAACTAGTCAGGAGCTTGTATGAGTTTTGACTATTTGGTTTAAAATATATAACTATCACTGTCCTAGATGTACAGACACAGATATAAAATGCCCAACTTTCCTTACCTTCTGTCTCTTCTGCAATGCACCGCTTGGTTTTTCTAGCCATGTTGCATGAAAGCTTCAGTGAGATGTTTCAGATCTTTCTCTTGAGAAAACGATGCCAGTCTCTTGTGTTCATTTGTGGATGCTCTCTTTGCCATCCAAGGGACCAATTTGATCAGTGACGGTCTCCATAAGCTCACTGGACTGGGAGGGCTCGATCACATATGTAAAAGAAAATCTCTCTTGGAAATCTTGGAAATCTCTTTTTCTCTCCCCGGCAGCAGACAGCACCACTGCAGTGTGATCGGCAGCAATAGGGAAGTTAGGAACTGTCTACAAATATTCTCACTTTTTATTCCAGGAAAAAAACCTCCACATACCTTGTTGCTGGAGATTGTAGACCTTTTATCTGAAAGAATGGAAAAGCCGTTCTGCATCATAATCCTTTTCTAAGAGGAAAAGTAGCAACAATTTCTAGAAAACAGATTTAGTACCAAAACATTGCAGAACTTGAATAGTTCATCTGTTTAAAATATTCTCATGTACCTGCCAGCGATCCCACTGAAGAAATGCACCATAGACATGAACAAGATTGCACCACAAAGCATATTTTTGTGTTTCCGCCCACCCCTTTCCAGTAATCAGAACATAACACATATACAGGCAGTCCCCAGGTTACAAACAAGACTGGTTCTATAGGTTTGTCTCTAAGCTGAATTTGTATGTAAGTCGAACCAAGTACATTTTAAGAGTAACTCCAGCCACACACACAAGCTTTAGATAGTATAGGAAAGGGTTAACACCCCTGTGGCATTTGTTTTGCTGTCTGTGCCTCTGTTCAGAAGATTTCACCTCACTTTCTGTCCCTGTAATCATTGGATTTTGAAAAATTTGGCTTGTTGTGGAAACAAGGATTGGTGAGAAAGCTTCAGTGGAGACACCTTTTCTCCATGATAACTCTTTCAGGAGTGAATTTCCCTTCTGAGAGGTAGATTTCTCTCACTTCCTGTTGTCTCATCCTTGTTTATAACTATGTATTCTTCGGATGTTTATAACTTGGGAACTGCCAATACCTGGCAGGAATGGACAATAAAATAGGTCCCTTGTGCTTTTTGTCCTGCACTAACAGTATTTTTTGTTGTTACTGCCTCTGTTACTGCCATCTTTGACTTCATCTCCAGGGCAAAGACTTGTTTTCTGCTTCCTTGGACACTAGGACTCAGAGCAATGGGTTCAAATTGCAGGAAAGGAGATGCCACTTGAACATTAGGAAGACCTTCCTGACCATAAGAGCTGTTATTCATGATATTTCTATCCCGCCTTTCTCAGCCCGTAGGCGACTCAAGGCACCTTACAAATTGGCAGCAATTTGATGCCATAACAGACATAAAAAATACGATTAAAACATTTAAAACATTATTAAAATCCATATATATATATATATATATATATATATATATATATATTCTTGTTGAACTCATTTTCCAGTAGCATCATCTAAGCCGTTCCATGTTTCACTCTTTCATAGTTCCATGTTTTTTATTACACTGCATTTCCAAAGGCTTATTTAAAGAGCCAGTTTTTTGCTTTTTTTCCAGAAAGTCAGGAGATAGGGAGCAATCTAATAGCCCTAGGGAGGGAGTTCCACAGCCGAGGGGCCACCACTGAGAAGGCCCTGTCTCTTGTCCCCACCACAAATGCCTGTGAGGACGGCGGGATCAAGAGCAGGGCCCACCCAGATGATCTTAAATTCCTAGATGGTTCATAAGGAGAGATACATTCAGACAGGTAAGCTGGGCTGGAATTGATTAGGCTTTATAGGCTAAATCCAGCACTTTGTATTGTGCCCAGTAGCCAGTGGAGCTGGCGCAACAGAGGAGTTGGGTGCTCCCTGAGCACTGCTTCTGTTAACAACCTGGCTGCTGCCCGCTGGACCATTTGAAACTTCCAAAGAGTCTTCAAAGGCAACCCCACGTAGAGTGTGTTGCAGTAGTCTATATGGGATGTAACCAGAGCATGGACTATCGTGGCCAAGTCAGACTTCCCAAGGTATGGGCACAGCTGGTGCACAAGCTTTAACTGTGCAAATGTTCCCCCGGTCACCATCGAGACCCGTCCGTGATTTCCAAATTAATCAATTGGAGACAGTGCTATATGCATAGATCATTCTCTTGAGAAGCGCTTCTATGCATATAGCACTGTCTCCAATTGATTAATTTGAGCGCCTTGGAAATCATGGATGGGTCTTGATAAAGCCTTAGCAAAATGGGCTGGCCACACACAAGTCGCCCGTCGACCCGTGTTCTGGATACAGCATGGGCGTTCTAACTGCAAAACACTCTCTCACTTGAACTGTTTACAATGAGTCCAACCCGTGATCCTGGGAAGATACTATGGATTTATTTTAATGCTATGGTGGATTTATTTGAATGCCACGGACTACTTTACTATATCAGTCTTTATACTACTAAGAGACTGTTGGTATTATGGACTTTATTTGCATGTGTATGTGAACCCCTGGACCATTTGAATTTGTTTCACTGTAACAGTTCTCTGCATGCATGTTCTCACCATGGTTCTCTGAAGATCTAAGGGCCTTAAAGCGGGAGAAGAGATGGCTAGAGCGCGTGTGGAGGAAGTTCCGTGATGAACCTTCGGAATCAGCTTATACGCTCTTTATAAAGGCTTATGAGCATGCTACCAAGGAGGTGAAAAATTCCTACTATGCCTCCTTGATAGCATCTGCAGACTCATGCCTGGCACAATTGTTCAGGATAATTCGGCAGCTGACAATGATCCCTACCATCCTAAATAATGACGATCGGGCCCTTACTGCCGAGGTTTTTCAGAGTCATTTCGCAGACAAGATTGCGATGCTCCGCCGGGACCTACCTGCCACAGTTGATACAGTATATGAACTTGAGACTCCGCGGCCCTCTGCCAGGTCCACCTTCGACTGGTTTTGACCACTGGACGCAGAGGATGTCGACAGGATTGTCGCAGCTCTTAGACCTACCACCTGCTCCCTCGACCCGTGCCCCTCCACACTAATTTGATCTTGCGTGGAGGGGTTACGTGGCCCTCTGTTGAATATAGTCAACTGCTCCCTTGAGCAAGGAGCTTTTCTAGAGGAGTTGAAAGAGGCGGCGGTAACTCCATTGCTGAAGAAGCCAGGGTTAGATCCCGCGGCTCCCTCCAATTACCGCCCAGTGTCCAACTTGCCATACCTGGGAAAGGTAATTGAGAGGGCAGCAATGGAGCAGCTGCAGGCATTCCTGGATGATACATCCTGGCTAGACCTCTTCCAGTCCGGCGTCCGTTCTGGGCATGGGACAGAGACCGTCCTGGTCTCCATCACAGACCTACTCCATTGCCAGTTGGACCGAGGCGGATCGGTGCTGCTCGTGTTATTGGACCTCACGGCAGCGTTTGATACTGTCGATTACCAACTTTTAACACACAGCCTAGCGGTGGCGGGGGTGAGGGGGACAGCCCTCAACTGGCTGTCCTCCTTCCTCCAAAACCGCCTGCAGAGAGTGAAGTGGGGAGGGGTGGTCTCCGAGGGCTCCCCCTTACAATGTCCCTCAGGGGGCCATCCTCTCCCCGCTGTTATTTAACATCTACATGCCACCACTCGCCCAACTGGTGCGGAGTTTCGGGCTGGAATGTCATCAGTACGCTGATGACACCCAGCTCGTTCTGAGGATGGACGCTGGGGCGGAACCTATACCCGAGAATTTCCAACTCTGCCTAGAAGCCATAACTGGATGGCTGCGAGCCAGTAAGTTGAAGGTGAACCCGGCGAAGACGGAGATCTTGTGGCTGGGCCGCCTAGGGGGGGGGAAGGAGATCCAGCTGCCGACGTTTGACGGCATGGCATTATGCCCGCAGTCTTTAGTTAAGAGCCTTGGGGTCTGGCTGGACCCCCAGCTGTCTATGGAGGCACAAATTGCTTGTGCCTGCAAGACAGCTTTTTACCACCTGCGGCAAACAAAACATCTGGCTCCCTATCTCTCCCATTGCGACCCGGCCACGGTGATCCAAGCCACGGCCATCTCGAGGCTTGATTACTGTAACGTGCTGTACATTGGCCTACCTTTGTCGGTGATCCGGAAGCTCAAACTGATGCAGAACGCGGCAGCCCGCCTGCTGCTGGGAGCCACTAGAACATCCCATATAACACCTCTCCTGCGTGAGCTGCACTGGTTGCCAATTGAATTCCGGGTCTCCTTCAAAGTGTTAGTTTTGACTTTCAAGGCCTTACATGGTTTGGGGCCAGTGTACTTGAGGGAGCGACTTACCCCATATGTGCCCAGAAGATTACTGCGTTCAGAGGGTCTTAACATGCTTGAGGTCCCAGGACTGAAAACCTACAGGCTGTCCAGCACATGGCAGAGGGCGTTCTCGGTGGCTGCCCCGGTTCTGTGGAACTCGCTGCCGGCCGAGGCACGGGCCCTGCGGGACCTGATGGCCTTCTGTAGGTCGTGCAAGACCTGGCTGTTCAGGCAAGCATTTGGCCTGACCGGTGCTTGAACTGCTACTCCCACGCCTAGCCGTGCTGTCTTGTTCTGATTAGTGTGTTTTTATCCGATTTTATGTGTCTGTAATTGACCATGATTGTTTATGGTATTTTAGAGTGTTTTTCGAATGTTTTATCTTGATGTGTTTTATATGCTTGGAAACCGCCCTGAGCCTTGGGAAGGGCGGTTTAGCAAATTGAAATAATAAATAAATAAATAAATAAATGTTGTTAATGTGACATTGAGAACTTACTATTTTTGATGATATATTTAGATAATACACAGATTTGAGAATTTATTTGAGTGTTTTTTATCAGACATGATATTATATAGTTTGGGTTCTGCAATATTTCAAAAGATAGATAGATGATAGATAGATAGATAGATGATAGATAGAGGATAGATAGATAGATAGATAGATAGATAGATAGATAGATAGATACACACACACACACACCCTCCTTCTGTTGTTCAGACCTGTCAGCAGGCTTGACCACTGATTGGTCATAACTTGCGTTTTGAAATTAGAGAAATCACAATGACTTTAATTCTATGTTACACAACTGATTAAAAATGTCTGAATGGTTTTTCCAAAATTGTCTTTTTCTTTATGCTTCTATTGCTTACTTATTTTTATTCCGTGTCCCCCAATTGTACTCTGGGCTATTACAGCTGCTGTCACTCTCCCCAGATAGTTCCAGTTGCTCACTTTGGGAAGCACTAAACTGTACACACAAAAGTATCTATAAACACGTACTCAAAAAAGTCAAAGTTAGTTATTTGTCATCAAGTCAGTTTCAATTTATGGCAGTCCTATGAATGAGGTCTTTATGTACCCAGGTTATCAAGAGATCTTTGTTGATGCACAGATCTTTTGAACCTAGGTCTGTGGGTGGTTTGATTGAGTCAATCTACTTAAAATGTGATCCTCCTCTTTTCTTACTGTCTTCCACATTTCTAAGTAATGTTGTCTTTTCCAATGAGTCACTATATCTAATCTTCTCTTTCAATGGCAAAGCCACAAATACCAAGATCTCAAGAAGAGGCATGTCAAGGACATGGTAGCTGGCGGTACGTGCTTAGACAATGTGAGAAAGACACTGCACTGGTATAGTGTAAAGAAAACATTTATCTTAAATATTACAAGTACTGAAAGAATAGAAGGACCTGGCCAGTGTACTGCCATTAGAACCAGACTGGTGCAATGAATTTGCATAGCAGTAAAAGAAGTAAGAAGACAAAAGTGGAGTGTTATAGTTTTCAATGCAGAGAGCAGAGAACGTAGGGAATTATGGGGATAATTTTGCACTCCAAGGTGAATATATGCAATTTTAGTGGTGAAGAGTTGACTACATCAGGGCAGAATGATTAAATCTAGAGCAGCATGTAAGCTAGTTCATTTACTTCTCTTAGATGAGAGAGAAGTAAAAAAAATCTTTACTTTCAATCAGTCACAACTACTTGGAAATTTATGATATTCAAAGGCTGTTCCAGCTTCTATGAGTTTCTGCCCACAAATCCTCAGTAGGTGGTAAACCTTGGTGAAATGCAGCAGATGATGCACTTGTTTCATATCTATCTATAGGGGCATAGACATTTCTGCAAATTGATTATTTTCCTTTTTTAATCTAGTCAGATTAATTGTCCTATAAGAACATATTTTGCCTGTCCAAAGCACTCTTCTCCTGTACCATTTCTGCTAACCTTCTGCTCAATGTTTTTTTTTATAGTGCAAACTCTTTCTTTGGGTCTGGATTGCACTTTTAGTGAGATCTCACTGTCTCTCTTTTTTTAAAAGTGGATCAGGAGCCAAGCCTTCTTTTATGGCCGTTTTGAACTTTGCAGCTTTTCTTGGCATCCTTTCCAGAGCCATGCCACTGGTAAGATTCAAGGATTTGTGGCACAGAGAACATTAACTTTTTCTAGTTCTGCTTATGGTTACTTTTCGCACTGGGAAATAAGGCCAAAATGTTAAAATGCCTGTATTGATTCATCTTGAAGCTGTGTGTTCTGCATTCCTTCTCTGTGTGTTTGCTTCCTGCCTAATGAATAGAAGAAGAAAAAGAAGGATGGCTTGAACTAATCTTTCAAGAAAAGGACTGGCTTAACCATTGTTCAGAAATGCTTTTATGTAACGGTAATGCATGAAAAAAGATGAGTAATTCCATCATGTTCCTAACTTGTTTTCTTCTGTGTCAACCAGATCTGAGTGGGAAAAACTAAGCAGTGAAATGGGAATCTGGAGATGCACTTCCTTTTATCCCATCCATTACATTCAAATGGAAGAAAGAGATGGCTGACTGGTGTTGCTGTTTGCTTGTTGTTGTTGTTTTTTAAAAATAATACTGCACACTCATTTGGAAGCAAATTAACCCTCACCCCCCTTCCAGTATTGCAGACTTAGATGATAACAGAACAAAAGCAATAGCTTTCACATATAGATCTTCCCCAGGGGTTGTATTCAGGAGTAGCCATATTGGCATAAAGGTTTCCTTTGACACCAAGTCTAGTCCTGTCCAAAGTGGGGGAGTAGTGCTCATTTCTATTTTTATGCTGAATACCCAGCGTTGTCCGTCATGTGTCCAGCATGACTGCATGGAGTGCCGTTATCTTCCCGCCAAGGCAGTACCTATTGATCTACTCACATTTGCATGTTTTTGAACTGTTAGGTTGGCAGAAGCTGAGCTTAACAGCGGGAGCTTACCCCGCTCCTCAGATTCGAACCACCAACCTTTCAGTCAGCAAGTTCAGCAGCGCAGTGGTTTGACCCACTGCGCCACCAGGGGACCTCCTTGGCATATTGCTGCAAAATACAACAAATTGCATAGAAAGGAATATCTTCATTGGAACAACTCTAAAGTATAACATGCAGTGTGTAAACTTTCAAACCTTGCATCATTCTAAAGTGTTAGACTTATTCAGGAGGAAAATGGATGGTGGTGTTAGATATACAAGCCTACATTCTGTCTGATATGTTACTCTGTTATCCATTAAGTTGGTATTGAGAGATTTCAGTATGTACAGAGGACACCTTGCATTTTGATCATATGAAACTGGGAACAAAGGACAATAAAAGGAGGTCTTTTTGTTGCTCGTGGACTTGAAAATTCACATAGCAAAGTATAGCAAAGACTATCTGCATTGGAATCCCTCAATATCTTCTTAACTGAAAACCGTAATATCTGTGACAGAAAGATGTTAAAAATCATACAGGAGGAGAAAAGTGTTGTTAGAATCACAGTCCTACCTTTTTGTCTCATATTTTCCTTCTATTGTCAGTTAAGATGGTCTTGAGGGATCTCAATGTAGGCCTGGGTCACTTCAGGTCTTGACTAGATGGGACCAGGAACAAATGAGAGGCAATAACATTTCATATCCATGAGTAACATAGATCCAGGCAATCTCTGAAATGCTAACTATTGTCAATTAAGATGTTCTAGAGCACTGCTTCTTAAGCTTTGGGACCCAGTGGCAAATTGGATCCCCTTAGCTCAAAGTTGTGGTCCCAAAAATTTGGCAACAGTATAAAAATTCTGAATATCACCTTGTTTATGCAGTGTTTACAGTGGACACTGCAGAAGATGCTTCAGCTGTACTCCATAAAAAGAAAAATCAGCCTGTTTAGCAAACCTTGCAACTGCTGATTTGTTTTAAGTAAATGTTTGGTTTTTATACCTATTTTATATACCTACTAGCTGTACCCGGCACTCGTTGCTGTGCCCTATTTAGGAGATGCGAGAAAGTCTGAGTATGTAAAGGTTGGAAATGATGTTACTTACGGTCTTGGTGGGGTCATGTAGGCATGAATTGCGCACTTTCTATGTGTGCTCCAAATGATGTCATCTGGAAGCATGAGTTGTATTGTCTTATATAGCGGAGGAAGTGTTTTGATTCTGGAGTGTCTCCACTCAGCAAAGTCTGTAGTGGTTGTGGAGGAGTGGCAAGTGGTGGTAGAGAGACTTTACCGGCTAGGCAGCACATTCCTGTTGTTTCTGCTGGGTATTTCAGGGCTTTGCAGTGTGTGCAGATGTGCGTTAGGGTGCCAATGTCGGCCTCTGGCACCATGCTGTAGTCTTCTGCAGCGTTGTATCTGAAGGCTAGGCGGTGGAATTGGTTGTGGTGTTTTTGAAGTTTGTTTTCTGTGTTGCGACGTCGTGTTTCTGCGCTCCTTGCGTGCTGCTGTTGTGTTGCATTTCTGCGTCTTTGTTGTTCCTGGCTACGCGCTTCTTCTTGTCGTGCAGTTCTTTGCATTTGGTTCTCAGCTGTGCGTTGTGCAGTGACCTGTTGTCTGTGTCTCTGCTGCGCAGTGTGTTTCTGTTCTGGTGTTTGTTCTGCCCTTTTTTGTTTGATGTATGTAGCGCTGTGAGTATGTCGTCCAATGCTGTTATTTTTAGAAGGCATGGCTTGTCTTTTGGGTCAGTTTCTGTCTGTGTGGAAGGAAGGAATGGTTTTTGTTTGTGGTGGTGGTAGGTGTTGTGTGTACGGGGTCCCGTAAGGTTGGTGGGATGGGTTGTGATTGGAAGTTGTGTTGTGTGGGTAAGAATTGCTGTAGAATTGCTCCCTCATAGAGTTTTGACAGTTTAACCCTCAAACACCAACTGACAACTGAAATCTCTCAGCATTCTATCCTAGCCTTGGATGGCTCCTGCCAGCGTTGCTATGGTTACTCTTCCTCTCTGCATTTTGTGTGGGCCGATGTCAGCCAATGGCATTTGCTGGCAGCCACGGAGGATGCTGGGAAATGTAGGGTTTTTTTACTCGTTGTTTTGGGGGCCTTTTAGGTTTGGGGGGAGTTTCTTTGCTACAAACGTACCTTGCTTGAGGCCTATTTCTGTTGGCAAGTTTTGTGTTTCTGCGTTGTAAGGTTTCTCTGTTTGAGGTAGTCTTCACATGACGACTGTTCCTTTATATATATAGATATACTAGGGTCACATAAACATTTCTCTGGCTGAAAGGGGTGGAGAAGTTTAAGAAGCCCTTGTCTAGACAATTATCAATGCAAATATATCTCTTGCATATACCTGTTAATGTGCCTGCGATTCCTTGTATGCAAATATGCTCTTTTCATATAAAGCTCTGAAAAGCTAGTGAAAAAATACTAAAGAAAGAAATAAAAAGACAGAGAGCTCTGAAAATACTAATTTCTTGGATTGAGATCTTATACTATGTGATACAGATTTGATAAAATAGAAACAACTTTTCCATTTGTTATTCATATGAGTTATTCGTTCTAGAGATAGCCCTACTTCTCTTTGACATAATAACATCTTTAATGTACTAATCTTTCTCTGTCTTTTTATTATGTGCTTATCTGTCTTTATGATGATTTAGCTGTGTTCAAAGGAAAAGCTAGTATATTACTAACACCTTTATCACAATGTTGTTTAGATTAGCAATGTTATTACCCATAAAAGTGGTTGTGGTTGCTGTTTTGGAGGTGGGGAAACCACTGAAATTTTCAGACTAATCCAGGTGGCTCAGCTTTCCAAAAATAATCTTGTAAATACTGTCTATTTCCAGGTTCAAGGCTCGCCCAGGATATTCTGCTGCCTAAAACAAGATATAAGATCTTTCCTCCATTCTGTGGACATAAGCCAACTAAACAAGGAAGTGAACTTTACAACAAACAACAATGGCCATGGGATAGTTTGCAAGGTGGACAATAGACTGGTACACACAGCTCTGTCAGAGTTTCAGGAAGGTGAGCTGAAGGACTGCAATCCCCCTGCATTTGTCAGCATCTGCCTCTTGAGACAACTGCCGTAATCTATCCAGTGGTAGGGGTGGACCTAATTTGGTTTTGCATTGAAGGAATGCTGGAAGACTTAGTAATGGAAATCACATATTATAGAAGGTCAGATTCACAGTTTGAAGCATTACTACTGGATCAAACACAGCTCCTAGATATCAAACTTCAGCTGCTTTAAGAGTTGTGACCTTGACTAGATTAATGAGATCAAATCAGGCAGTCATGTCCAATAATTCTTCCAGTTGGAGAAAATGTGACAATTGTTGACAGCATTCGTTTCTGCATTTTCAAAATTATGTTAATTACATTTTGCCAATAATGCAATGCTTCTAGATATTTCCCTCTCCCCCTCTTTCCATTGCTGTTATTTTTATGTCAACACCAACCTATAGCAAGCTAAGGCAAAAGGGTCATTGGTTTTCTTGACAGAATTTATCCAGGGGAGCTTTAGGCTTGAGTTGTGCTCAGTGAGAGCAGATCATACAACTCCTGTTTTACATCTCTGTCCCTTCAAATTCTTCTGTCAGGACTCTCTCTTTTTTGCAAGGTCCTCTCAACAGAAAATTAGGTGTTCTCTCTCTCTCTCTCTCTCTCTCTCTCTCTCTCTCTCTCTCTCTCTCTCTCTCTGATTGACTTCAAAGTGCTGCAGATAATGTTTTAAACCCTTAATGATTGAATGATATATGTTTTAAGTTTCCTTTTCCATCCTGAATCAATGTTGGACTACATTTCAGATATCTTGTGCTGTAGCCTGACAGTGCTGGAGGCATAGCAGGTCAGTAAAGTAAAGTGACCAGTAGTTAGTGTTGCCATTTTTTGCTATAAGAAATAAGGGACATTTATGGGATTTTTCACAAAAATAAGGGACACTTCATTAAAAACTTGAAACTCAAACATTAGGTAGAAATAGTTTTATTAACAGAATAAGATGATGATTGAAACTCACAAAAGAAACTGACTTTTACCCTCTTAACAGTACAAGGTATGTTTCTGCATGTTTGTCATGCAGAAAAAACATTATTAGAACTACCTTATTTTCTCCATCTGTATTTAGTACTTGACTTTGCTGACTTTTAAAGTGCACTGTCTAAACATTAAAATAAAATAAATTTTATAAGACAGTACATCTTCATGATTATTATGTCAATAGTTAATGGTATAGTATAGTATGGGATACACAGCATTGTATAGTATTGGGATGTACAGCTAGGCCTATTTTAAGAGTAACTCTCAAGCAACCAGAAACTACAGTATCTTTATCCAACATGATCCAACATGATCCAACATTCCCCTTGGGTAACGGTTAAGTAGTCTACTGTACTTTGAAAAAGTTCTGTATCGCCTCTTCCTTCCAACAGGGACGCAGGCTGCCCTGCGAGTTGGAATCCCCGAGCAGGCATTGCTGTGGAAACCACAGCGCGCACCTTCCTCTGGTCAACCCTGCCCAGTCCTGTCCTGCTAGTCAAAAATAAGGGACAGGGCCTGAAAATAAGGGACACAATTTTTAGGGCCAAAATAAGGGGCGTCCCTTAGAATAAGGGACATATGGCAACCCTACCAGTAGTACTTTTCAGCAGAGCTTGAAAAATCTACATTTTGTATCAAACTCTCTTATGATCTCCACTAGTCACACTGCCTGGGGAATTCTGGGAATTTTACTACAAAGCTTATCTTCCCTGAGCTCGAATGATGTCTGCTTGCTTTCTTCACATGGAGAGATAATACTGACTTCTTTCAGTCTGTTTTTATGTTACAATGGATGCCACAAATTTGTTTGTGGTTAGGGTTGTTTGTTTTGGGGGTGTTTTCTATGAAGTTTTGATTTATTTTAGAATGTAACTTGTTAAGGTGGTTTACTAACTTGAATATGTTACATACAGAAGAAACATGTACATATAAAATAATAAACACATGACTAACCTTCATAGAGATAGATACTTATGTTCAGAGCAGAAAAGCTATTATAGGAGTATTTAGCAGATTTTCCCCACTGTAACAACCTAATGTGGTTTTCTGTTTGCAGAAGAAAAAGTGAAATGACACATAGTGAGCTTTTGTTCTATTTTGCTTATTAAAAACTGAAGTTCAGAAATAACTACTTACAATAACAGACATGTGTTGTGTCAAGTATATAATTTCATTCTTGTATATATCTGAATGTGTTGACAATTTGAAGCTCCATACCTGTCTGCTAAAAATTATACTTCCCTCCCACTGGAAGGAAGGAAGGAAGGAAGGAAGGAAGGAAGGAAGGAAGGAAGGAAGGAAGGAAGGAAGGAAGGAAGGAAGGAAGGAAGGAAGGAAGGAAGGAAGTTTGTCTCAAAGAGATGCTACCAATACATATCTAGAAAGTGATACTGTCTAAATCCTGGAGAGAACAGATGGGACACCTACAAGGATATGTGGGAAAAATCAACAGTCAGAAGCTGGTTAAAACTGGTTTTCTGGCAATCCTTCTAGCTATTAAAAGTCCAAGAATAATGTACTCTTTGCAAATCAAACACGAAGATCTCACTAAAATGACAGTGGAGGCTAGAACAAAGAACTTTCTGGTGTTTTTTCCCCAAGGATTTTGCAGGCATTAAAGAAATATAATGGTAGAGCCTTTTATTGTCATAGGATGACATGGAGTTTTTGAAGGGTTGACATCAAGAGAGGGACACAATTCAGCAATAAAAAGGGAAGGGTCAAAGCTCAGTGAAACTATATAAATTTGGCATGCAGAAACAATCCTGGTTTTTGTAGACAATACTGAAGGTAGATTGAGCAATGTTTGGAATTCAGTGTAAGACAGTTTCTAATGCTCCTTTACTCCAATATTTGAAGTTGTTTTGAGATTTAGCAGTCATAATTTCAGGTGAATTTGCTGGGTCATTTTTGCTCTGGCATCACCATGTGGATCATTCTCCACAGAGAGATGAGGGGAACGCTTATTTAGGAATGTATTGTGGGTAGTCATGTCTGTACTGCAAGGGTGCACCTTAAGTTCCAGAAACATGTGGGGCATCTACACCAGGGATCTCCAAACTAAGGCACATGGGCCAGATGTGGCCCTCCAAGGTCATTTATCCGGTCCCGGCCTTAAACTTTAGACTTAAAATCATCCTAAGTCTGAAATGACTTGAAGACACACAACAGTGACAGTGTTCATTGGCTATTTCATCTGCCAAAAGCAAACCCACGCTTCCCATTGAAATACAGGCCATCCTCAAGTTACAAACATCTGACTTACAATGACTCATAGTTAAGAATGGGGGTGAGACAATAGAAAGTGGGAGACATTTATTTATTTATTTATTTTATTTATTTCGGGATTTTACCCCGCTCTTCTCAACCCCCAAGGGGGGACTCAGAGCGGCTTGAGAAATCTACTCCTAGGAAAGGAAAATCATGCCTGAAAGAGGTATCATGGGGAAAGGGGGTCTCAATCGAAGCAGTCTCACAAATACTTGATTTCACAACAAACCATTTTTTTTTAAAAATGCAATTATCACGGGGACAGAAAGTAAGATGAAATCTTCTTAACAGAGGCACAGACAGCAAAACAAACAAACACCACAGGGCTGTTAACTCTTCACTCTGCTATCCAAAGCTTAGATATAGATATAGATATAGATGATATAGATATAGATATAGATATAGATATAGATATAGATATAGATATAGATATAGATGATATAGATATAGATATAGATATAGATATAGATATAGATATAGATATAGATGAGTGTGTTGCACTTTAAATATGTGCCTGTTCTGACTTACATACAAATTCAATTTAAGAACAAACCTACAGAAACTGTCTTGTTCATAACATGGGGACTGCCTGTACTGGTAGGTTTATGTTGGTTCAAATTGTTCTTAATTTTAAGTATGTATGTATGCATGTATTTACTTATTTATATCCCGCCTTGCTCGACCCGAAGGGGATTCAAGGCGGCTTACAACAGAGGCAATAATTTAATGCCTTAAAGCAATTCAACAGTAAATAACATTCAGTTAATCTGAACAAGATTAAAAGCAATTAAAATATAAACAATATCGTTTACTGCTATAAAATCACATTATCTACAATCAAGGTCAGGCCATTCCAGTGATCATTACACATAAATCCAAATTCATCTATTGCACTACATTAGTTGCCAAAGGCTTGATCCCAGAGCCATGTTTTAACCTTTTTTTCTGGATGTCAGAAGGGAAGGGGCTGATCTGATATTGCTAGGGAAGGAGTTCCACAGCTGAGCAACCACCACTGAGAGGGCCCCATCTCTCATCCCCAGCAACCGCGCCTACGAAGGAGGCAGGGCCAAGATCAGGGCCTCCCCAGATGATCTCAGTCTCCAAGATGGTTCATAGGAGAAGATATGTTTGGACAGGTAAGCTTGGCCAGAACCGTTTAGGGCTCTATAGGCTAAAGCCAGCACTCGAAAGAACAAATGTTGTATCATTATTTCATTTTTTTTGCACTACAAATAAGATATATGCAGTGTGCATAGGATTTTTTTTCAAACTATAGTCTGCCCCCCCCACAACAGTCTGGAGAACTGAACCGGCCCTCTGCTTTAAAAGTTTGAGAACCCCTGATCTACACTGTAGAATGAATGCAGTTTGATAGCACTTGAACTGTCATAACTCATACTATGGAATCCTGAGAGTTGCAGTTTGATGAGGCACCAACACACTTTGGCAGAAAAGGCTGAATATCTTTTAAAACTACAACTCTCATATCATTGAAGCATGGCAGCTAAAATGGTGCCAAACTGCATTATTTCTACAGTATACATTACTACTGCTAATGAAGTCTAAATTTTGCTGTTCTTTGTCTTGGACCACACATGGCATATGCCTACATTTACCAGACCAGCTGAACAACAAAAACCTGATACAAAATTTATGCCTATGATTCCAATATTATCACTTTCATTTCTCATGCCTACATTCTTGAACCCTAAAAGGGACAGATTTCTTTTACAATTGAAACATGGCAAAATTGTTCTGGGCCTGCAAAAATAGTGTAAGGTGGTCTTTTAAAATTGGTTTAGAAACCATTGCTGCAGTTAAGTTCAATTTTGCTGACTCTTCCTATGAATCTCTATCATCTGTATCTCTCCTCCATTTAAAAATTACTGTTACATACGAGATCCATCCCCCTCCCCCCAATCTTGGTATTGTGTTGCATTCAGAAAGTTGTTAAATGAATGTTACCTTTTTGGTTTTGTGTTCTTATTTCTTGTTTTACTTATGAATATTTATAAACTGCTTACTGTGCCTCTGGAGATTTCAAGGTAGCATATGTAGAATGTAAAAACAATTATATAGAAACAATGCAAAAAATGAAACATGCAGCATTTCATTCTCCATGAATTACGTGGTAGATTGGATTGTACTGGGAAGGCCTGCAAAAATAACAGAAAGAAGGATATTCTACATCAAGGATGCCACTACTTTGTCCTCATCCAAATGTTTGGAAAAAAACGCATCAGCTATTCAGAGTAATAACAAAGATTCCTCTGACAGTATTTTTTATTTATAACTCATGAACTTCATAGTTGTATTAATTTGATTTATTTAAAGAAATGTTAATCCAATTCTGCTTTCTCTCCTTTTCAAATGCATGCCATAACGATGTACTGGTTTGAGTGCTGGAATGCAACTGTGGAGACCAGAGTTTGAATCTCCACTCTGCCTTGGGAACCTTGGGCAAGTCGCTCGTTCTGCTGGGGCTAACAGTGGGAGCTCACACCACTTCCTGGATTCAATCCTGCAACCTTTCAATCAGCAAGTTCAGCAGCTCAGTGGTTTAACCCCTGCGCCACAGGGGGATCCCATTTATAATCTTGTGTATTACATAAAATCTCTGTTGATTGGCAATGAAAAACAGCATTACATTATTTTAGAACAACACCACTATGCACGTTCATCAAAAATAATGCCCAGATAACAAGAAATTAACATAAAATTAGGTATGATTATTTGTATGTAACGAAGACCATTTACCTGTATATCTGGGTTTTTTTCTCATTGGTTTATGTCAGAGAGCACAAGGAATGTAAATCTTATCAGAAGTGCTTTGTTCTTAGAGGTAGTGACCTTGACAGTCTGAAAAACAGCTGTACTCTCTCTGCGCTTTATCCAAAGCACCTTTTCCTTTAGTCTAAACCTTTCCTAATAGGGACCCAAGAGATAATCCATTCTAGTCCCCTTTTTACTAAGCAGAAATGGAAAATCACAGCATGATCAGATTGTTTGTTTCCTCAAAGAAAACACATACATTTACACAGATATTTTAATTATAATTATTATAGAAGCACAGTTAGAAAGGGAAAAGCACCTTTCGACTCTTTTTCCCCTAGCAAATAGTCAAATAGATTTATTTACACAACCCTGGAAAGCATAGTATTCTGTGCAGAAATACACAATTGCTCTGTGCATAAATTGAAAGTTTACACAGTAAAAATCTTGTGCAGTTCAAATGTTGTTCCACAAACAGTCATCTTGCAAAATAAAGCTACTGGTTTTTGTTATGTTTTTTGCAGGATTGCTCATTTTTATGCAAGTCATTTTGTAGTCCTGCTTTTTACATGAAAAACACCAAGCATGTGAGTGTGAGTATGCAAAGTCCCACAATTATCACATAAAAGAACACATTATTTCTTCATAGATTAATTCCCCAAAACACTGCCAACATGTGAGAATGCTGGGTGAAAACTGCAAAATCCTTGCCACTGTATTTCCTAATTTCCCCCTTTTTTGCCCAGGAAATGAATAATGTAAATATTATTTTCATCCTTAATAAAGTCTATTTTTATTGTTTTAACTGTCTGTTCCCTATTAGGAGAAATTAAAATGTAATCATTACATAACTGTAATACAGTATTTACAACCTTTGAGGATGCCTGCCATAGATGCAGGTGAAACGTCAGGAGAAAATGCTTCTAGAAAATGGCCATACAGCCCAAAAAACCTACAACAACGCAGTGATTCCAGCCATGAAAGCCTTTGAGAATACATACAGTATTTTTGAACATCTAAAATCGGGGGGTTTTTTTCTTCAGTTAACTCATTTCTAAGCATCTAATAATCTTTTTTTCTTCAGTTAACTCATTTCTAAGCATCTAATAATCTTTTTCATTATAAACTGTGCTTTCTTTTTGTAGCTTTTGGTTTATTTAATTTGTAATTGCTAATCAAATATAGGTCTCCTCCTGTATTCAAAAAGATTGCTATTACTATCCATTTGGACCTCCTTGGAGGCAAATAAAGTACATTTAGTAGTAAATTAACTTACTGCCATCTCTCCCTGCCCTGCTATACTAGAATGGGTTTCTAGTAATAAAATAATTTCTGGATTTTCCTACTTCATTTTGTAGTGGATTCATCTTTTTTTTTTCCTCGAGGTTGCTAGGTCTCATGCATTAAAAGTACATATAATTAACCTCAGTCATTTTCCATATGTTTGTTTTTCAAAATCTTACTTATCCAGTAAATTCATATAATTCCACTGTTAAGTGTTGCAAGTTTTTACCAAAACTCAGAGAATGTTCAGGGTACTGATAGCGAAGAAAAGTATAAGCAGCAGCACATTTACACAAATCATTATGTATAATTGGGGAAAATACTAAAAAAAAGTTACCGCTTCTTGCAGAATCTGTTGTTCACCTTCTCTGGATTGAGTCTTGGAAATAACTAGTAACAAAGATCTAGTTACTCGTGGTTAATTCCTTTTTCCACTAATGAAGGCGTAAGTACTATAGAGCAGGGCTGTCCAAGGGCCGGAATTCTGGTCACTGATGACCTGGGGGGCCAAAGGGTCTGCCTCCGCCCCCGGCTCTGCCCCCTCCCCCCCGCCCCCCCCTCCCCCCCCCCCCCCCCCCCCAGCCTCCGCCCCAAAAGGAGGAGGCAGATGCCCCAAAAAAAGGAGGCAGCTGCGCAGGCCTCTGTGACAGCAGCAGAACACTGGCGGGCGGAGATCGCCGCGTGGAGCGACGAGCGGCAAGCGATCCATGCGCACACAAGCAGAAGCCTCAAAAGGAGGAGGCAGCTGCGCAGGCCTGCGCAGCTGCCTCCTCCTTTTGGGGCTTCTGCCTCCTCCTTTGGGGCGGAGCCGGGGGTCGCTGGCTGTTGCAGTGGCCGCACCGAAAGCTTACCTTCCTCTAAGCTCCCGGTGCGGCCACTGCAGCAGCCAGCAACATGGCGGAGGGCACCTCGCCACTGCCACGCATGCCCGCCGTCCTGCGCGGCCCGCCCCTTTTCGGCGGGGCTGAGTGACGCCAGGCGTGGCGTCGGCCTGACGTCACCCAGTCCCGCCAAAAAGGGCAGGCACGCAGATGCTGGGCATGCGCGGCAGGGCGGGAGCGGTGAGGTGCCCTCTGCCATGTCGCTGGCTGCTGCAGCGGCCGCACCGGGAGCTTAGAGGAAGGTAAGCTCCTGGTGCGGCCGCTGCAGTCGCCAGCGCATGCTCATGAGTGGCTCTGCCCCCGTGAATGCCCCCGAGCGGCCCCACCCCGAATTTTTTCAAAAAATTTTTTTCAAAAAAAAAATTTTTTTTTAATTCTTCCAGGAGGGTAGGCAAGCCGCGTCTTTAATTCATTCTGTAAACTACAACTCTATTTGTAGTTTTACTAGGTCTGTAGCCTTCTCTGCCAAAGGGTGCTGGTGCCTCACCAAACTACGAATCCTATAATTCCATAGCATTAAGCCAGGGCAGTTAAAGTGATTTCAAGCTGCATTAATTGTACAGTTCAGCTGCACCCCTAGTCTCCAGAGCAGCAGAAAACAAGCATACCCCTTTATCAACATGACCTCTTTTCAAGTATTGAAACATGGCTCCCATGTACCTTCTTGACCTTCTCATCTTCCAGCCAAACACAGTCTGGTCCTTGTAGGGCTTGGTTTCATGAGTAGTAGATAATTAATTCCTTTTTTCACTAACTAAGATCAGAGGTCTTCAAACCTTTTAAACAAAGGGCCAGTTCAAGTCCCTCAGACTGTTGCGGGCCAGACTATAGTTTGAAGAAAAAAAAACACACAAGTGAATTCCTATGCACACAGCACATATCTTATTTGTAGTGCAAACACAACATTTAAAATAGAGAGCAATTTGAGCCTACATACATTCCCATATTTCAATGGGAAATGTGAGCCTGCTTTTGGCAAATGAGATAGTCAAGTTAATGAGATTAACGGCTCCAGCCCAGCTTACCTGTCTGAATGTATGAACCAGTCCAAACATTAAGATTTGTTTATTTTATGTATTTACTATATTTATATCCCACCCTTCTCAACCCCGAAGGGGACTCAAGATGGCTTACAGCAGAGGCAAAATTCAATGCCTTTAACAATTCAACAATTAAATAACATTTAGTTAAAAATCTAAATGAGGTTAAAAGCAATTAAAACATAAACAATACCACTTACAGCTATAAAATCACATTATCCACAATCAAGGTCAGGCCATTCCAACAATCATTACACTTAAATCCAAGTCTGTATTAGTTGCAAAAGGCTTGGCCACAAAGCCATGTTTTCACCTTTTTTCTGAAAGTCAGGAGGGAAAAGGCTGATCTAATATCACTGAGGAGGAAGTTCCATAGCCAAGGAGCCACCACTGAGAAGGCCCCGTCTCTCGTCCCCACCAACCATGCTTGCAAAAAAGGCAGCACCAAGAGCAGGACCTCTCCAGATGATCTCAACCTCCAAGATGGTTTATAGGAAGATATACATTCAGATAGGTAAGCTGGGCCAGAGGCCTGCTCTCAGTCCCACCCCCTTCGCAGGGGTGATTGATGGGGACGAGAGACAGAGACTTCTTTGTGGTAGCCACTCAGCTGTGGAACTTCCTCTGCAGTGGCATCAGATTGGCATCCTCCTTCATGGTTTTTCAGAAAAAAAGTGAAATCCTGGCTGTGGAAGCAGACATTGGTGAGTAGAAATTAAAGTGCAATAGATTTTCATGGACTGACATAAGAAGAAACCTGAATGACAATTTCGGGATTGTTGCTATATTTTAATATGTTTTATGTGTTTTAATTGGTTTTAATTTGTATTTTATATGTTTAATTGATTTTAGTGTTTAATTGTGTATGTTTTGTTTGATTATGATAACAACAACAACAACAATAATAATAGCATTTCATGACTGTGCGGTTTTCTGGCATTGTATATTTCTGCCGCTTCTGTGATTGTTCATTTGTATTTTGATTCTGTAGCCCACTTGTCGATGGATGTCCAGAATTACTGGCATCCACCACGGTCCTTTTATCCTGGGCAATGACCAAACCAGTATAGATTTTGTTTTGCTTTGTTTCTCCATAATGCTAATGGGTTAGGTGCTCTTAGTTCCACTCCTCAGCTGATACCTCTCTGACTTGGTTGAACCTGCTGATAGTTACACTGCCTCCAGCACAGCCCTCAGCATCCTCGGAGCAGTTAAGCCCCCCTCCACAACAAGGTGGCACCCAATACACCAGATATCACGATTGTGGAGAAGAAAAAAGTCTGGATTATTGATGTTGCCATACCAGGTGACAGCTGCATTGAGGGAAAAAACAGGAAAAGCTCAGCCGTTATCAAGACCTCAAAATTGAACTGCAAAGGCTCTGGCATAAACGAGTACAGGTGGTCCCAGTGGTCATTGGCACACTGAGTGCAGTGCCAAAAGATCTCAGCTGGCATTTGGAAACAATAAACATTGACATAATCACAATCTGTCAACTGCAAAAGGCCACCTTACTTGGATCTGCGCGCATCATTTGAAAATAAATCACACAGTCCTAAACGCTTGGGAAGTGTTCGACTTGTGATTTTTTGATACAAAATCCAGCGTATCTCGTTTGCTGTGACATACTGTGGTTTTGTGTCCGATAATAATAATAATAATAATAACAACTTTATTTCTAGACCACTCTCTCTTTCCAAAGGGACTTAGGGCAGTTTACACACACAAAAAGGCAAACATTCAGGTGACTACAAATGTATAAGAACAGTACATAATAAAGCAACAGTAATAACAGTGAGCTTATGATGAAGACATCATTGTGATGAAAAATAAAACAAAGCAACCTAATAAGATATAGTTAAATAAAACATAAGTAAACATTACAACAAATACTCTAAATTTTAAGCAATTTAAAACATAGTTACATTAAAAATGCTAGTACCGGTGTTCATTTGAAATGTAACATGGCAGCCATATAGTACAAGTGGGACTAGCCAGCTTTCCAAGCAATTAAAGTGTCTTAGTCTTAGATCTTTGTATACTTGTGGCATTGAATGTTTGCCAAAATTGGAAGCTGCTCTGAGTCCCACTTGGGGTGAGATAGAGTGGGGTAAAAATAAAGTAAATAAATTGTTGTTGTTGTGTGCCTTCATGTTGTTTCAGACTTAAGGAGACCCTAAGTCTAAAGTTTAGGGCAGGGGACTGGGTAAAGGACCTTGGAAGGCAGCATCCATCCTGCAGGCCTTAGTTTGGGGACCCCTCATAAAGATCTTTGGTACTATTACTTTGATTTTGAGCATGGAGTTGTTCTTACTTCTATGTTCTGGAAATATGGACATTGCCTCTCAACATGCAAAACATTACGTTCCTTTAATGTTACATTTACATAACGTTCTTACTGTCTCCATGTCAGTAAAGGTGGCAGCTCTTTCAGATGCTAGAAGAAAGGTCCATGGGAAAGGTGGCACGTCTTTCAGATGCTAGAATGAAGATCCCTGAATGCTTTTGGGAAGTAAACCTAAAGGATTTCCCCTGGAGACTGAAAGAATTGCTTTTTTTGGGCTACGATTTCCATAACTTCTGACTTTGGAGTTGGATCACAAAAAGGGAGCTTTTCTTTCTGCTGCTTTACCCTTAGTTATGTGCATTCATGCATAGGCATAATACATGATGAGATGGAGTCTGTTAACAACTCCTTTCTTGAATTCATGGAGTCGCTCTTTAATGCTTGGAAGGAATGAGCGATCCTTGCTAAGCAGAGCAATAAAGATATTAACAGACATTTCTTTAAAAATGAAAATGAATTAAAATGTAGCAATCTTGAAAAGTGGCAACAAGTTGCTATCCTGTTTCAAGGCACACTGAAACCATGCATAAGTGCTAAGCAGAGAGGATAACACATCTTAAGTTCCCTGGGGATAGAATGATGTGCACATTTAATACCCAGACGTGTGTGTGTGTGTGTGTGTGTGTGTGTGTGTGTACAATCTTAAAGACATTTCAGTTTGTTTAACAAATTCTTGGATGGGTTTTCTCGCCAGTGCTCTGAGAGAATAATTAAGCATGCAGAGGCTCACAGTTTCCTTAGTCCTCAGGCCCAGGATGTACCAGTGCTAATATTATAATCAACCTCCGTTTAGTGCCTGCTTTAGTACAGAAAAGCCTTTGTTGGAAAGATTAAAACTGCCAGGACTGAAACCTCCTGGATTGTGAAAACTACTTCACTTGTGACAAAGTAGTATCTATGGTAACCAAGCTAATCACACATACTTGGCTCCTAAAAAGGCATAACTGAGAATGGTGGGAAACCAGGAGGAGTTGCACAAATCAAAACTACATTCCTGTGTCACATCCCATTAAAATTTGAATAATGAAGGAAGCGGTCCGAAATCAACTTGATTAGGATGTGTTTGTTCTCAAAGGTTGAGAAGTTATACATCTACTGATTACACCTACTATGTTCACAAAGACAAAGAGGGAAACTTTGTGCCAGAGTTGGGTTTGATCAGTTGGACCTTTGGGCATAATTCATTGAAATGAAAACATCAGGAGCAGTTGCTTCTCTGCTGCTATTAGGAGCTGTGATAGCAAACCTGTCACTTATTTTTGCAATTTTATTTAGTTCTTTCCAATGCAAACATGAAAGAAATATGCAAATTTTGTTAAATTCTATGAGATGGGTCTAAAGTTAACACAGGGAGAGCCGTATGGTACCAAGGAGCCTCTCAGAAAGAGGTGGTGCAAAATTGTTAACTACTTAGAGTAACTTTGGGAGCCAAGGAGGCCACATGAAGCCCCAGGAAACCTTGGAGAGTGGACCCCCCCCTTACAACATACATACATACATATGAGGGTTGAATTAAAAGTAATGCCTCCACCTTCGTAACTCCTCAACAGATGGCAGTACTGATATGCGCCAGGTATTGGCTTGTTCAGTAGACTCTCCTTTACAGTTCCATTTTGGTGGGAAGCCTTAACATTGAACAGTTGTTTTGTTAAAGTGCAAACCCTACACAAATGGTTGGTTAATGCGACTTAAGCAACGTGCAGTCATTGAATTCTTGACAGCAGAAGGTGTCACTCCAAAGAGAATGCAAGCTGTTTATGGTGATTGTGTTGATGTGATTACTAGGCATGGTTTAGAACCCAAAAATAGGAAATCGGAAATCTAATGGAGGGGGGGATTTTTTTTGATTAGTAATAGAAAGACTTACAAAAAAAAATTCCAAAAATTTCTAAAATGTAACTTAATTACTAACGAAATTCGTTAGTAGTTTTATGCCAGTGCATGCGCATTCCAGATGGTTTTGGCCTACAACTCCCAGAAATCCTAACAGCTGGTAAATTGGCTGGGATTTCTGGGAGTTGTAGGCCAAAACTTGAATAAATCACACTGAATTCTAGATGGGACTCTCCAAATAGGAAGGAGGGAGGGAAGGAGGGGGGAGGGGGTATTCTATTCTTGGAAGCAGCAAAAAAAGGAGAAGGAGCCCCCCTCGCTCCGCTCCCTCTCTCTCACCCCGATCCTGAGGGAGCGAGGGCCCAAGTTTGCCCAGGCTGAGAGGAAAAGGAAGAGGCCTGAGGCTGTGAGGAATGGTGTGAGTTGAAGTTCAAAACACCTGAGGGCTGAAGTTGGCCCGTGCGATGGGGCAAGACAGAGCAACGGGAAGAGAAGGGAGGGGGAGAAGCCAGCAGGAAAGAGGAGGGGGCAGAGAAGCATCTGAGAGAGCGCAGGGAGATGGAGGAAGAGAAGTGTGTGTGTGTGTGTGTGTGAAGCTGGTTCCCTGCGGTGGGGCAAGACAGAGCAACGGGGAAGAGAAGGGAGGGGGGAGAAGCCACCAGGAAAGAGGAGGGGGCAGAGAAGCATCTGAGAGAGTGCAGAGAGAGAAAGGAGGAGAAGCGTGTGTGTGTGTGTGTGTGAAGTTGCCTCTGCGGTGGGGCAAGACAGAGCAACGGGGAAGAGAAGGGAAGGGGGAGAAGCGTGAAGCGTGAAGACTACACTTTCCAGAATGCCTAGCAGCAGCTGCCACTTCCAGTTCCCCATAGAAATGCGGGGAAAAGAAGAAGATGAATGAAGGCAGGAAGGAAATGAGGGGAGAAGACAGGGAGAAGTGAGTAGTACAATAATTAAGAATTAATTACGATCATAACGCAAATTGTTGGCCTCAAGGCCCGTAAAAGAAAGTCTACTTCTGGTTAGCTGCCGTGATGCGATAAACTAGAAGTCCCATTACATACGAATCATTTACGATTTCTTTTAATTTTCATAACTTTTTTCTCATGCCTAGTGATTACTGTGCGTCGTTGGGCGAGTAAGTTTAAAGATGTTGAGGTGGGAACATCTGACTTGAGTGACAAACAAAAAGTTGGGATGTCCTGTGACAGCAACCACCGAGTTTCACAAGCAAAAGGTTGACATATTGATTCAGGATGATCATTGTATCACTCAGAGAGAAATTTCATGCATAATCGGCATTTCACAAGTACATATAGGTCACATTATTGTTTTGCTTGGCTATCAGAAGATCTGTGCACGATGGGTACCCAAAACAGAGTGTCGACTTCTTCCATGACAGCTTCAGAAAACTTGTTCATCGTTGGCAGAAATGTATCCAATTGTCTGGTGATTATGTGGAAAATGAATAGTGATAGTAAAAGAACACTTTTAAGGATTATTTCTGCGTTTGATTTATTAAAATTCTAGCTGTCCCCTGCCACACGTTGCTGTGGCCCAGTCTTTGTATATGTGTTTTGTTTGTGTATATATGCATATATGTGTGTATATATGTGTGTGTATATATATGTGGTTTTGCACATGCGTTGTATTGGTTTTTTTTTTGCGTTTTTAGTCTCTTCTGCTGTGTTTTTCAGTGTTTTTATGAGTGACAGTCACTCATTGGCCTGATAGGTGTATTGTGTCCAAATTTGGTGTCAATTTGTCCAGTGGTTTTTTAGTTATGTTAATTCCACAAATGAACATTGCATTTTTATTTATATAGATTCCATCCAAACCCAAATAACAAAGGTGGAGGCATTACTTTTCATTCAACCCTTGTACATACATACACAGTGAACCTTTCACAAAAGTAATTCCCCTAAAAATATGCCCAAACACACTCTAGGACAGGGCTTCATAACCATTTTTCAATCGCAACCTCTTTTTGCCAATACATTTTTTTACATGACCCCAAGTATGTATATAGAGATATAAAATAAGTATACAAATCAACATTTACTGGTAATAAGTCATAAAGAAGTTTATTTTAAAACAATTCTTTGTTATGCACACATTTTTATTTATTAAAGAGAAAGCAAATTTGCATACTAATGAGATGGATACTTGCAGGACATAGAATATATTCAACATTTTTCTTAAAGAAGCACATGCAGCTTGTAGTTCACACTGCCCTATCCTAGAGATTCAAGAACAAATTTTATGAGATATGCTGTCACTCATTATACTTTCTCCTTCATTTATTTCTCACACTTCTTTTTCTTCCAATCCTGTTCTTATATATCCTTTCATTTTGCCCATTATGTATATTCTGCAGAAATGTCTATCCCAGGTCAACCTCAAGCACAGTTTGTGATATTCATTCATTTCCCACAGCCTTTCTGTTTATTATCCCCCCCCCCGCCCCAACCAAGTACTAAGGGCCCTTCCACACAGCCCTGTATCCCAGAATATCAAGACACAAAACCCCACATTATCTGAGTGTGAACTCAGATAACCCAGTTCAAAGAAGATATTGTGGGATTTTATGCCTTGATATTCTGGAATATAGGGCTGTGTGGAAGGGCCCTCAGATTCTCTAAGAATGTGGGGGTCCTGCAAAAGTAATAATCAGTGGAGGTCCCTAGAGGCCTGTACCTGATCCATGAGGTCATGAAGAGTCAGAAGCAACTAAACAAATAAACAACATACCTGAACTTTCTAGGAAAGTTTAGAGATATCTAGTCTACTCTCTATTAACAGAGGTGTGGTAGGCTACAGATTTTAATTCATCACAATCCATTTTCAAAACAAAATGAAACCAGTGTCCCTTAGTTTACATGCTAAGTGTCATATTCCTAGGCTTCAGGGAATATGAAATGTTTCCCCTACTCCCTTTTTTGTTACAAACACCAAGCAAAATTATATACTACAATTGTGAAAATTGTCCTGCATTATCATTTTAAAACCCATATTAATAAAATTTCCCTGGCTCTATCTAGGAACGATGGCACATTCCCTGATCCCTCCACAGTCAGCACTTAATCTTTCAGTCATGATACTGTTTTAAATTGTGTACAGTGTTCCCTCACTACTTTGCAGCTTGCTTATTGTGGACTCACTGTTTTGCGGATTTCAAAAAATATTAATTTAACATATATATAATTGTATTTTCGAAGTTTTGCCACCACCGCTCCCCAAGGTGCATTCCCTCCTCAGTCATCCTTCCCTCCCTCCAGCCTTGAAGGGCCTTTCCTTCTTTTCCTTCACTTTATTTTAAGTTTATAAAGACTTAAAATAGTGTATAACTTCTAAAATAAGGTATAAATATTAAAATAAATAGAGTATCCCTACTTCGCGGTTTTTCACTTATTGCGGGAGGTCCTGGAACCTAACCCCAGCAATAAGTGAGGAAACACTGTACTGTGATTGTAATGTTTTTTGATGTTGTTGTCAATTTCATTTTCATCTTATTGTGTGGTTTTTCAGCTGTATTTTCCGGCTTGTCCCTTGTACGCCACTTTGAGTCCCTTCGGGGAGATGGTGGCGGGGTATAAAAATAAAATTATTGTTATTATTATTATTAAGACTAGCTAATAGTCTTTAAGTGGTGCAACACTGGAAAACACTGCAACTTTGAAAGCAATGTTTTGTGAAAAGTTAAGACAAGAACAGAGAATACAAATTAGAAATCTGTGAATCAACACAGTATCACCGGAATTAACTGTTCTTGGAACAGGAACTCGTTCTCACCAGCAGCTGAAAAAGTCTGAATGGAATATGAAGGACATTCTTTGGCTTAAACTAGAGTTGACACTGCTGCCAATAACTGCCTTTCTAGCTTCCTTGATAATCTAGAGAAAAAGCAATTACTTATATAACTTCTCTAACTTCTACTTCAGTAACATGAAAGGAAGCTATTATGAAAGTCTAGAAGTCTTGCACTTCTGGCCAAGTGCTGGGTATTACTGATGTCTTGATACCAAAGCTAATATACCCTTCTTCTCTTTTTCCTGTTTCAGGGAAAGTTGAGAATCAATGGGAAAGTGAGTGCAAAGCTAGCTATTGTGCAAATAATTCATGTGCAATGAAATGAAAAAGCTCACCATCTCTGGCCTGTTGGAAAATCACAAGAAGCAATCCAAGAAGGGACATAACAAAACATAAGTCAATGTGTTATTTATTTATTTTATTTTATTTATTTAAAACTTTTATACCCTGGCCTTCTCACCTCTGAAGAGGGACTCTTCTTCCCTTAGAAGGAGCGCACCAACTAACCAAGCATGCCTTTCTTGAGATGTATAAGCAGCAGAGAGTGGAAACAATTTATTGTCGAAAACTTTCATGGCTGGTATCACTGGAGTGTTGTGTGGTTTCTGGGCTGTATGGCCATGATCTAGCAGCATTTTCTCCTGACATTTTACCTGCATCTCTGGCTGTCAGCTACGGATCCTCTGAAGATGCTAGCCGCAGATATAGGTGAAATGTCAGGAGAAAATGCTGCTAAGACACAGCCATACAGACTGAAAACCACACAACACTCCAGTGGAAAAGATTAATTTAACCCGTGCATTTTTATTTTCCTAGCTGAAATTCAGTATTTCAGAATAAAACATAAAAATACCTTCCATCAAATGCTGGTGAACATGCTATTGCTTAAGTTGTGTGAGACAGGGTGCCATCCACTCTAGGCTATGTTTTAATTTTCAATTACTAACTAATAATATAGTTTCCACACAGTTGGTGCATTTTAGAGAATGAGAGCAGATGCGTATGTGGATCCATCCTGTCCTAATGTTAGAAAGAACATAGTTTCCATTGCTATAATTGTACGCTTCCTGTTTTTCAAGTCTCTCCACTCTGACATTCATCTACTCTGAGTAACTGCAGTAAAATTATCTGATCAGACATCACATGTTTTATGGAGAAAGAGATACTGGATCACGTAATTTATCATTTCAGAATTTAAGGATGGAGGTGGCTTGCTGCAAGTATATATTAATGGCCAAAGTCACAATCTTGCCAAACTGGAAATCTAATGACACATCTAATCTCAATAGTTGGATTCAAGATCTAATAGTACAGTATTCCCTCACTTATTGCTGGGATTAGGTTCCAGGACCTCCTGCATAAGTGAAAAACCATGATGTAGGGACACTCCATTTCATATTTTAACATTATTTTAGTAGTTATACACTATTTTAAGTCTTTATAAACTTACAATAAAGTGAAGGAAAGGAAGGAGAGGCCCTTCAAGACTGGCGGGAGGACTGAGGAGGAAAAGTGCCTTGGAGAGTGGCATTGGCAAAACCCCACAAAACAGCGAAAATACAATGATAGATAGTTTAAATTAATATTTTTTGAAATCCACAAAACAGCAAGTCCACAATAAGTATTGAGGGAACACTGTACTGTTTACTCATGAAAAGATACAGCATATTACAAAAAATGAGCCAATTTTGAAGAATTTGGTACACTCTTGTTTCTGTATGTAACCTGTGCTTAATCACAGATGGAACAAATGGTTTCATATAAGTCAAGGAATTGTTTTTTTGTATTTTTTCTTAGTTTTTCTTCTTTTTCTTTTCTTTTTTCCCTATTTGCCTTATCCCCCCCCCAAAATTGAATTGTAATGGGTGATTTGCATTACATAAAAGATACAATTAAACTTAATGGACAGAGTGGGGGAAAATATAACTCTTGTATGAGTTGAGAAGACTATTTTCATTTATACCAGGTTGCAAACTGAAAATCCCAACAGAGACAGAAGACTTCTCTTCATCCAGTGATAAAAGAAGCATGAGTAAAGGTCTCTGTCTTGTGAACTATAAACAAGTACAGTCTGTGCCTTTTCTCATAGGCATAAAACTTGTTTGAAACAGCAGTTGAAAGGCACTTATGGAGTCAGGCAGCAAGAGTACCTTCTGTCATTTTCAAACCAACTTTTATAAGAGAAGTGGGCCTGCAGCTTGAAGACTGTGCTGCATACCAAAATCTGGCTTGAGAATGAGAGTTAAAATTATTAGCAATAAACATAGATAAGTATCGAATAATATATTAGAAAGAGGATCAACAGGGAAATAGCATCCTACATGTCCATGGCTGGGGGAAGGGTAGCATAGGGAAAAGTTTTGAAGAGCATTGTAAATCAAGAAGATAGGTATAGTGTGCCACAATTGTCCTGACCATTCTCATAAAAGATCTTGAGATTAGTTCTCCTTCAAGGGTTGTTTTGATTATTTTTCAAGGTCAGTACTAAACCAGATGATACAGTCTTTCAGTGTGAGAGAATACTCTAATCAGTGAAGTTGGCTATTGTCCACTTGCTTTAGCTAATCTTTTGGATGGTACAAGAATATCATAGTGTAATTTTACATCTTATATTTATTATTATTATTATTTAAAACTTTTATACCCCAGCCTTCTCACCTCCGAAGAGGGACTCAGACCGGCAAACAGCAAGTATTCAATGCTAACATTTAAAATTTAAAAACATCATAAATCTACAATAAAATTATCAAATACAATACAATAAATACATTTAAAAAGCCTTTCGCCAAAGTAAAATCAAGTCCAACTTAATCCATATATTTGGTCTGTATCAAGTGGTTAGCAACTTTAGTCGCTTCCGATCTCCTCTTTCATTCTGCGAAGGACTCATTGCAAAGCCACATTTTCACTCGCTTCCTAAAAGTCAGGAGGGAGGGAGCGGATCTAATTTCATTTGGGAGGGAATTCCACAGCCAGGGGGCCACCACAGAAAAGGCCCTGTCCCTCATCCCCACCAGACGCGCCTGTGAAGGTGGTGGGACCGAGAGCAGGGCCTCTCCAGACGATCTTAGCACTCTTGACGGTTCATAGGGGAGAATACGTTCGGCCAGGTAAACTGGGCCGGAACTGTATAGGGTTTTGTAGCTTAAAACCAGCACTTTGAATTGTGTTCGGAAGCTAATTGGCAGCCAGTGGAGCTGGCGCAACAGGGGAGTTGTGCGCTCCCTGTACCCCACTCCCGTTAGTAGTCCGGCTGCAGCGCGCTGGACTAATTGCAGCTTCCGGGCAGTCTTCATAGGTAACCCCATGTAGAGAGTGTTGCAGTAGTCTATACGGGATGTAACCAGAGCGTGGACCACCATGGCCAAGTCCGACTTCCCAAGATATGCGCGCAGCTGACACACAAGCCTGAGCTGTGCAAAAGCTCCCCTGGCCACCGCCGAGACCTGGGGTTCCAGGCTCAGCTATGAGTCCAGGATCACTCCCAGACTGCAAACCTGTGCCTTCAGGGGGAGTGTAACCCCGGGCTATAACTCTATACCCTGTTCGGCCTTATGACTGACCAGGAGTACCTCTGTTTTGTCTGGATTTAGTTTCAATCTCTAAGCCCTCATCCAGTCCGTTACAGTGGCCAAGCACCAGTTCAGGATTTGAACAGCCTCCTTAGTAGCCGGTGGGAAGGAATGACAGAGTTGAACATCATCTGCATACAGATGACACCGTACCCCAAAACTCCAGATGATCTCCCCAACAGCTTCATGTATATGTTGAACAACATAGGGTACAGTACTGAACCCTGCGAGACCCCACAGTACAATGGCAGTGGGGCCGAGCAGGAGTTCCCTAGCAACACCTTCTGGGACCGAGCCTCAAGGAAGGACTGGAACCACTGAAAAGCAGTACCCCCAAGGCCCATTCCTGCAAGGCGTCCAAGAAGGATACCATGGTCGACGGTATCGAAGGCCAATGAGAGGTCCAGCAGAACCAACAGGGACACACTCCTCCTGTCAAGTTCCCGGCGTAGATCATCCACTAAGGCAACCAAGGTTGTCTCAGTACCATGTCCTGGCCTAAAGCCAGACTGTGCCAGATCTAGATAATCAGTGTCTACCAAGAATTCCTGGAGTTGTGAGGTCATCACACGTTCCAGGACTTTGCCCAAATAGGGGAGATTGGAAACTGGCCGATAGTTGACGAATTGAGTGGGGTCCAGTGATGGTTTCTTCAACAGCGGTTTTATAACAGCTTGTTTTAAGCTGGCTGGAATGGTGCCTTCCCGAAGGAAGGCATTAACCACCACCTTTACCCACTCTGCCCAAACCCCTCTGGCTTCCTTTACAAGCCAGGATGGGCAGGGGTCTAGGATGCATGTGGTCCCCCTCGCCCCTCCAAGAATCTTGTCCACATCCTCGAGCTGAACAGATTGAAACAAATCCATCAAAATCGGACAAGCAGGTGCTCGTGTTACATCCTCAGAGACTGCCATTAACATAGGGTCGAAGCCAGAACTGATCAAAGTGACTTTGTCCACAAAGAACTGAGCAAATGCCTCACAGCGGATTGCCGAGTCATCAGGGGACCCGTTCTGAGAGACGGGGTTCAATAACCCTCTGACTACCCGAAACAGCTCTGCCGGACGGTTCCTTGTGGACGCAATATTAGCCGAGTAGAAAGATTTTTTTGCGGCTTCTATTGCTGCAGCATAAGCCCTTAAGAAAAGGCATAGCTGTGTTCGGTTTGACTCGTTAGGCTCTTTCCGCCACACGCTCTCTAGCCACCTCTTTGTTCGCTTCAGCTCTGCCAACTTCTCGTTGAACCAAGGAGATGGCTTAGCTCAGCTACTTAAAAGGGGGTGTTCCGAAGCGATCGTGTCAACTCCCTAGTCAACTCCCCATTCCAGAAAGAGACAAGAGCATTGACAGAATCACTTACCGAGGAAATAGAAAATTCCCCAAAAGCCGTCAGGAATCCCTCTGGATCCATAAGTCTCCTGGGGCAGACCATCTTAATGGGTCCACCACCCCTGCAGAGGTTAGGAGGCACAGAAAGTCTAAACCTGATTAGGTGATGGTCAGTCCATGGCAATGGAGCAATAGAGAGCTCCTCAACACCACCACCATTCTCCCATCCCTGGCAGAAAACCAAATCGAATGTGTGTCCAGCACAGTGGGTAGGGCCAGCTACTAGTTGGGACAGCCCCATGGTTGCCCTGTTTGGCATAAGTCTGTTCACATGAAGCAGGTGAACATAGCACTGAACAAAACATGGAGAATAATCACAAGATCTGATAGATTCTACAAGCTAGCTAGCATTGCCCTCCCTGTTCTGCGATGGGAAGTTTCTGCCAACTGTGAAAGAAATAAGGTTGAGCACTGTGAAAGCCATCCACCACATGGCTATCAGCCTCCTCCCAGTAGACTCAAATCAAGGAAAAGCTTGATGAGAACCATCACCCCTCTTAACGTTCCTCCAGGAACAGGAAGAGCATCCCTCTGGGCAGCTAAACCAGGAAATCCCAATTGGATCCCTTCCACTGCTGCCGGGGGCAGGGTGGGGGCGTGCCCCCCCCCCCAGGTCATCAGTGACCAAACATCAGGCCACCGGTCCAGTAGATGTTGGACAGCACTGGTATATATGATGGAAACAATTAAAAAGAAAAGATGGAGGGGGAGAAAAGATTGGGGGGAGAGAGAAAATGGGAGTTAATGGCCTCATACAAACTGCTCAGCCAGGTTCACTTTCTGTAATTTCTTTCGTCGCCTCTATAAATACTGGTGTTATTTAGAACTTTTAGCAACACAATCTACTGTCTTAGGTGATTAATCTGTTTTATTGTTTCCTCTATTTCTAAAATCTCAAAAAAATCTCTTCATGTACCCTTTATGAACTTCTTAAGTCCTGACATTTTACTGACTGTAGTCTCTTTGAGGAAAACACAATTTCCGCAAAGTTCTGGATAAAATGTTTTTCAAATGTATTTATTTATATCCTACCTTTTATCACAATTTGTGCTCACTGTAAAGTTTTAAAAAATTAACTTACTTATACCCCATTATTTAAATTCTTTCCTTATTGTCTTATTGGGGGGGGGGACACAGACGGATGGATAGAAAAGTTGTTTTTAAATACACTGAGGCTGCTAGCAACTCTTATACCATACAAAGCAATGGGAGGAATAAACAAAGAACACGATGTCGGCATTACACCTGATTAACTGTTCAGTGTGACTTGTAATTCATTTGAAATGTAGGCTAATGTATATAACAAAAATAAAGAGAAAAGCCTGGAAAATTGTCTCACTTGGGCTCCAGGTTAAACAATATGCATGGTAGGTTTGATTGGAATTGTCAGAAATCGAAATGAAATCGGATTTAATCTGCTTTTGAACTGATTTTGAGGCAATTTGGGAACCTGGAAGTAAATTTGCCATTTCGAAGCCACCGCCACCATCTTTTTTTCCAATTCTGGAAGTGGATTGGAAAGGAATCAGCCTTAGATTTCCACCCCTCTCGAGGTGGTTTCCCCTCATTGGCCAGAGGCAATCAGCTGGTTGCATGCTTGCCTCCAGCCAATGAGGGGAAACCACATCCGGAGGGGCAGGGTTTCGGTACAACAGCCATTGCTCTTTAAAAAGGGCTGCACGTGCCTCGTGGGCTCATTGTGAGCCGGGAACACGAAGGGAAAGAGGCTAGGGCAGCTGCTTGGGTGGGAAAGGTGCAAAGCCAGCCACCACTTTGCAAGGGAAGGACTGGGGCTTGGGTGGTTCCAGTGATGACTTAGCCAGTCCAAAATGCATCTCATAGTCTTCTGGAGATTTTTCCCTTGGTCTCTTGCTGCCTGGTTTTGTCTGCAATTCTTCTTCTTTGGGTTGTTTTTGTTTTTCAGTTTCTGGAATTTTATCCTTCTTTGGGTCTTTTACTAGTTTTTTGTAGAATTCTTTGCCTTTGTCTTCTGATGTTATCCAGTGTCTGACTTCGTTGTAGGTTAGCATAAGGTCTTCCATTCTCTCCCATTGGAATCTTATATTTCTCTTCTTGAGCTCTTCCATAAAGAATATATATTTCCTTCTTTTGCTTGGTGTTGGTTGCGGAAATGCTTTTAGTACTACCACTTTTATTTGTTTGTAGATTGGATTAGTCGCGTTATTTTTAAAAAATTTCATCTCTTATCCTTCTTCTTCCAAATTGGGCAATCACATCTCTTGAGACCTTGTTTCTTCTCGCGTAATTGGTATTTATCCTATAAACTCTGTCAATATATTTCTTCCATTTGTTCCTGCGGGATTTTGAGTAGTTCTGCTGTAAATTTTACAACAATTTGACAGATGTTTTCTTTAGGATCTTTTTGTAGATTTCTGAATCTTAGTTGGAATTCGAGTTCACATTGTTCTAGCAGCTCTTGTCTTTTTTCAAGACTCGAAAATCAGTGGAGGCTCCAGCAAAAGGTCCAAGAGTTACCCGTCTGGGCGGCACACAGTGGTGAAGGTAGACCTGTCACGGATTATAAGCGAAGGATGCTGAGGGGGGCCGCTAATGGTGAAAATGCAAGCCTCATGTTTTGTTTTGCCTCATGCAGCTAATTTACATATATTATTGGAATCCTCCAGCCTGAAACATACATCCAGAATTTTGTATTGCATTTTTGCTTCCTAAATTTTTGGACTACATCGCATGGACTATTCGCAGACGAGCTGGTTATTCACCAATAAGAACTTTGAGATGCTACAAGAAGTAAGCACTCCAGGACACTTGATCTTGGTCTTAAATTAATATAGACTGTAAAACACATGATTTGTATGACCAGTCTGCTTTTGATATGATATGTAAAACCCAGAGATTCTTTGTGTATGTTTATATGCTAGTATTTTCTACATTATACAGAAGATTTTCGATATTACAGCACTTTTGGCTTTGTGCTTTTTCTGGTTGTTCCTAGTTTGTGTACATGTACTACTTCCTATAGCCTCACTGTGTTTTTGCATCATTTTCTATATAGCATTACATTTATGCCTTATCTGCAATTCAAGTCCTCACTGAGATAGTTATAGGCAGTATACAATCAGCAATAGCTGTGCCAATCCAACACCTGTTATAGGCAGTTACAGTCACTATTGTATTTAACAAAATCAGATTTTTCCTTGAGAGTGACAGTAAACCCAAAGGCTCGATCAGAGATAAATGTTGACATGAACCTGGAGTCTCATTTAGCAAGGCACAACAAGAATAAGTCATTTAATTGAAGGAAAAACACTTGGTAAATCTGTGGGATCAGACTAAGCACAACTAATTGTTTCAGACAATGTTATGACCTAATTGTACACTGTACAGTGAAAGTGCATAAGTACTTTACACAAACAGATGAAGTTGAAGCTTTCCTTTCGATAGGACCCTGTTATTCTTGAGATACCTCATTAATTGCAATAAGACTATTTGGAAATTAATAGGCAGTGGATATATTAGTCAGCTTAACTTCGGGTTTATAAGGCATATGGATGTATTAATCTTTATGTTATTTTCACTGTGCTCTTGTAATTTTGTGGGAAAGCTACTTGGGTTTTGGGTCCTGATTCTGAAATCTAAGCCTTTCATCCAACCATCATAATCATATTCTGAAAACGGACACATTTCAGATGTCTTGGCTTTAGCTCATATCTTCCCGGAGGAACTCAGGATGAAGGATGTAGCAGCCAATAGATTTATAAGGCACAAATCCAAGAGCTGGAGACAGCTCATGGTGCTGGATTTTTGTGGTACCAAACAGTGAGGTTGCCAAGTTAGGAGTAAACAAAATGTTGTGCAAAAGATCCATTATTTTAAACTTGTCTTTTCAAATATTAATAACACACTTAGGGTTGCCACTTTTTGATATAAGAAATAAGGGAAATTTACCTAAAAATATGGGATTTTTTGCAAAAATAAGGGACACTTCATAAAAACTTCAACATCAAACATTAGATAGAAATAGTTTTATTAACAGAGTAAGATCATGATCAAAATTCATAAAAGAAACTGACTTACACCCTCTTAACAGTACATAGTATGTTTCTGCATGTTTTGTCATACCTAATGCATTGTTCTGTATGTACTACATACAGTACTACTACTACTACCACCACCACCAATAATAGCTTTATAATAGCAGTACAATGCATTAGGTATGACAAAATATGCAGAAAAAACATGCAGAAGCCCAGTTTCAATTTTGGAGAACCCAGCAGTAAGTCATATCATTCATGCCTTCGGCTTAACATTATGCATCTATTTTTCCAAAAGCTTTGATAAGTGCATTAAACCTGGATTCTCTAGGTCAGGGGGGTAGGCAACCTTTTTGGCCAAAGAGATGAGCCAATGCAGGAGCTCACCTTCTCTCTGTAAGAGGGATCCACATGGCTCCCCCTTATACTGTAGAGAAAAGGAAGCTCTCATATAGAGAAAGGTTTCTGTCAGAGAATTAAATGGTAGGTTACCCATTTTTTCCTGAAATGGTTGGGGTTGCAGGAAAATGGGCAAATTCCTAAATCACCACCCAAAAGGCAGTAAGCCTCACTGACCTGCTCCCACATTTCGAATGGAATCTTCTCTCGGCTCTGGGCCTGGCTCTCTCTCTCTCTCTCTCTCTCTCTCTCTCTTCTCTCTCGGTGTTGTCCTGCTCTCAGCTCAGCCTTGTAGTGTCTCTGCTGCTCTCGCCTCTCTCCCATGCGCACACTCCGTGGTGGCCTGTTCTCATTGGCTGACCTAAGCGGAGCCCACCATAGAGCAGAGGGCAGGCCAGGAAGAAGGTGGATGCTGGCCTGGCGGCGCAGCAAAGCTACTAGGGCTGCTCTGCTGCCTGCCGTGCCTGCGAGTGAGTGCGAGGCGAGTGAGTGAGCGCAAGCACAGCTGAGAAGCTGCTGGCGGTGCGGTGTCACTCACTGCCGGCTCAGCCTCGCCTCCTGCTGCCACCTGTCCTGTCCTGTCAATACGGGACAGGAGCTGAAAATACAAGACACAAAATTCAGAGCAAAAATTCGGGACATCACGTATAGTACGGGGCAGGTGGCAACCCTAAACACACTGCATGGAGCAAATTTAGATTAGGAGCACTACACTGGGAAAAGATTATTTATAATTCTTCTTTACACATATTTCTCCAAATTTTGAGAATTATTAACCTTATTTACATCCTACCTTTCTAAAAATATGTCTCTGTGTGTGTGTATGTGTGTGTATTTGTATATTTTATCCAGAAGTATTTGCATATTATTCCCAAAGTAACAGCATTGGGAAAGGATTCAATCCCCCAACAACTGTGGTTCCAATTTGTCTTGCCTCTGAATAGCTATTGCTATGAAGATATTTTAAAGTGAAAGATGCTATTTATGCATCTCTAGCACAAGTTCTACTTTTGCCCTCAGTTTCCTCATACCTGCTGTTATCAACATATTCAAATTGCAAAATACACCCTGGAATCAGAGCCCAGAAGATTTCTTCTGGAGGAACATGCTTAAATTATAGGCAAGGTGGGGACAAACTCTAAGGCCCCTAATATTGCCAGCTCCTGCCCTAAACTTTTGAACATTTGACCTATATAAACACCTATTATAATAAGATGTGCTCTTTTTTGACAGCTCATAAGGGTGAAATTCCTGGATTGCAATTTCCCTACAATCTACTGAATTCCTCCACATTCAGTAACACAACAAGGATTAGAAGAAAATTGGAAAACAGGTGTTTCCCCTCTAGCCATATTTGTCATATAATAGTGGAGGAACAGGATATAATTTTTAATTGGCAGTAGGAGCAAAGTGGTAACTCCATAATACTGTTTCAAAACCTCTGCCTTTATGAACAATGGAAATTGTGGTTAATGTTGCGCAAAGCTAGCAAAAAAAATACAGGAGCAAGGCAGGTGGGGAGGGGGGAATCTTCCTCAAATAACTTTTCCTAGGGAATTGCATCACACGTAATTTCAATTTTCTCTTCATCACTCAGTATAGTAAATTAATGCCTGTAGGAAACAAGCAGGTTCTTGGCATGAAATGTGTTTATTTCAGTTACACTGTACATTAAAAATAACATTCACTTCAAAGGCTAGTTTACAGATAAAAAGGCATAGGTATACAGAGCTTTTTGGAGTTTCCAGTTCTGAACACCATCTCTTCCATGGGTTGCCACTGCGTGCCTGCCTGGATACGGCACAAACATGGAAACTGAAACAACCCCATCCATGGGAATCTGCATCCTAAAATCAGATTCACAGTATTGATTGGTCATCAGGTTCTGAAGCTCTGAAGATCCATATGATACAAAGCCAGAGTATCATACACACAAACATACACACATATATAAAGACTGCACATGGGGCTGCTTGTTGTTTGAAGTAACATCTGTGCCAATATCTGGAGCTGGAGAGAGGTCAGGCAATGATGTTTTAACAGAGAGAAAGTGGTTGTTTTTATCTTTACGCTGTGGTGACTGCCATGGGCTTCAGGTTCCTGTCAAGAAAATATTTAAAATATGATGCAAGTATCAGCCTTGTGCACAAGATAGAAAATTCAGCCGCAGGTGATGCATTATATAAAGGCTACAAAAAAGGAAAAAGAAGGAAGGACAAAAGCATATCATTGAGTTTCTTCACAAGCCAGTGAAATGCAGGGAGTGTTTGTGACATGACGCAAGATGGCTTCTGATTATTGGAATGCAGACTGTGGACAAAGACCCTTTGTTTGCCTTGGCTTCAATCTGAGACAGGCCCAGGATGGTAGGCATTACAGTCCAGTGGAGGACAAGATCATACATCATTTTACCCATTTGTATGTTCTACTAGCAATTGTACAAAGAACATCTCACTTCAATTTAAATTCCAGTTCAATATTCTGGCTGCAAAGCAGAGTTCAGTTCACCCAGAATTCAAAGCTATGGTTGTAAATAGCCATTTATTATCAAATACAGTTCAGAACTTTAATTGTATTCATTTCTAATTGGGCATGAGCCCCAGCACACCATCTTCCCAGACTGGAAATCAGAATTCAATTTATGCATGTTTTCTCACAGGTACAGTAGATCCCAGTTCAATGCCCCCCTGGGCTACAATGCAGAGTTCAACTTCCCAAGAGGGAAATCTCCAGGCTAGAGATAGGCCTTTATTACCAATTACAGATCAGCAGAAGAAGTAAAAGCAGATTCAAGCCTGATGGAAAGTCCCAGGGCAGAGGCTTCCTGTCCCTGCTTTAGAAATAATCTGAAATCAGCAACTGGAGTAATAGATAAAAGATACATACTGTGTTGGACATTCTTGATATTTCACCTCTCTTTATTAGTGCAGTTGTACTGATTTGCGAATCCATGATTCCATCATCATAGTTCTGCACACCCTACTAACACTGTCTTCCTATACTACTGCTATTCCTTAATTTTGTATATACTTTATTTTAATGCAAATGTGCAATTCTAGCAGGGAGGAAGAGAGGAGGAGGATCTCATCCCCTGACATCACTTTACTGCCAGCATACTGGCACAGAATCAGAAGTACCTGTCGTACTAAAATAGGTGATGAGAACATTGTGGGATTGAAAGCTATTGACAGGTTTTGCCCATTATGAAATAGGAATCATTGGGGTGGGAGCAAATCAACAGCAGAATGAAGTTATGTGAAAGGGACTGCAATATTTTTTTAATTTATTTATTTATTATTTCGATTTGTATACCGTCCTTTCCTATTGGCTCAGGACGGTTTACAATATAGCGAACTACAACAAAAGCACAACAACAATAAAATGCAAGACAAATTCCAATTTAAAAGACAAAGAGCAAAGTAAATTAAGAGCAATTTCCACAATATTCCACCAACCCAGGATAGTTAAAGGCTAAATGCCTGGCGGAACAAAGTAGTTTTACATGCACTGAGGTTTTATTCTGTGCCCTCTCACACTATGGCTTTTAGGTCCTATGATTCCATTTTAACTGCCATGAGACCAACCTATCAAATACTAGGATTTGCAATTTACTTCTCAGCAGGAGTGTTGTAGTTCCTCCGATGAAATTGCAAGTCCTAAAACTTTATAAGATGATTTATTTACCCTATTTATACCCTTTCTTTATCCGGGGGGACTCAAGGCGACTTACATATGGCAATTATTAAATGCCTTAAAAACATATAAACATTAAGCTTAACATCAATTGGATTAAAATTGATACATATTAAACATTTATCAATTACATTCACTATTAAAATCATGCCATCCAAAAATCTTAGCCTAAGGCTGTTCCATAGTCATTGCACATATCTCGGCATTACTTCGCGAACGAAGATTCTTAGGAAGGACTCATCCCATGCTTTTTACATGCGCATTGATGACTAAAAAGGCCAATCTGAGATAGGCAAGCACATATACTAATTATATTATTGTGCTATTATCTGAAGGCCTGATCCCAGAGCCAGGTTTCTACTCTCCCCCTGAAGGCTAAGAGGGAGGGGGATGATCTAATGTCACTAGGGAGGGAGTTCCACAGCCGACGGGCCACCACTGAGAAACCCTGTCTCATCCCCACCAGTCATGCTTATGAAGAAGGTGGGACTGAGAGCAGGGCCTCCCCAGATGATCTTGATCTCTGAGGTGGTTTATAGAGGGATACGTTCAGAAAGGTACACCGTTTAGGGCTTTATAGGCTAAAGCCAGCACTTTGAATTGTGCTTGGCAGCAGACTGGCAGCCAGTGGGTCTGACGTAACAAAGGGGTTGTATACTCCCTGTACACCGCTCCGGTGAGCAACCTGGCTGCCACCCATTGGACCAATTGAGGCTTTCAAACAGTGTTCAAAGGTAACCCCACGTACAGCGCATTGCAGTAATCTATATGGGATGTAACCAGAGCATGGACCACCATGGCCATGACTGTTCTAGTGGTAGTATGGTGCTATTGTTGGAAGAGTGGAAGGGACCCCATATCAGCCAGACATTTCATAGGCAGAAGTACAAGAATCAGGGATTCTCCAACCCCTTTCCTATATTGAAGAATGTTTCATGTGGACCAAAATGGAGAAAGTAGTCAAGTAATGTATTCTCCTCCACACTTGTAAACAAACCTTTTCACTTCTAGATGCACAAGAGATATATACAGTACAGAGCTTGAAAAAGTTACTGTTAAACTATAACACCCAGAATGCCCCAGCTTCTTTCAAGCCAGTAATGGTTGATCCGTAACCATGTTTTTCAAGGAAGTAGCTCCCCTGAGCTCTGGTTCAATCTATGCTTACTTCCTGAATGCAACCAGTTGGACATGAGAGCATAATTTTTATGCTCACTAATATTTATTGCTGGGTTCTGCAGCTAGAGGCATCAAGCCAAAGGCTATTGTTCCCCCAGCAGGAGTTTCCTTACATGAGAAATAGCCTGCCTTCATTTAATTGGATTTACCCTAATTTAAAAACCCATAAAAGAAAAGGGCAGAGAATAAACCAGAATATAAACTATTTAGGAATATTACAATTGCAAATTATTCTTTACTATATAAAGAAGAAGAAGAATCACCTCCTTGCACTAATTCAGGAGTGAAATGCAAGGGTTAGCACAGCTACAACCTTTACTGCAAACCTTTCTTTTCAAATGCCTTCTTTATGCCCAGGAGAAGAAAAGTAAGGTAAGAAAAAGCAGGGGGTGGGGACAAAGGAAAAGTCAATATTCTCCCAAACTGAATCCCATCAGCTATGAATTAAAACTTGAGTCTCTTTCACACTGCACAATTATCAAACTTTGAAACCACTTTAATTGCCATGGCTCCACCTTAAGGTATTGTGGGATTTGTAGTTTTCATGAGATTTTATAATTCCCTGCCACTGAGCTCTAGTTCTGCCCCAAACACCAAATCCCAGAACACTGTAGGATGCAGCCATGGCATCAAAGTGCTGCAAGATCATGCAAATTTACCAGGAGTCTAACATTGCTGCTGTAGGTTTTAAACAATTACCTCTGAGATTGAAGTCCACTGGATATTTTAGACATGAGTGCTCTTCTGATGGTGACTAGACACTCTGAAGAGGACTGATCAATATTTTTCCAAGACTTAAAGGTGTTCCTGACATGCATGAAAGGTAGCAAAAAGTGCTAGAGAATGCCTATTGACTTTTACCTGTGAAAGGGATCTCGGAATCTTAATTGACCACAAGCAGAACACGAGTCAACAGTAATTCAAGAAGGACATGCTGAAATATGTCCAGAGAAGGGTGAGCAAAATTATGAAATGTTTCGAAACCCAGCCCTATGAGGAACGGCTGAGGGAGCTGGGTATGTTTAGCTTGGGTAAAAGAAGAGTGAGAGGCAATACGATAGCCATGTTTAAATAGCCCAGAGAAGAAGTGATGTGATAGTCTCATTTAAATATCTGAAAGGATGCCACATTGAGGACAGGGAGCAAGAATGTTTTCTGCTGTCCTAGAAACTAGAATTCCACCTGAACAGGCAGAAATTTCTGGCGATAAGAACTGCTTGGCAATGGAATATGCTGCCTTGGAGTGCAATGGAGTCTCCTTCTCTGAAGATTTTTAAGCAGAGACTGGATGGGCCCCTGTTGGGGGTGCTTTGAGTGTGTGTTCCTGCATGTCAAGAGGTTGGACTGGATTGCCATTGGGGTTTCTTCCAGTTCTATGGTTTTATGATTTACAAGGGCAGTTTGAAACAGTAGCTGGCACCAGTCTACCAAAAGATTGTGTAGTTGTAAGTTTTTTCGGGCTATATGGCCATGTTCTAGAATGCCTCTCGAACAGGGGTCCTCAAACTTTTTAAAGAGAGGGCCAGGTCACAGTCACTCAAACTGTTGGAAGGCCAGATTATAATTTGAAAAAAGCATAAATGAATTCCTATGCACACTGAACATATCTTGTTTGTAGCGCAAAAACACTTTAAAACAATACAATAATTAAAATGAAGAACAATTTTAACAAATATAAACTTATAAGTATTTCATTTGGAAGTGTGGGCCTGCTTTTGACTGATGAGATAGGATTGTTGTTGTTGTTGTTGTGTGCTTTCAAGTCATTTCAGACTTAGGTTGACCCTGAGCAAGGACCGGGTAAATGACCTTGGAGGGCCGTATCTGGCCCCTGGGCCTTAGTTTGAGGACCCCTGCTCTAGAACATGGCCATATAGCCTGAAAAAAACCTACAAAAATGCAGTAATTCCTGCCATTAAAGCCTTCAACATTACCAAAGAATTGTTCTGAGCCACTGAAAACTGGGAATTTACAATCCCAAAGACTGTAAACTTATTCAGGTATTCACTCATGGGCACATAGTAGGCCTGTGCAATCAATGAAAAAATGTTTCATTACTCACTACTTATTACATTTATTTTACTTTTTTATCTCTCTCATCCCCCCTACATATGCTGTAAAAAAATCCCCTAATAAAAATTTAAAGAAAAAAAATACTCACTACTAAATTGGGGGGGGGGGTGTTTCTAAAATATCATAAGGAGCCCATAACTATAACAATATAATGAAATGTTTGTTACGTTTTCATTTGTAACTGCATAAGTGGGGAAGTTTCTGGGGCCCCTTTCTCCCTCATTTTAGAGCTATTGGGATGAAACTTTCTAGAACACAATTACCACTATTCTCTCTCCCCCCCCCCCTTACTCTCCAAAGTTTCAGTATGTTTTGCACATCTACTGATTTTTGGGAAATTGTTAAAAGTTTTATGAACAAGATTTTTTTTAAAAAACTGCAAGAGCGATTTTTTTGAATTTTTGTTTTCAATGATACAGCATAAACAGGGCATCATTCCCCCCAAATTTCAGAAAAATTTGCATATCCACTTATTTTTAGGGAATTTTAACCAACATGAACTTAATAGTACTATTTCACTGGAAGACCCAGTCCAATCTCCCTCTGCAAAATAGATATGACAAATGAGGCACAAATGAAATTTTGATCAGCCCAAACACATAATGTTAAAATAAGGAGCAGGACATAAGTATGCATGGAAATGTTGTGTACTCCAGGTAGAACAGGAGCCTGAAGATGTAGAAGTTGAGGATTCCGATTCCTATGTTTCAGGAACTCCGAAGGGCGAAAGAAGAAAGAAGAAGGCCTGGCTAGAATTGCTGCAAGGATGCTGAGCAATCAGACCTCGCCCTAGGAACACCTGTGCTGGGAGCTGGGGGCTATGAATCAGCAGTAAAGCAAGTGGTCAGTGCTGGCAGCAACCATTCTACTTAGTGCTTCTGTGCTCCAGTTTCCTTGCTTGCAGATCCAGTGTCTGTGAAGTACTTCACAAAGACTTTTTGCCAAAATTCTTGTTTCATATCTGATGTAAGACTTTTTGCTTTGTTTTTGGGATTTACCTTCTGTTTCTGTGCTGCTGTTTGTTACATTAATATCATTTTGCTGAAGTAAAGCTTTTTTATTGCTTTAACTCTTGTTGTAAGACTATTTCTGGGGGGAAACAGGACAGGAAGCTCTGACCACAACATCATTGTGCATATCCAGCTGCTTTTTAGACACATCTCTTCTTATTCCTTTACTCCTAGGTATACATACAAAAAAGCTTGTACAGAGTGTGCGTATGTATGTGTGTGTTGTAAAAGGCTAAGTGTCATTTACGTACCCACATATTGCTATCCACATCTCAATTGTAATGATTGAACTATTTTCCCAGAACTTTCAGTTCAATTCTATTTTCTGCAAATACTCTTTCCTTTAAAAACCAAAACAAAAAGTATGGACACAATCTAGATAAGAGAAATCACATTCAATTAACCTAAATTCCCGTATGAGAATTATACGTGTATTTTACTTCTTCCTATGAAAAAGAATAGGACAAAACTGCATCATGTGGTTGATTCATGTTCTAGCTTTCTCCTGTTAGTAGTATGCAATCCTTACTTTGGGGAAAATAAGTGATGGTGTAGCAACCCAGTTCTCTTTTGTGCCTGGGGGGCAGGGGGCAGCACCGGGGGTCCCACTTGCATTAGAGCCAGCCGCAGCTGAGGATGAAATGGAGGAAGGGGTTAATGAGCTAGCTGGACCTTCCTCTCCCACAGAGAGCTTGGCTTGGGATGAAGGATGGCCGGATGCCTATGAGGACTGGGAAGGTCAGGCTGATCCTGAAAGTGCTGATAGCGATGATTGTTATGAGAAACCGGGTGGGTACGGATCACAGGAGAGAATTTGGGAAAACATGGGCGAGGAGGCCATGGAAGATGAAGGGGAGTTTGACTCTCATGAAGATAGCGAGCCAGGTGCTGGGAGGCAAGGTCGGAGCTTTGATAGGAGACGGAGCATCGACTCCAGCAGGAGGGAATGGCACCGCAGCCTAGAGCGCCAGAGAGGCGAGAGATCCCGTAGCACAAATTACCGCCGAAGCCTAGAGCGTCGGGGGCCCCGCCGTGAGGTTTAAGTGTAGGATCTGTGGGAACGGATCCTCAGTAGCTCGGCCACTTCTAACCTAGCAAAGTGTAGCGAGCCAAGTACCACGGAGCCAAGCTGCGGCTCGTACCTTGCCAAGAAGTTTCTTGGGGTTTTGCTTGAACTTTACCTTGTTCTTTGATCCGCTTGGATTTGCGGAGCTGTTGCCAAGTCTACTGCCAAGACCTTTGCCTTTGGATTTTACTACGGACTCTTTGCTTTTGAACTGAACTTTCAATACCTTTTGGACAATTGCCTTTTTACTTGTTCTTTATTCTACAATAAACTAGTTAGCTGATTACCGTCTCTGTGTGTGTGATTAAGGGGCCGGCCGAGTCCTTGCATCGTGACAGATGGGTATTATTTAGATGTTTCCAATAGCTGCTTAAGATAAGAGTGAAATTATTCATTTTTAAGATAAGACAATAGATAGAATTAAGATTTGTAAGTAGAAACTGAGATCATATACTGTAATTGGTATAATTACCTGAACAATCCTTTTGAAGGAAAAAAATCGTACAAATATACTAAGATTCCTCTTCTTCCTCTTCTTCCTCCTCTTCTTCCTCTTCCTCTTCTTCTTCACCCTCCTCACCTCCTTCCTCCTCTTCTTCTGCCTCTGCTTCTGCCTCTTTTTCCTGGGCTTCTTCTGCTTCCTTATACACATAAAAGAATGGAAAAAAAAACTTTAAACACTGAAAGTGACAAGAGTACTTCTCCTGGTAGTAAAAAAATGTTGAATAATTTCCAATGAAACTTGTCCTCAAAATGTACAGAATTGTAAAGGTAACAGATAAGCAGGGCCCAATCTAAGGTGTACCTACATTGTAGAATTAATGCAGTTTGACATCACTTTAACTGCATGGCTTAATGCTATGAATTATGGGAGGTGTGCAGTGGCACAGTGGGGTTAAACTGCTGAGCTGCTGAACTTGCTAACTGAAAGGTCGCAGGTTCGAATTTGAGGAGAGGCGTGAGCTCCCGCTGTTAGCTTCAGCTTCTGCCACATGCAAATGTGTGTAGAGAAATAGGTACCGCTCTGGCAGGAAGGTAACAGCACTCCATGCAGTCATGCCGGCCACATGACCTTGGAGGTGTCTATGGACAATGCCGGCTCTTCGGCTTAGAAATGGAGATGATGTTTTGATAGGATCTGACATGATAGGGGTGATAAACAGTATGAAAATGTTGAGGTACTAACATATTGATGTACCAACTCTGGAGAGAGGTGACACCCAATCAGGGGAGAGGTTCCATTAGGCAAAATGATATGCATGTGCACATATCTACACACTTATCTACACACTCATGTAGGTAAAATAAAACAAAAGAGACTGAATTTCACATGGCAGCCCAAATGTCAACCATGAATGGTTATTAACTGTAGGCAGACCCTGATGTCTATTTGTTTTAATTACCTTACTAAACAAATAGGTTTCACTTCCATGCCATCTAAATGAACATGGCATCATTTTTTGAGGGATGGCACAGGCCTAAATACCTTAAAGTCATCAGATCTCATCTGATCTCAGACGCTAAGCAGAGTCACCTCTAGTTAGTACTTAGATGGGAGGTCATCAATGAATATCAATCGCTGTAGACTATATTTCAGAGGAAAAATTTGCAATTATTGCTTGTGTAAGAAAATGCTCTGAAACTGATGGGGTCATCATAAGCTAACAGGTGACTTGAACAGGATTATGATTGGGGCTATCAGGCATTTGGATGAATGGGAGAATCGTTTACATAAGTTCAGAGTTGCACGTTTCTACAACAAAGAGGCAGATAGATACTACCCTCTTAAGAACTACTCCTTGAAAATTACTTTGACTGAAACTGAATGTACTTAGATTTGTTCAAATATGTTTAAGATTCTCTAGTCAATTTGCAAAGCTGAAGCTTAGCACTACACAATTAGAGCTCTATGAGTCCATTGTAACATTTGTTGCTGTGTCCTAAGGAATCTTGGAATTTGTAGTTAGGTCAGACACTAAAACTCTTTGGCTATGATTTCTAGCTACCCTTCTCTAAACTTCAAACCTTACTATGGTTGCCATGGCAGTTAAAAGTATGGTTATACTGCTGGGATTGTGTAGTGTAAAAGGGTTCCTGCTGTGTGTTGGAGTGCTTTCTACTTAAAAGGTCATGTTAATGTACTCAACGCTACATATAAAATATATTATAGTTAGATGTTCTCTACTTATTTTTCTTAATGGCTAAAAGGAAACAATAGAGAGACCTGCATCTTAAAATCTTGCCTATTCAGATTATTTGAAACCTATACTCTACATATTGCACATAATTTAACAGCCCCTGTATTTTTGCTTTGTCATGAAGCATCAAGTTCTTTATAAAAGCATATTGTTCTCTCCTGCTTTTACCATTCAGTTCACTGGAGTTTTCTGGATACAATGTTCACAGCTTAGAAAAGTTACTTGTTTGACTGCATCTCCCAGAATCCCACACTCAGCATGGCCAGTGTTCTATACCAATAGTATTTGTGTTTCTAGCTGGAGAAGTGACTGAGTTAATGCAGGCATCGTAGTGTTTTTTCATTCTAATCAGTTTTTAAAATAATGTTATCACCTTCCTCTCACTGATCTTGCTTCTCTTCATTTTTAGTTGCAAAATCTGAGAAGGTGAGAAGCTTCCTTAGGAAATCATTGAGATAACAGTGGCTGGGATTCTGGGATTTGTAATATAAAAAGTAATCTTTCCAATATGTGTAGTCTAAACACACTCTGAGAAAGGAGGAGAAAGAGTCGGGTGGCAACTTCTTGGAGGAGAAATCAGTTAGCTTGTGAAATACTAGTAAGGTAACTCATAGAATGATTGGATCCAGGATCTGGCACTAACTGTGAGCCTGTCATCAGGAAATCCATTGAGATATGGTCCTCTGAACTGGAACCATTCCTCCTTCCCAGTTCTAAAACTTGCCAATGATGTTTTCCCTTTTCCTCAACATGCTTCATAATCCCCAGGATATGCTTACTACTGTACAAGGAAGAACTGAGAGAGAGGTGACAAAATACTAGGCTTTAATTGCAGTTTTAATTTAGCTGTTACTTTATGGCAATAAATTGTTGCCTATATGTAAAGTCGCCTTGAGTCCCCTTCGGGGTGAGAAAGGTGGGGTATAAATATAGTAAATAATAATAGATAATAGGCTTCAGAGCTGAGCAAAGGACTCTCTGCTGATCACCATAGGACTCAGATTGGATCCAAAGTTATTATTATTATTAACTTTATTTATATCCCACCACCATCTCCCCAAGGGGATTCGGGGTGGCTTACATGAGGCCAAGCCCAATAAGACATAATAACCACAGGACAGCAAATAATAAAACAATGCAATCAATATACTTACACACCAGCAATAAGTTTGCTGGAACAGGTTGTTAGCTTGGAGCTATCCAAGTTACTGGAAATTTAACTCCATGTTGACTGCCACCCTAGTTAAGTTAACCACCCTCAAGTAACCCTTATGTCTATGGATTTCTACTTCCAATTGCAGGACAATATTGTATACATGTCGGAGTGCACACATGCATGTCTGGGGGACATAATCTGAAGTGAAAACTATTTTGTTAGGATGAAACAAATAGCAAGGTGAATTCATAAGTGTTGTTAGCAAGATTTTAGTCCCAAATAGGTTCCCATATTTAGCTTAGGAAAAGGGAATGGTCAAAAGAAGCAATACAGTCAAAGAAAAGAACATGCTGAAAGAGCATTTGAGCCTGTTACTATACTTCTGTCACTGTTTGTTCTTCGCCTTCTTCCTGAAAAAGAAAAACTATTCTTAAAAAGAGACAAAACAAAAAAAGGAAACAAATGACAATTTATGGCAAAAATATTCATAAGATGAGACAAGAAACTGTTCAACAGAGAAATCTTACTGTTCATTTTAAGTCTTACTGTGTTAATTCCAATCGAAATGCACATTGAACAAGAGCTGCAAAGAAGCTTAAAAAGACCCACATTTGAGCATATACTATAATATAAAGCAGGTTATATCTGGCTTCTTCACCAAAGAAGTTGCCAATGCAGTTGCAGCAGAAGTCTCAGAGAAACAGCAACAAAGTCAAACAAATTAACTTCTGGGGTGTTTGTGTGGTTTCTGGACTGTATGGTAACCACAGATCATCATCATCTGTATTTATAGCCTGCCCTATCTCTCCTAGGGGACTCGGGGCGTCTTACAACAATATAAAACACAATGGCAAACATTCAGTGCCAATAAAACATATAACAAATCAAATACAACTTAAATAAACAAGAAATCGCACATTTAACATATTGAATCCATTAATAGCTCTTAAAATTTGACTAAAATAATTGGGGTTAAGAGGGTATACAGCAAATTAACAGGGAAAGATGATCAACAGATGCAGGTGAAATGTGAGGAGAAAATGCTGCTAGAACATGGCCATACAGCTTGGAAACCACACAACACCCCAGTGATTCTGGTCATGAAAGCCTTTGACAAATTAGCTTCTCTCTATGGCCTTTGTAAAAACAATAGATTGACCACATTCTTCAAGATTTTTTAAAAATTCTCTCTGGCCAAGGTTAAAATTTAAGAAATTGAAATCTTAATAGACAGAGTAATGTTCTCTAAAGACAATCTTCCCAGATTTCTAAGACTTCTTAGATCATCTGTGAAAGACAGTTGAAGGTAACTTGTGCAACCGAGGACAATCTCAACATTCAGAAATTTCCTTTTCAGAAAACATATTCATAATAATCATTCTGCTCTACATATATTCATCCTATGGCTCCTGCAGGCTCAAGCCACTAAAAAGAATTCTGTTTATATTGCAAGCTCATTTATTCACCCATAGCATCTTCCAGAAATTACATGTTTACTGCTTTTCATTTTACAGTAGAATTCAGAGCAGCCTCCACATTACTTTATATCTACCATGACAGAGCAGCTGCAGCTTATAGTTTTCATTTCCCTCTCAGCATGCAGCAAAAACAGAGAAAGCAAATTCTCAGAGTCAGCTGCTGGTACTAGATTATTATATGATATTCCAAGGAAAAGTTGTTTGTTTCTCAGCGGAAGAACAGCTGTGGCTGCTTAAAAAGCAAGATACTGTCAAAATTGTCCACTGGGCGCCAACTTTCAGATGAGTTTTCACAAGGTGTTTTTAGAAACAACTTTGGGATGATTTAGAAAGTGCTAAGTCTGAGTTTGATACAAAATAATAATATAACTTTTTGATATACCCCGCCACCATCTCCCCAAAGGGACTTGGGGCGGCTTATAAGGGGACAAGCCAAAAATACAGATTAAAACACACACAATAAGATAAAATGAAACAAAATAAAATCAACAACAACATCAGAAAAACATTACAATCACAAAATACAGTTTAAAATGGCTGGAAGATTAAGTGCTGAGTGCAGGAATGTGCAATCGTTCCTAGACAGAGACCAGGGAAAGTGCAGAATGCATGCCAATTCAGTTAAGGTCATAGCTAAGAGGGTAACGTCCTAGGCATTTACACTAAAAAGGATTACAGGTGGGAGGGCCAATGAAAGTGCAAAGAGCTATGGCAAAATCGATCAAATTCTCTGGTGAACTGCCTAATCAAATGAACAGCGGAACATCCAGGTTTTTAATTCCTTTGAAAGACAGTAGGTGCCACATCTAATCTCCTTGCTTCCAGAGACGAGGAGTCCCCACTTTTTAAAAAGTTATACATTCTTTCTCATCAGCCAAATTGGCACTACCAGTGGTCCAGAGGGAAAAAGAAGAAGGAACTCCCAAAATTTTATAAGTATATTATACCTTAAGAAAAAAAACAAACTAACTAAAGGGGAGAAATAAGCTTCTTCCTCAAAAATAGTCTAGTGAGACCTGAGTATGCTTCACAGACATATGATGACATACAGACTAGGGGGTTAAGCATTGAAACTATAGGACAATGGTTCCCAACCTTTGGGCTTTTGGGTGTTTTGGACTTCAGCTCCCACAGTTCCTAACAGTTGATAAACTGGCTGGGAATTCTGGGAGTTGAAGTCCAAAACACCTGGAAGCCCAAAGGTTGGGAACCACTGATATAGGAGAAGAGAATGGATTGGAGCAGCTGAAATCCTGAATAGCAACACCATGTGCAAATGTCCTGTTTTCTGAGTCACGTGCAGATGACTCCAATGTGTAAAGTTTATTAGGACAACAATGAAGAAGATGAGGAAATAAAGAAAATTACTTCTTCTTCTGTCACTCCTTCCACAGACTCTGCCTCTGCATTGTATTCTGTGTGTGTTTCATTCTCTTCAGTAGCCTCAGACTTTTCAGTTTCCTGGCAACAAAGGAAAGAATTGCATGGGTGATATTAGTCAGCCAAAAAAGGGAAGAAGGGGAATAACAATGGGAATCAAAGTAAATACAAAATACTCTTTAAGACACCTAGCACATATCATGATTGCCTGTACAGCAGAATAAATTAGCCACTTGTTTAATGGGTTGATGTGCGTTTTCCAAGCTGTAAGGCCTTGTTCCAGTTGCATTCTCTCCTGATGTTTCACCTGCACTTATGGCAGGCATCCTCAGAGATTGTGAGGTCAGTTGGAAACTAGGAAAATGGGGTTTATATATCTGGAATGTCCAGGGTGGGAGAAAGAACTCTTGTCTCTTTGGGGTAGGTGTGAATGTTTGCATTGGCTACCTTGATTAGCATTTAATGGCCTAGCAGTTTCAGGTATGGCTTCTTACTGCCTGGGGGATTCCTTTGTTGAAAGGTGATTAGCTGTCCCTGATTGTTTCTTGCCTGGAGTTCCCCTGTTTTTGAGTATTCTTTATTTAGTGTTATGATTTTAGAGGTTTTTTTTAAATACTGGTAGCCAGATTTTGTTCATTTTCATTATATCTTCCTTTCTGATGAAACTTCTGTTATTTATTGTTTATTTCTGTATCACCTTCCAGCCCACAAGGGTTGTCAATAGAGGCAGATTTAACGGTAAGCAAAGGGAAGCAGCCACTTATGGGCGCCACGTGGACAGGGGCACATCTGGCCGCGGCCGCCCGGGTGCAAAAAGCTCCTTTGCCCCGTGGCAATGGTGCACGCACGGAAGCATGCAGCCAGCTAGTTTTGCACTGGAGGAGCATTCTGGAGGAGGAGTGTTTTGGAGGAGCATTTTGGAGGGAGGAGCATTTTGGAAGCGGCCAGAGACGGAGCGCCTCCGGCTGCAAAAAGCCTCTGGCCGCTTCCAAAACACTCCTCCCTCCAAAACGCTCCTCCCTCCAGAACGCTCCTCCAGCGCAAAACTAGCTGGCTGCATGCTCCTGCGGACACTACACCAGGCTGGAGAGCGAGGGGCGCCAAAATAAAGTTGGCTTACTAGTTTTCATTACCTTTGTCTGGTCCTGGTTGTCAAGGCAACGAACAAAAAATCAATACAAAAATTAAAATATCTTTAAAACATTACAATATTCATTTTTTTAATAAAAAAACACCACTAAAACAGGCTAGAAACAATCCTAGAATCCAGTTTTAAAACAGCATTTTCAAAAATTGAATACTATATAGAATTACATTGTTTTGGCTGCCTGTCACAAGATAAAAAGAGATGGGTCTAGCCTAACTCCCTTGGGTTGCAGTTTCACAGTCAAGGCACTGCCACAGTGAAAGCCTTGTTATGTGAACCCACCAACCTAACTTTAGGAGGTATGTCAGCATCAGCATCACAATCAGCACTGGCAACTTATTCATGTATTTTCTGCCTTTCCCTCCAATAATAGAATGCAAAACAGATAGGTGTTGGGACATGCAACAGGGCCTCCTCTGAAAATTTCAAATTTCTGGCAGGCTAATATTAAAGGGGGTAGCATTTAAGATATTTTGGGTCTAAGTCATTTAGGGCATTGTAAATAAATAAATAAGTCATTTAGGGCATTGTAGGTCAACACCAACATCTTGAATGGACTCAAAAGCAAACTGGAAGCCAGTTTAGTTCTTACAAGACCAGTGTCATACATATGATTTCTAAAATGGAAGACTCACACCAAAATAATGATCTTCTCAAATAAGCGAGCCAGGCATAACTGGTACGTAGGAAAGAACTTAATAGAACAAGTTTCCAGTTTTAAATATTTAGGGGTTACCTTTCAGGCCACAGGTTCCTGGGGATGCCACCAAAAATAGCTGTACAAAATGCTCTATCCAGTAATAAAGCAATAATTCGCTTTTTCTATACCAAAGGGCCAGTATATCCCAGCTGCAACAAAGGTCTTCCAAGCAAAGGTAACAGCCCAATTACTATATGCAATTCCGGTATGGATCACAGGCTTCACATCTAAAGTAGAACAAATTAAATAGGGCTTCTCAGAAAACTGTTTGTCCCCATTTGCGTTCCATCTGCTGTTTTAAGATTGGAATCAGGAACAGCCTCACTCGAATCACTAGCTAGGATACTGGATGGAGAGGATGTACAAAGGGCCGGAAGTGGGATATGCATATTTGATTCAAGAAGGCCTCTTTAAATCCCACCAAATCAAAGCATTAAATCAGAAACATAGGCAGATGGGCCTCTCAGAGAACATACTGAGTAGTTTTGAGTATAAAAAAATAATGCCGATCTTAGTGGAACGAATCAGTGACATAGACAAACAGGCCTCAATGACTCCTGCATGCTCCACATGCTCTCTACTGAATTTGGGCCTAACATTTAATTCTTTGGGAGGTACCAAATATTTAGAAAATGTAAATATCCCAAAATTTCGTCTTGCTTTCAGTTGGGCCAGATTTAATGCCCTTAAATCAGCCATACTAGATGGTAGGTAGATACAAAGGGACTGTAACAAAGAGTTTGCCCTTGCGGGGAGGATAAAATCGAAACCGTAATACATGTACTTTTCACTTACACAATTTACAAGGATGATAGACTAAGGTTAATATCTCCTCTACTCACCAAATGGCCAGGAAGAACCCTAAATTCGTACTGTACTTATTTACTGTCTGATCTTGACAAAAGGGTAATGGAACAGGTGGCCAAATTTCTCTTTGCAGCGGCAAAAAGCCACAAGTGCTTCATGAATAACATGTAAACGCTAAGAGTGTAACAAAGAGTACCCAGGACACTTATTATTAATTGGCAATCAGTTCCTGCTTTAAATTATAAAGACAGTAATTCAACTGATAGCGAATGGTGATATTTGTTTTTATTAATCATACCCCAAATGTGATGTTATTAATTTCTTAAATGTTGTATTCCATTGTTCTACTTTTACTTGACTTAGCCGATGGTTTATTGACCAACATAAAGGCTACTGACTGATTGACTTCTAAAATGCACACATAACACCAGTCTGATTGCTGTATTTTTCTTCTGAATGTTTTTCAAAGCCACATAGGACACATTACAGTAATGTAACTGAGGGGAAACTTAGGCATGAGCCACTGTGGCTAATTTGTTTGCCAATAATTTAAAATAATAGTTGTATGAAGGACTTTCCTCTATGTGGCTTGACCCCCAGTGATCTATGTTCTCCACACTCCTCAAGATCCCCTTTTCCTGTTGTTCATTAAAAAAATAGTGGGCAGCTGTAAAGCAAAAGGCCAGTCTTGAAGCTGCCTACCTTCTTTATTCTTTTCTCCAGAAGACAGGAATATGGCAGCAAACTATATTTAGAGAAATAAGTTGATGCATGACTACAGACCAGATACTTCAGTTCTTTCCCTGTGATCACTAACAGCAACAAAGAGGAAACAGAAATGGGGCCCCATCTTGTCTGTTCTCCCAACATTTTGGGAAGTGAATACAGAGTGACCAGGTAGATGTCAGTGAGAGCTATAGAGCAATCTGGAGGGGGCTGAGAGAGTGTGTAAACTGGGATGAATTGGACAAGCCTGAAGAGTGAGTTGGGGGTTGTTGTGGTACCAATGGCCAATGTTTTTATGGATTGAACATTGTTTTAATCCAGAGTGAATGTGTATGGTGCTAATGTAGTTGTATTTTAATGTATTTTAATGTATTTTAGTTGTTGAAGGGTTTTGGGGTTTATATTGTTATTATGTGGGCATCGAATTGTGCCGTACTGTAAGCTGCTCTGAGTCCCCCCTTGGGGGTTGAGAAGAGCGGGGTAAAATCTCGAAATAAATAATAATAAATACCAACCTTTGGGACAATCTGGAGTAGAACAGGAAAGGTTATGGGTGATCAAAATGGAAGGGAAGAGAAGTTAGTGTGTGTACTTGTAGGGTAGGTGCATGGTTGTGTATCTAGGAACAATGTCTGCAAAAGACAGACTTTGGAGGAAGGTAATCTTAAAAGAGAGTGTGTGGGAATCTTGTGTGTTTTTCATGTGGGGAAGAGGAACAAAGGTGTGTAGGTAGCTGGTAAGGAGGAAGGACTGTAAATACAAAGGGGCAGGTATATGTCTGTGGAAATGAACCGGTCCCCACCTAAGGCTTATTTTCATATTCTTGGTTAGGTTTCTTGTCATCCACGCACATCAGTTTGCTCTTCTGGAAATAATTGTTTTATCACATTTATTGTTGTTGCTCACCATAGCAACTATTTTTTTTTATGAATGAGCACCTCCCAAGATATCTATTTTGTGCTAGATTGATAAAATTCGATTTCAAATATGTTCAACAATCTCAAAATATGCATTTTGAGGTATACTGCACAAGCTGGAAAAAACATTAACTCCACATATACAGCCTGAGATAGGCTAGGGAGTTTTTGGAAGTGGTACAGTGTTTCTGTGGGATATCAATATGGTTTCTCATAACCATACATTGTTGGTTAACTACAGTCTGTTATAGATTTTTTCAAACATATTGGTTTTCATTCACTCAAAAGCAGGCATTTGTCAGTGGGTACAATATTCTCCTATGTGGTATATAAACCCGTCTCTGGTGTTCAGCAAATCATTCCTATTGCAAGCAGGATGACATAGGCACACAACACAGAAGCTATGTTCCATTTACTTAGACAAGTCCTATGAAAGCACTGTTGCTTCTCACTTCAACAAATCAACACACACAAATAGAGGGTTTTTTTTAAAAAAGGACTAAAAGTGAGGATTATTACACAGAAGGATAGATATGGATATTACTTCTGCAGGTTTGTTCTCTTCTCCTGAAACATCCCCATTTGGCACAGTTGGTTCTTCCTCAATAATCCGTCCCTCCTGTATGTCAGAAGACAAAAATATTTTAAAACTTCACAGAACTCTACCAAAGTAATAGATAGGTCTAGACATCTGAAGGATTAGCTAGGCCTCCTGTGGATGATTAATCTGTGGATGCTCATGTCCCATTATATATAAGGTGTAGTAAAATGGCATCCGTTATATAAGATGGCAAAATTCAGGTTTGCTTTTGGGTCTTTGTTTTTTTGGGAGGAGAGATATTTTCAAGCCAGGGATGGTTGAATCCATGGATGCCAAAACAATGGTTATGAAGGGCCAACTGTATACCTATACTATTTCCAAACTCTGCAATGAGACCTCTACTACTTCATCACACTAGAGAATGAATCCACTTTAAATCTGATTGCTGCCTCCTGTAGAATTCTGGGATTTGTAATTTAGTGAGGCTGTTAAAGGCTCCTCCCTTAACTACAATCCTCTGAATTCAGCAAGAGGCAGAAATCGGCTTTTAAGTGCATTCATTCTCTGGTGTGATGAGCTTCTAGCTACAGTGTGTTCAGGAGCCAAAGTGGTGAGTGTTTCTCCCACAGGGTTGTGCCAAGACACTTTGCTTGTTCTTTTTTAAAAAATGGGAGTGGGAGATGCAGTACTTTTATTTTTGTATTTATACTTTAAATATATATTTAACACCTCAAAATTACTGCTTTGTAAATAGGACAATCTGTTTAATTGTTTTAATGTTTGTTGTTATAATTAGCTTGTTTTTGTTTTTTGTGGTTGTTTTTTTAAATAAAAAAAACACATACAAGCTGCTTTGGGTCCCACATTGGGAGAAAAGTGGGATAGAAATAAAACAAGTAAATAATTGAAATATGGCACAGAAGAAGTACCAACTGCCACACATTAATAGGCAGCAATAAAGAATCTGGACAACAGAGATGTCACACTATCCTTTCAGCACAGTCAGCTGTCCCACATAACAGCTGTGTTTCAAATTACAGATTTGTATTAAGAGGTTGATGGTGGAATTCTCAGGAAGGATTTTCCCTTTAATTTAGCACAGCAGCTTGGTGACATGTCAGATTATTTCTCAGGCAGTTACTGAAAGAAATTACATATGCCAACCTGTTTCACTTCCTTCTGTTCCTAATCTTCTACAAGTGGTCCTCTCTATCCATGGAATCTGCATCCACAAATTCAACCATCCATGGTTTGAAAATATTTATCCATAAAAACATATTCCAAAAAACAAATTATTTTGCCATTTTATAGAAGGGGCATCATTTTACTTAACCAATGTATATACTGGGACCTGAGCATGCACGGATTTTGATATCCATGGTGCATTTTGGAAACAAACCCAGGAACTAATGTATGGAAGAATAATCTCTGTACATGCTCCAATGTGCACTACTATCATTTTCCCTCTATTTTAAAGGAAATGATGGAGACATAGCTGACTTTTTAAAACCTTATTTGTATAGAATGCATTAAATATTGAAATTACACTCCTGGGTCTACTTTAGTCCCCAACACCCTCCATATTGAACTTGTGTGTTTGCTGTATGATTATATACTTGACCATACTGAAATATAATTATTCAATAGTATTCCTGTACCTTTGTATTTTGTGAAGCGAATAAATAATAATAATAAATGAATTCCATGCTAAGCTAAAAACACGTAGTTCTTTGGGTTTTTTATTTACAAACAAACATATGACCCACCCCATCCAGCCTGAGATCACTATGTATAGATAAGGGAGGTAAAATCATTTCCTAGACAGCCTTTCCTCTATAAAACTTCTCACTGTTATCCCAAGACTTGAAAAGAAAAGAAAAATGCCAATTGAGTTATGGTTAACATTTTTGGAAAGAAAACAACTATGTGACTGTTAAGCATCCATAACCTACATACAGTGGTCATAATCTTGATTTTGGTATTCCACAATTACTTGTAAGTAGAAAGGATGTCTTGGTTGCATGCTAAAATGTAATGTCATTCATTCTTTATTAAATGAATCGGGTGATGGGGCTATTTCTTATATTTCTGAGAAGTTCTATTTCTGACACATATATTTCTGTGTTTCCATTTTCTTATGGTGGATAGAAAGAAAAATCAATAATTCTATTAAGATTTTTCATGGAAAGCTGGATCCTAACCCTGAAGATCTTCCTTGAAACTCATCTCAGGATGAAGGCAGGGTATAAACCTAATACATAAATACTGTTAATTAATTCAGTAGAAAAATTATTGCAAACTAGTATGTTTTCTGTGTGTTATGGCAGTGGATGTAACTCTAGTTACTTAGAAGTGGGTAATCGGGGTAAATTGTAGGGGGATAGGGAAATACGATGCATGTATTCAGTTTTATCATACTTATTTACTGTATTATTGTAAGTGTCTTATTTAACTTACTACATAGAATTTTATTAAGTTTTATCAAGCTTTGATGTTTGGTTCGGTTTGGTAATATGGCCCAAGGGCTAATCAATAAAATTTATTTATTTATTATTTACTTAAAAGTGCTTTCCACTAAAGTTAGTGTTTTGCTGCAGTGCACATTCCGCAATTAATGTTAAGATCTGCTATATTCCATATGGTACAAAACATGTTCTATTGAAGTCAATGTCAACAATCTCACAATATTAGTAGCACTGAATATACTCATAGGAGAATAATTTATAAATTGATATCTTCTGACATATTAATGGAAAACAAAAGGGGCATTTTTTTCTACAGCAAAATCTATATAATTTTATCATTAAGAGAGTGTGTTAGTCTAAAAGTCATCAGAGGGGTTTTTTTATTTATTAAAATCTATGTAATTAATTATCATCAGAATCCTAGATCAGCTATTTCATTAAGGAGATGAAAACAAGTAATGTCTTCTGGTCTGACTGCTCCTCACTCCAGTCCATCTAAAGAGCAAGGCATCAAGATCAATCAAAGATTATCTATTTGGCTTTTGATCAGGGTACAAAATGGGCAATGTTTCTACATGCCTCCCAATAGTTAGCAAGGCTATGGTTAAACCTGAGACGGGAGCCTCAGGGGCCTTCCACCAAACCATATAACTCAAAATATCAAGGCAGAAACCCCCACAATATCTGCTTTAAGAAACCCCTGAATCGGGACCTCAATCTATCTGCATTTGAACTGGCCCACCAGTTATCTGAATCCAAAACCCTGACCTGTGCCATTTATTCCAGTTCAAAGAAGATAATGTGGGATTTTATTCAGCTGTGTGAAAGGGGCATCACTCACTGGTAGAGAGGACAGAAATATGATCCTCCTTGTGCCCCAACCATCATCTGAACAGACTTCGTTCACTCAGTCCAGCAGATGGCTCTTAAAATAGATTGAAGACTGCTAACTCTTAAAGTGATCTTTGACCATGTAAGATTAGTGAATAGAGAGCGGTTATGAGTTTATAACTAGGTTACAAATCTGTACATATGATACTGCATACCAGCCATTATTTGCTGCTTTACACAGCACCTCAGTCTCTAATTGATCATGAAATTAAGGTCAAGAAATCCCAAAGCGGAGACATTCATACCGTTGATCCTGGTGGAGGAGCAAGGCCTAGGAATGAATAAATAATATTTTCTTCTTTTGCAGAGAAAAATGACTCAAAATCCTAAAAGGGTAACAAAAACACAAAAGTATCAATAGGTAACATGTTCAGAAGGGACTGGAATCCTCAACGTTTTCTACATACCTAAACCTGTAATTCTGTTATTTTTCATCTTAACAATGAACATAATTCCTTGCTGCCAAAGTTGAGCATCTCTAATCTGGAATTTCAAAATCCAAAATACTCCAAAATGTACATGATTGACTGACACTTTTGCTTTCTGATAGTTCAGTGCACACAAACTTTGTTTCATGCATAAAATTATTCAAAATATTGTGCATAAAATTACTTTTAGGTTTTGTTTATAAGGTGTACAGCAGTGGTGCACAATCTGTAGTCCTCCAGGTGTTTGAGACTCCAACTCCCAGATGCCCTAGATAGCTTGTCTAATGGCCCAGAATTTTGAGAGCTGAAGTCCAAAACACCTGGAGGGCCACAGGTAGTGCACCACTGGTGTACAGGAAGCATATATACTTGTATATGCAAGTATTCCAAAATCCCTTCCCCCACCCCAATTAATCAAAATACAAACACTCCTGGTTCCAAGTATTTGGGAAAAGTGCTACTTAACCTATAGCAATAACAATGTTATATTACACTTCCTCTAATATGGTAACCTAATTTGCAAATCTGCACTATATTTCAACCATTTTAAAGAAATTTTAACAACTAATCTGAGTGAACCAATATGGTGTAATGGTTAAGTTACTGGACTTGAAACAGGGAGACTCATATTTGATTCTCAGTTTGGTGATGGAACTTATCCTGGTGTCACTTTCACTTTCTCTCAGTAAATGTACATTACAAGTTTGTTGCAAAGGTCAATGGGGAGAGGAAAACCAGATTTGGCCACAGTGGTCCATGCTCTCGTTACATCCCAAATAAGTTACTGTAACACACTCTACGTGGGGTTGCCTTTGAAGACAGTTCAGCAGCTCCAACTAGTCCAACGGATGGCAGTCAGGTTGCTCACCGGAGTGGCATACAGAGAGCATACAACCCCTCTGCTACACAAGCTCCACTGGTTGTCAATCTGCTACCAAGCACAATTCAAACTGCTGACTTTAGCCTATAAAGCCCTGAACAGTTCTGGCCCAGCTTACTTGTTTGAATGTATCTCCTGCTATGAACCATTGTGAAGTCTAAGACTGAAGGAAAGGCCCTGCCCAAACCGATAAGCAGCCAGGGAAAAGCCGAGACGGGTTAACTCCCGTTTACCTAGGTGCCAGTACTAATTGGAGGAGGCTTGAGGGAGACCAGCTGGGAAACTGTTGTGAGAACTAGTTCTGACGTACCCGTGCGTCGTAACTATCAAAGCCTTTGAGACCTATAAGAGTTGGGACTGAGAGATGTGTAGTATCTCTCGTCAACGTTGGATTCAAGCCTTCAAGAACTTTGCCTGGGCTGCTGAGCCTTCCAGCCATTGAACTCTATTCGTCAAGCCTTGTGCCAAGAACTTACTTGTGGATTAGCCCATTGGGGCATCAAGTCTTCACCTTTCGTTCCTGATTACTTTTGGACTATTGCTTTGCAATACCTGGTGCTTGGAAGCATCAAAGGACTATATTTCTATTTTCTTTACTCTATCCATTTATTCTAAATAAAGCATTTAACCGTGGCCGGTCTCAAGTGGTTTACTGAGGGGTTCTTCAGGTCTACAGTACAACAATTGCCCACCCCTGCTTTAGAATGAAACTCAAAACCTGGCTTTGGGACCAAGCGTTCAAACAGTAGAGGCAACAATTTAAGATGAGACCCAATTTGTGTGAATGACAATGGACTAACCTGGACTATGATTTCAACAATGATTTCAACAATGTTTTGGTAATATTAAAGCATTAATGAATTGTTTTAATTGCTTTTATCATTTATCACTGTTGTTGGCATTGAATGAATGCCTGTTGTGAAGCTTCCCTGAGTCCTCCTCTGGGGGTGAGAAGGACAGGATACAAATATGTGAAATAAATAAATAACTAAATATAAAGTAGCTATATTCATTCTTGATGTGGTATAGATGACATAATAACAATAATTAGAATCCATTTTGTCATGTGCAAGAACTTTCAGGGGCGTTCTTCTAATACCACTGTAGGTTTTGTTTTTGCAAGCAGTTTATTTTTCTGTTTTCTTTTTCTAAGAGCAACAATTCCATCTAATTCACAGTGGGAAATGTCAAGGAAAGCAGTAATAACTGCAGCTAGGAGGCAAGTTATAATTTCCTTCTGAAACATAGATTTAATATTTGTTAAAACTAGAAAATAATCTATTTTAATCTTCTTTTTCATGCTGACCTTTTCAACACAGTACACATGCTAATCAGTTTATGTGTATTAAGTATGTCTGTGCTACTCTTTCTTTAAAAGCTGTACACTTTCATTTCCTGTCACTTTATTCATTACACCTGCCAGTCCAACCATATGTATACTGTATGAGCCAACACTCTATGCATCTCATGGAAATGTAGTGTACTTTAAGAACATTTAAGTCTTAAGTAAATAAAGTATAAATATGTCAGTCTTTAAGTTGGTATTAGATAGTGTTGTTTTTGTTGCAACAACCTAACACGGTTACCCAATATTGACTTTTGGAAGGCCACACAAACGTGTATTACAGAGGAGTGTTGTAGATTTGTTCCACCTCATATAACCTCTCAAATTTTATTTCCACTTCTCCTCAATATAAATTATTTTATAACCCTCACCTCTGTTAGTACTGTTCTGTTTCCCTGCTGTGATATTCCTAATACATAAAAAATCCTATGCATGATTACTTAGAGATGAGGGTATGTGTGTGAATAAACAGCTCAAATGCCTGTAGCATACTCTCAAAACAAACAAAAAATAAAATATGGAGTTACTGTAACATGTCAAAAATTGATTGGTCTTTTCAACATTTGTGTGTGTGCTTCCAGGTCACCTGCTGAGTTATGGTGACTCCATGAATTTTCAAAGGATTTTCTTAAATAAGGAATACTCAGAGGTGGTTTTGCCAGTTCCTCTGAAGTATAGCCTACAATAACTGGTACTCCTATCCAAGTAATAATCAAACTTGACCCTGTCTGGCTAACAAGATTAGACAGGCTCTGGTAACTTTAGTTATTACTGCTTTACAATCTAAGTGCCACATGAAACCTATGCCTCAATCACCTTTATCTTTCTTTTGCCTTTTCCCAGCTCCTCCATCCTTCAAGATAGCAAGTGAACATTCCTAATGGTTGTAGCAGTACTTCTGCCTCTAGACAAGAAGCAGAGAAGGGTAGATGGTGGAATGAGTAGGTGAAAGCAGTGCAAGCAGTGTTGGGGAAGTGAGAATAAATATGAGAAGGTGGCACCAATACAGATGGCCCTCCTCCTCCATGAAGCACAAGGAAAAGCCTACCTACTCCTAATAAATTAAAAAACTGTTTTTTCCCCTGCATGTTCATTAAAATACCTGTTATTGCAATGACAAGCAGGAACGGCAGGCTGCCTATCACTGTAAATAAGAGTGACTGCATTATGGTACCGATCGTTTTTACCCAGCTCCGCCCACCCCGTTAATTCATATAGTTTCCTTGCTCTTCGGCTAAGCATACTTCAGCTGAGCCCCTATTCCCACCAGCCAAAGCAATCTTTTTGGCCAAAAGTGTAATATTTAAATGAAATTATAAGCTTTTATATAGGAGAAAATGAGTCAACTGTACAATCATAAACCTATGAATCTTCACCATAGTAGTGAAACCTGATTCATTAATTGAACAAACTGAAAGGCAGTGGGTGACAGGCTTGTTTTTGTAAGACAATTGGACAAACTAGTAATCTGAGCTCCTATAAAGTTTACAGTTGAGCATTTTAAAAAATAACCACAGATGATTTTCACAGATTTTATGTGAACAATTGAAAACACTTGAGTTTGTGAAATGGAAACTGCAATCAAGAGACAGAAAAATGCTTTGACCTAGAAGTGAAGTTATGAAGGTACTAGACAAGATCTTCAAGTGTAAAATATATCATTGAAAATAAAAGTGAAGATATGTAATTCTATTTCCAATTTCAATGTATTATTATAAAAGCTGGCCATTAAAATAAATTTATAGGATGAGACTCATCTCATTTGAAAAATGGTGCTGGGCATATATGATCACAACAGCCAGATTGCTCTATGTGCAGAAATGGAAGAACTCTACCAACAACATAGAATTGGATGATAAAAATGAGGTACCTGGCCGAAATGGACAAATTCACCTATTTACTAAAAGAAGGTAGATAGGAAAAAAATTGAAAGACTGGAAGCCTTTTGTTTACTTTTTGCATGAGGAAGAGAAGGACTTGCCATTTATGAGCTTTGAAGAATAATTTGATGAGGGTGTTTTGTTCAAGAAAGGAATCAACATTGGGAGGCATAGAAAGTGAAGCTTATGTTGCTTTCTTTTGGCCAGATGAGGATAGATCAGAGGTCATCTACTTTTTCTTTTTCATTTCTTCTTCCTTTTTGTTTTCTTCCTTTCCTTTTCTTGACATTGTTGTATTTATTTCTTTTTTAATTCACTTTTTAAACTTTTAATGTAACTTTTAAAACTTTTTGAATAAAAATATTTTTTTTAAAAAAAAGAAAAGAAAAGTCATACTGGACAAAAAGACGAATAAATGGGTTCTAGAACAAATCAAGTCTGTACTCTCCATGGAAGTCAAGATGACTAAGCTGAGACTGCCATACTTTGGACATAGATGAGAAGACATGACTCACCAGAAAAAACAATGTTGGCAAGACAGAAGTCAGAAGGAAAAGAAGGAGCATCACACTGATTTGAAGGAAAACACTGATCTAATGAAGTACAGATAATATTTAAGATGTACAAGCATGCTTCAAATAACTGTTGGAAATGTGATCAAAATTTAGGAACATTTTATCATATGTGATAGCTTTGCTTCTCCTAATGGCTCAAGGTACAGCCAAAACACATCAACATAAAATACATCCAAGAAAATACATACTGTATATCAAAGTGCGCCACTATAAAGGCATACATCAAAAACACATGGTACAAAAATCAAAATACAACAGCAACATAATATGTTTACTTGTGTAAATAAAGCAACAAAAGGCATCCCACACAAACACACATACTCATAGTACCAAAGTTAGTCAAGCTGCTCTGACAGCTTAGAAAATCCCAACACTTGTTCTCAACCCTGATAGTAAAATATAATAATCACAAATTTAAGTAAATACCAACTGCAGTTTCAGATCTATTGTCTGGAGTGACTTCCCTGCTAATGGTAGAAATTATATTGTTGAAGTATTCATGTCAAGACTAAGAACTGGGCTTGTAAAAAAGTAACTTTCTAAGTTCTGCAAGAGAAATGTGCCCCCAATGCTAGGCCTGTTTCCGATTATCGGGAACATACAATTGTCGGACTTTTTTCCTGACTTCCGATATTTGAAACACTTTTGAGAGCAGCACCCCAACCAGGAAGTGGATTCGGTAATCCAAGAGCTCCGTCGCTATTCTCCGGATGTCTCGGATGTTGTCTCGGATGTAATTTTATGTCCCATTTTTAAAAATTGCTTATGTTTACTAATGTGTTAACAGTGCTTAATATTTGGTACCAGTGGCAAGTTTTGTCATTAGTAGCAGTCAAAAATGGATGGAATAGGGATTCCCCATAGTTTGGATTCTCCCTTTTGCTGAGTTTTGCACATTGCGCAATCGCGTACGCTATTTCCGAAAACTTCTGATTATTGGAATATATACGAATCAATTCTGATAACTTCACTGTAAAAATTGGAAGTGGTTTACATCCGAAACCAAAGCAAAAACAACATCCGAAACTACTTCCGAAAAGCGTTTTTCCATTTGAAAGCAGGCCTACCCAATGCCTATCCCATTTCCTTTTCCATTTGGTTATTTGCTGACTTAGCATATGCTGTACCCTTCAAGTATTGAAATTTTCATACAATTCTTTAAATCAAGGCAAGAGCAGTTTAAGCTAGAGACACCAAGAAAGACAACCTGCCACGCTTTCAGTCTCATTGCCCCACCCCCTTTACTACAAATCTCTACCATTTCTTTTTTAAATGACTATACAGACAAAACTCTTACTCATGCTAAAGAGATATTCCCCTGGTCTTTTGAGTGTCTTCTATTAATTACAATATATGGTGATAGGCAGTCTAGCTATGCCATTGGCACTGGATTGAAGCTAGTGTAAATATCAGACTAAGAATATAAAGCTGCCCTTTTTTAATCATCTGGAGAGGCACTTAGACATGTAACTTTGGCATGTCAATTGCCTGTTGCCCAAAATAGCATCATGCAGAGTCAGAGAGAAAGTATACTTCTAATTTGGACTGTATGTAGATATTCTATAGCAAGTGCTGTTTGGCAATAAACCTTCTAGTACAGCATTCTTTCAGTTATTTTGCTTGTTGTATACACACTGCACACTTACAGCATTTTGATGCCTCTTTTAACTGCCATGCCCCCATCTTCGCATTTGTAGTTTGGTGAGGTACTTCAAGTTCTCTAATAATTTCTGTCTAGTAAACTACATACAGCTTCACCATAATGCACCTCCATTACAGTGCAATGTTGGCTACTTTCACTCATTGATGGCAAGCATGAAGAACTCAGCACACAGATGCAACAATTTTATGCAAACATTTGCAAAGCTTGGTACCCTACACCCTTTCAGAATTTAGGCTGATATTACAGCAACAACCATAGAAGGAAATTTAAAACCACTTTCATAGTAAATTCCAGTGGATTAATTTGTATTAGAAAGGACCTTTCCTGAATCATTTTTGTCCCGCCAAGTTCAATGGAAAGCAGCAGCAGGCAAAAGTATATGGAAAACAAATCACTAATAATTATGTTCCAGAACAAGCTGTTAATAAGAGTGTGCACCTAGGGATGGAAAGTTGTCAAACTGGTTTGCCAACAGTCTGAAATGACTTTTGAAAAATAGAGCAAAAAAACTTTTTCACAGTTTTCTTCCAGTATATGAATATCTCAAAGAGCTTTGGATAGTTTGCTACACAGAAGAAACACATGACTTTCTAGTGCAGTGGTTCCCAACCTTTTTTTTGACTAGGGACCACTTTGTCCAGTGTTTTTGTCCATTCTCCAACACTAGTACCAAAAAGGTTACAAATCAGGTTTAGTCAACTTTAGGTTCAGTTTGGTTATTTGGGGCGCTGATTCAGAAAACTGCATTGGATAGACTACATCAGCTCTAGTTTCTGATACAGAACATATGCCATCCAGCAGTCACCATCTGCTTGCCTACGGAAAACCATATTTAATAAACCTCATCACTATAAGAGGGTTTTGCGAAATCAGTTGCTCTCATTGCAACAATGTCATAACGGTAAGACCGCAAACCATATTTTAGTTCTTGCGGACCACTGGTAGTCCACATACCACAGAGAACCACTGACCTGGTGCAAGAAAGTGCTTTCTACCCACCCCAAACATAATGTTTTTGACACGGAAAAAACTATCTGTTTCTCTGAGCAGAAAAATCCTCCAGAACATTTTGGAATGCTGGATATGGGGAAAATACTGCACAAGATATTGGTATTCTCCTGCATCAAAGAGAAAATTAAACTAACTATTCGCCCTTGCATGTGATGACAAAATAATCAAGGATTTATATCTACGTGCACTTAACCTTAAAGCAGAATTCAATGTTTACCTAACTTCTGCCATTATACAACCAAATTGGTGTTCAATGTATTGTCGAAATTGTTGTTGTTGTTATCCTGCTTTCCTCTTTTAAGGGAGACCTACCAAATTTTTTGATCCTTGATTTAAGTTCCATCATACTGTAAAAAAGCATCCTGATTAAAAATAAAGCTATACATCAGGTGAATTTCACGTGCAGAATTCTGTAAAAAAAAAAAAAGAACAGGAGAACCAAGACAAAAGGGAACCATTGCAAATGACTCCAAAACAATATGACATGGATCCAATTTTGTATATGAATTGTCAGTAAAAAAAATATTTTCAAATCATGTGACACATCTGCAGGTACAAATAACTTCAAATATGTCCTGTATTTGAAGAACTGTCTGCTGTAATTCCACAGTAAAGACTGAAGATACAGAACAATAAAAAGGGAAAACAGGTAAGGATCTTGACATTTTCCAAACATATTCAGCATCAGGACAGCAGTTATGGAACACTTCCAAATGGATCATATGGGGCAATGGAATTTTTTCTAGAATACATCAGACATCTAATTCCAGATTACCTTGTCTACCTGAACATCAACACCTCTGTCATGTTTGCTTTATGTCTTGAGTTGTCAACTTACATGAAGACTGTAGTTATGACCAAGCAATGCCTCCTAAATGTGTATTAAACTTGAGTGATTTATATGTGTCAGTGACGAAAACAAAATTGTGGGAGGTGGATCATAATAATAAGTAGACAGGGAAGATTATGTGTGTTCCAGCAATTTCCATAAATATAGTGTCCCCACTGCAGTAACATTCTGTACCCCTTTCTTTGACTCTTCAGGATTATTTTGCAAAAGTATCTTAAAAACAGGGATAAAACACATTTTGCCAAAAGTGTGAAGCAAATCCATACATTTAAAAAAAATCTTAAATATGTCCCATAGCTTGGCTTTACTTTTCTTACCCCACAATACTGTTCCTCATTGAATATTTGTGGAGGGAGCGGGATTCCATTTTGTGGCTTCTTTTCACCTGGAACATTTTCTCGCATCCATTTTCGGTTGTCTTCATCACAGGCTATGTCCAGTTCTTTAAAATCAATCTTGTTGGCCTCTAAGAAGCCTACTACCTCTTGCTGTTTCTTCTTGATCTGAATAGAGAAGGGAGGAATGAATCCGTCATTTGAATTTTACGCTTACGGGAAAGAATACACCACTATATCCATGTTATGACTCTTTATTCAAACTATACTTGTAGTTTCTTACTGCCACTAGGAATTCAAGAGCAAGAAAATAAATTATGACCTCCGTATATGGAGAATCAATATACATGGTTTCACTTATCCATGGTTTCACCTATTCACTTAGGACCTCCTGTACAAGCTACACATTCTTCTCAATGCCCCAGTGCCTCAATTATTCATATGAGAATACAGTAATAAGCTTCACTATGTTGTTGTAGGTTTTTTGGGCTATATGGCCATGTTCTAGAGGCATTCTCTCCTGGTATATAGCCCAAAAAACCTACAACAACCCAGTGATTCAAGCCATGAAAGCCTTCGACAATACAAGCTTCACTATGATTCAAGGTTTGAAGTATCTTTGTAAAGCCCAGACATTTATGCCCCATGCTTGGGGGGAGGGCAGTCAGGAAGTATTTGGTCAAGGGGTTTAATGTCAGGAGCGACACTGCAAGTCACTTCTAGTGTGAGAGAATTGGCTGTCTGAATAGACGTTGCTTGAGGGATGCCGAGATGTTTGATGTTTTACCATCCTTGTAGAAGACTTCTCTCATGTCCCTGTATGGGAAGCTTGAGCTGATAGAGGGAGCTCAACCTGCTCTTCCCGGATTTGAACCGCTGATCTGTCTTGTCACCAGTCCTGCCGGCATAAGGATTTAACCCATTGCGCACAAGGGGCTCCTGGCCAAGGGTGAACTGATGGAGCCAAATTGACCATTGTTTAAAATGAAGGGCATTCTTGAGTATGTTGTATTAAGTTTTCCGGGCTAGTTAGACTGCTCAGCTAGGAGCACCCCTCCCCCCCCCCCCTAAGATGACAATCATCCTGTTAGAAAATTTACACATGCTTTATTTGGCAACCCATGCTCGCACAAAATATCAGGCTTCTCCCTTCAAATTCTTCTGTCAGGACTCTCTTTTTTGCAAGGTCCTCTCAATAGAAAATTAGGTGTTCTCTCTCTCTCTCTCTCTCTCTCTCTCTCTCTCTCTCTCTGGCTTCCAGAACTGTTCCTTGAAGCCAAAGCTAAATAACACCCAAAGTGCTAAATTAAGATATATAGAGATTTTAAGCATATGTTAACAGATCCCACAGGGGGCACTGACATGCTTATTCACTGGCACATGGGTTTAGGGTTGTATTATTCATTAAGTCTGGAGCTTCTGAGCTTGTAGCTGATTTGAGAGCCAGCAAAAGCCACCAGCTGAAAACTGGGATCCCCTTATCCCAGATGCCCCAACTTCCATGGCAGCTTCCAATTCCATTTCCAGTCAGGTGCCGCTGACTCATTCATTTTCTCAGCTCTGGCAAAACTATATTATTTATTTACTATATTTATGTAAAGCCTTGGAATAACATTGCTCTTGGAGGCTTGCAATGTAACATGATAAAACAAAATCTGCATCCAACGGTTTGGGACATTTAAAAGTGAAAAGGCAAGGCAATATAATATTATTGGCAATATTTTTTTTAGTCATTTTTATTCCACCCTTCTCACCCCGCAGGGAACTCAGGGCGGATCACAATGCACATACTGTATACAGGCAAACATTCAATGCCATTGACATACAACATATAGACAGACATAGAGGCAATTTAACATTCCAGAAATCAGTTAAATTTAGCCTCCCCACAAAGTGGTACCTAAATTTCCTACTTGACAGATGCAACTGTCTTTCAGGTTGCAAAGGTCAACAATGAGCTACACAAATTGGTCGAGTGCCCACCTCAACCTGGGCAGGCCTCGAACTCATGACCTTCTGGTCAGTAGAGATCTTATGCAGCTGACATCCAGCCAGCTGCGCCACATTCCTGGTGCATTAATTATGTTTGTTTTGTTGTTGTTTATTCGTTCGGTCACTTCCAACTCTTTGTTACCTCATAGACCAGCCCACGCCAGAGCTCCCTGTTGGCCATTGCCACTCCCAGCTCCTTCAAAGTCAAGCCAGTCACTTCAAGGATACCATCCATCCATCTTGTTTATTTTAATTATTAATTTTAAATTATGTTTGTTTAATTATGTTAAATTAATAAATGCTTGTTTTAGGTAGAAGGGAAAAATAAGGCATAGGCTAACATTGTATATAAAAGGTACATTTCTGTCTTGCTAGAGGATGTGGGTTTTTGTGGTTTGGAGCTATGACAGCTCAGCACCCTGACTGCGGTTTAACAATTATAGGCTTTGGGGAAAAACAACAGTTGTGAAATACTTCGTGTTTATCCCTGCTTTGTGGTTTTGGAAGGATGACCCCACAAAAGAAGCACATTTAATGTGCTTAGTAAATTTCCATTATGCTTGTTTTTTTGTGACATATTTACTTTTGTCTGAATCCCTTTATTGTGTTTGCATCGCCTGATCTGGGCGGAGTTTTTATGAGCACCTAGCTTGACTCCATCTCAGCACTGAAAATAAATTTGACCTTTTCTTAAACCCATAAAGGACTTCTGCAGTTTTGTGGTCTCCATTTTCAGCTGTTACATTTTGGTGCTGTGACTGAAATCGTGAAGGCCACGTGCAAAGGGGAGTCTTGGGGTCCATGGCTTCCTCCGCAGAGTGCCAAGTCTCCTGGTCTTGACTTCAGTCTTCAGCGGCATTGTCTGATCTTTGGGATGAAGAGAGACAACTTGAGGCCTGGGGACTTGGCGACTCTGGTGAACAGATTGATTATACCTTCTTCACATGTGTAGAAAACTTCAGGAAAGGTACTTCAAAGGGGTGAGATACCTTAAGGGGATCCATGGGAATGTGGACCGCCAGGCAAGTATTGTGGGACTAGTCATAGGAAAAGGTAATTTGTAGGGGTCCAAGGAAAAGGATTTAGCTCACCTGGAAAACCGGATTTAGCTCACCTGGAAAAAGGGAAGCCAACTATCATTGGGAGAGCCTGACATGAAACTACTCTTTAAGAAAGATGATAGGAAACAGAGAGGCAGGTGGCAGACCTCTCTCTGAATGAAGGAGTGACCAAGCAACAAGTGTATATTGTATATGCATCCTTTGATCTGGGCAGAGTTCTTACGAGCACCTAGCTTGACTCCGCCTCAGCACTGAAAATAAAACTGACCTTTTCTGAAACCCACGAAGGACTTCCGTGGTTTTGTCACCTTTACTTTCAACTGTTACAAAAGGATCTCAATTTCCAAAGAGACTAAAGCAGCAAGATACCAAATATTCTACATAAGCAAGATTTCAGGGTACAGACAGTCCCTGCCTGACTTTAAAATGGCACATAGTTAGAGTGGGGGTGAGATAACAGCGCATGAGAGAAATTTACCCATCAGAAGGGAAATTCACACTGGAAAGAGTGATCTTGGTGAAAAGTGTCTCCGCATAAACTTTATCACCACTCCTTGTTTCCACAACAAGCCATTTTTTTTCAAAATCCAATTGTGACAGGGACAGAAAGTGATGTGAAATCTTCAGAACAGGGGCACAGGCCACAAAGTAAACACCACAGGGATATTCACCCTTCCCTATGCTTCTTAAAGATAGGCATGTGCAATGAATAAAAAAAAGTCTCAAAAGTGATTACAAAATTAGGGGTCACCAGCATTTCATTTCTAAAGTGTTTCTAAAGTATTGTTAGTGAAAATTTCATTACTACAACAAGAGTAATGAAATTATGTTACTATTGCATTAAAATAATTGTGCACTGGGGGGGGGGGGTTCCCCAGGGTTCTTTTCTCCCTCATTTTTACAGCTATTGGGGTGAAATGTAGTACATGTATAACACTGTAATCCCACCAAATTTCAGAATGCTTCACTAAACTATTGATTTTTAGGAATATATTTTGATCCAACTAGCATTGTGACTGTCTCTTCAAAGAAACTGGACCCCTGTTCTGTACCTCCCCCTCCCTCCCTCAGTCCTGATTGGCTGAGAGGCATGCCAACAGTTAGGCTTCGCCTCTCAGCAGGTCTTGGTTGTGCTGTGATTCTTTAACTACGTCACAGCTATTTACGAAGGTTGCGCAACTTACAAAGGTTTGATTCTTGTTTTTTTGGCACCAGCCATGCCAAAGCATTGGATATCATGTTGTAAGCACAAAACTAGCAATTTAGTTCTGACCTATGAAGAGATACAAAAAAATGCACATTGTTTGTGTGTGTGTGTGTGTGTGTAGAGTTACATTTTTAAAATGTGCCTGTTCTGACTACAGAACCTATCTTATTCATAACTTGGGGACTGCCTGGATATTTGTTAGTCTTTCAGGGCCCAGAATACGCTTTGTTTTGCTGCAACTGATCCTCCCCTTGAAACACTCAAGAATTGGGTTGTTGTAGGTTTTTTGGGCTGTATATAATTCTTTGTTTTTGTATTTTTGGGCTGTATATAATTCTTTGGTTGTGAGGTCAGTTTCCAACAGACCTCACAACCTCTGAGGGTGCCTGCCATAGATGCAGGCGAAATGTCAGGAGAAAATACTTCCAGAACATGGCCATACAGCCCGAAAAACCTACAGCAATGCAGTGACTCTGGCCATGAAAGCCTTCGACAATACATTTGAGAATGTTTTCAAATGAATTATTTTGATACCATTATACAGAACCAAAGAATTATATATTATTACTAGCTGAACCCGGCACGCGTTGCGGTGCCCTATTTAGGAGATGTGAGTACGTTGGGGTATGTTAGGTTTTGAAATGATGTGGCTATGTGTGTTGTGTCTGTATATATGTATGTATGTGTGTGTGTATATATGTGTATGTTTGTTTGTATGTTTGTGTGTTTGGTTTTTTAAAAAAATGTGTATATATATATGTGTAGTTTTGTTTATGTATTGGTGTATATGTGTATATGTTTATGTGTTTGTGTATGTGTGTTTTTATGTGTGCGTGTTTGTTTTTATATGTGTTTGTGTATTTGTGTATGTGTGTATATATGTGTATGTTTGTGTATTTGTGTTGTGTGGGTGTAGATATGTATGTATGTGTGTATTTGTATATATGTGTGTGTGTGTATGTGTATGTGTGTATATATGTGTGGTTATGTGTGTGTGTGTATATGTGTGTATATGTTGATGTGTATGTAGTATGTGTGTGTATTTATGTGTGTGTGTGTGTTGGGGTTGTTTTGTTTGGTGGGTTTTTCTGTTTGTGTTTTTTTATGGTTGTTTATTAGTATGTGTTTTGTAATCTTGTCTGTGTCTTCCATGTTATTGTTTTGTGTGTTTTTTCCCTGCTGTCTGTATTTGTGGGTGTGTGCCTGTTTGGAGGGTGTCCTTTGTAAGATGCTGTTGTTGGAGGGGGGACTGGCGCTGGGACTACACTTTCCAGAAGGCTTTGCGCCGGCCTTTGGGAAGGAAGGGGCGTGGCTATGGGGCTACACTTTCCTGATGGCCCCGGGTCTTCTGTGTGCTCTGTGAGCGGCGCAGAGCCTTCTGGGACGTGTAGTCCCATGGCCAGGCCCACTCGCTGTACCGACTTGCATGCGTTGCTGCACCCGGATATTGCGGGCGATGGCTTTGGCTCCTTCTCCGCCACGTCCTCGGCCTGCCTCGGCGGCTCCCATCCGTTACCGGAGCCAATGGCGGGATAAAGGCAGCCACGGCGGGTCCTGCGCGTCCCGGGTCCGGGAGCCGCAGGGAGGCAGCGGAGGAGGGCGAGGAGACAGCAGAGGAGGTGGCCAGGACGCCGGGCACGCAGCGCAGGTGGAAAGACTGTAGAGAGACGGCGGGAAAAGTAGGCGGCACGAAGGAACTACATTTCCCAGAAGCCCCCGCATGTCTTGGCTGTCTCCTCTGCTGTCTGCTCGGCCTCCTGCGCTGCCTCTCTGTGGGTTCCGGACCTGGGATGTGCCGGAGGCGCCGTGGGCCGGCCGTGGCCTTCTCCCTCGCCGTTTTGAACCCGGGCCGTGCCGGTCGCCTCCTTGGTCTCAGGAGTGTTTTTGAAGCGGCAGAGGAGGGGTGCATGGCGTCGGCCGTGCTGATCGTGTTCGGGAGTGGCGTAGAGGCGGCGAAGGAGGTCGAGAAGGCAGCGGAAGAGGTGTGTGTGCGTGTTGTTTTTTCTGTGGGGTAGTGGGCAGGTATGGATGGTGCTTGTGGATTGGTGGTTGCTGGGACGCGGTTTGATGTTGCGCATGCTCGGTACTGTGATGCTTTGATGGCGGCCATTTTGTGTGTTCGGGGTTTTTGCGCATGCGTAGTATTGTTGTGTTTTGGGGGATGTTTTGGGGGTGTTGTGTGTTGTTTCGGGGTGTTTTCGTGGGTGGAGTATGTACCTCGGGGTATGGATGAGTGGCCCTGTGATTTTCGTGTGTGGGGCATGTAGTTTTGGCGTGCATTTGCCTCGTTGCACGACCACTTCCTTTATATATAGATAGATAGATATAGATATAGATAGATATAACACCAAAGAAATTTTTAAGCAAACATGTTTTCCCAATATGCCTTGTATATACTGTTTAAACATTTGATTATAAAATATCTGTTTTAGAGTTCAGGATTATGCTTGTTACCTGAGTAAGTCAGAGAATTAGGTCAAACCAGAGTAGTTTGTTAGTCAGATGGATTCCTAACTGAGGCGATGATGGAGGAGGACAGTGAAAACTCTCTCCCTTCATCAAAATCCTAATTAAAACCTCCTCTCTGCAGTTACTATTTCCATTTCAAGAGAGGACATCGAAGTGACCCAGTTTAGCTCTCTGAATTGAGTGACAGAATTGAAAGAAGGAAAGACACCTTTCCTCATAAGAAATCTCTCAAAAGGAATGAAAAGTCAGGTGGCACATGTGGACAGGTCTCTAAAATGGGTTCTCCTCATCCCATTTCCTTAAAGGCCCTTAACCAGAGTCATCCCTGCCATGAGAGTTAAGGTCCAGGCAGCAATTTGTATGTCATCATGAAAGGCCAACAAGATGTTATTGACTGAATTATTACTATAATTTTCCTGCCAAAGAAAATGAGAGATTCTGTCTTATGTGTCAAAATAGCACGGCTTGCTTTGGGTATTATGCATCCTGGCTTGAATGAGTGACTGAGGAGTGAGCAGTGCTTGGAAATTACAAGTAACTGGGGAATAACGTGAAGATACACAACTTTTTTTACACACACACACACAACCCAGAAAAGAATGAAGATAAATTAATAATTTCACAGGGAATGCAATAAGTTAGCTGCTTTCATGAAAGCAAGGAGAATCCTTCCTTTTAAACACTGGCTAGTTAGTTGAATGAATTAAATGCTCTGAGAGGAAAGAAACACCATTTGGCAGATTTCCAGTATCATTCTCGGTATGTTTTTAGTCTTTAATATTCACATACATTAATTTTACCCAGAGCTTCTTTTCATTTAATGTTTCAGCCACTGATTTCAGTTGAAGCTGGAGCCTTTCATTTCAGCATTTTTAAATTACCTTATTGATTATATGCAGTGCATAGCTTGACAGAAACGTCAGGTTCTTGTCATACAGAAATTAAACTGAGTCCACTCAGGAAATCAAATTTTGTGACACAAAAAGAAATGTTTTTTTCCATTCTCTTTATTTGACATGCTCTGATTGGTCCCTGTCAAACCTTTGGACGTCTTCTGTACAAATGAATTGAGGCAACCAGAAGCAATTGTGTAGCTAGTTTCCTAATTAGTGCAATTTGAATGCAACCTGAAAAGGAATTATTATAATGGAACGTTTTGAACACACGTTCAACACAGTGCTCCATTAAGAAGACTTTATAAAACAGTTCTACGGATCATAACTATACGCATCAAAAAATTATGACCAACAACATGTCATGTACTTTACAGTTTTCCAAAATTGAACTAAACTTCATGCCGAGCAACTTCATGCCATGATCAAATGTCATTTTCGATGAGGTCACAGAGATAATTTTTGCTCATGACTCCATCATATTATTTAAACCTGCTCTAAACAAGATGTGTGGATGACAAAGTAAATTAAGGTCACATTTCTAGTATAACAGAGTGCATGCAGTCATTTTTTCTTGTTTTCTTTTTTTCCTGCTGCCACTGATGCCCCTATTGAGGCATCTTGTGCAAGCCCCCCACATCCAAAACATGAAGATTTAAGCAAAACTCTAGTGATAAGCCCCTCAAAATAGATCAGCAGCAAATCAGTCACTAAATAGTAAGCAAAATAAATCAACAGTCAAATAACCACCTAAGAAATGAAAGTGCAGCACTCGCCTGTGAACAAACTCCAGATGAAACCATTCAGCATAGCTACAGCATTACATTCACAGCATGAGACTATGCGCAATGGCTCAACAGTAAGCCCTGTTTAGTTCAGTAGAACATTTTCCTGGATATTTAGAACTGACTGTGGGATAGATATGTGCTTTTCATCATAAGACACCACTCAGATCCCAACCCAACCCAGTTTTTGCTGAAATCTGATACTGTCTTGGTATCTGCCCTACCTTTTTATTCAGAATTCGGATGGCTTCCCAAAGAATCAGAAATGTAATTATAATATAACAGAAACCACCATCAAAAAAGAAGAAAAATAATAATGGACAAAACTCACTTTGAAGGTTATTTGAGGACTCCAACAAAGATTCAGCAATAATGAGGTCATTCTCCTCAAACAATTATCTCTCCACAGACAAGAGTGAGCTTCATAAGAGAAGAAATTGTTGGAACCAGAACAAAAGTACACAGAGACAATCAAACTATTTAGCTCATAATTTTTTCCAGGTCCTTGTGGCATTTACATATTTTGAAGAGCCAGTTAGAACACCTAGTTTATTTTCTTCTTTGATGATCAAGGGACATTGGAGGAACAGGATTGTGAATAGCTACTGTACAATTCCCAGCAACATCTAAGGCACAGTTGGTAATACTTCAGGCTTGTTGAAAGTATTCTGCATGCTACTGTAATCTCAACAGCCAATTTGTAAATGTCATATACTTAGAATGAACAGAGGGACTCCGCGTACATTTTGAGCCTAGGATACTTTCAGTACCAGAACTAAATGAAATGTAGTGTCCTTTCATTCCTGATTACTCCAAGCTCTCATTCTGTTGCAATTATTAAAAACACCTCCAGAGTTTCATTCAACTGCAAATTCATTCCAGAGATCTATGACCAGAAGCTGTGCTAACTGTACACAGCACTTTATGCTCAATGTGGCAGCTGTGTCTTTGGTTTTTTAAAAATGTGCGTGTCTGTATACATGAAAGTCTTGCTGCAGCTGTAACATCTAAGATCAATAAAAGGGAACGAAGCATCTGTATCCAGGCAAAAATAAGTCCTTTTCCACTCAGCAGATTGATTTACATTTACTGCAAACTTGGATGCTTTGGGGGGGGGGGGGTAGATAAATTAATGGCAAATGGAGCCATCACTGCTACCTAGAATACAAATACAGCATATCAACTCCAGTATCAGAGGTAGTATGTCTCTATATATCTATATACACCAATGGTTCTCGACCTGTGGACTACAGCCCAGCAGTGGACCAGAAGAATGAAAATCTGGTCCACTAACCTCCTTCCTCTTAATTTATTTTCTTTTATTTATTTTATTTCCGCTCCTTTCCACAGAGCTGACCAGCCCCACCCCTTTTGGTACTAATGTTGGAGAGTGGGCCCTGGTCAAAATGGTCCCTGATTAAAGTGGTCCCTGGTCAAAAAAAGGTTGGGAACCACTGATATATACTCATGTCCTTGCTGACAGGTTTCCCATAAGTAACTGATTATATAATCAGAATGTCAGATTAGACAGACATTTTTCCAATTTCCATTGGCTCTTCTTATGCTCTTATATCATCTTATATAAATAGGATTTTTTTCTGCTTCTTCTCACTATATTGAAGTAGAGGCAGCAATTTTATTCTAATCATGGATAAAGAATACTCACAAAAAAGTGTTGCTTACTCAAAATCCTGAGTAGAAAAATTATGTGCTTTATTTCCCTGCTTGCAACTGAGTTTTCATAAAGAACCAATGCTTTTAAAATAAAAATGTTCTTCTGTTTATTAGGTATGCAAAATTTTCAGTACAATACAGTGACAACTGCTTTGGATGCCTTTTGCTAGGCGAGCAGGTAGGATATTTTAAATAAGAAAATCACTGAATCTGTTGCAATGGGACTATTCATCTATTTTTCTTGGCATGCAAACTTTGTCCTCAAACTAATTATTTTTGCATATTTGGTATAAGCTGATAAATGTCCAGAATCCAATTAGAATTGGCATGCAATGTTAATGTGACTCTTTGATCTGGCACTACTTAAAACAACATCAATCTGTTCTGAGCTATATTTTGACACAATTATTTCTGCTTATTATATTACAGCCTTGTAGGAATTTCAGGTCTTCTTGAATTGCTAGCTCCATTTCAGAAATGAGAAATCTCATTCTTTTGAAGACAATGCTTTTTAGGTTTAACAGAAAAAGAAGAAAAAGGAGGAGGATGAGGACGATAATATGGCTACTTCATCAAACACCTCCTGAATAAATATCAAAGTAAAGGTACTGAGATCAGATGAGACTGATCAACAAAGTTTAGTCTTGTGGGATCAGAGCTTAAAGTGAAAGAGCACCACAGAGCTCAAAGAAAACAGGATATCAAGGCAGAAAATCCCACAATATCTGCTTTGAACTGGGTCCATACTGCCATATATTGCAGTTCAAAGCAGATAATTTGAGATTATATTCAGCTGTGTGGAAGGGGCCTCAGTGTCATATAGTTCAGCATTTTGCCAAAGGTGCAGCTTATTGAACAACATAATCCAGACCATATTGTACTCCAGACACAGAAATCCCATGAAGAAAGATGCTTACAGTGTGTTTGGCTTTCTTAAGTGCTGGGAAACTAAGGCCTTTACAGAAATAGGTGTGAGCACTGATACAGGTGAGCACTGATGCTTGGTGTTTCATGATCTGTTTTGGAAATAATAGTAGTGCTGTAAGTGGTCAAAGAATATCAGTCAAAGTTGTACAATCATCCCTCCACATTTGCATGTTTAACTTCTCCAGATGTGATTGTTCACATATTTGATTGTGATTGTAGGTGCTTCCAGACAGCACTAAATCACGGGTCTTAAACAGGGCAAAAAATCCTAGGACTCCAGAAGAGGTCCACATACAGACCTGTTGGTCATGGGATTTCTGCCTCCGTTGTCCAGATTTGATGCTTTGTTGCAAGATTTAGAGGCTCCCAAGATGGCCAGCGTGGGACTTCTGCCCGAAACTTTGGCAGCTTTTTAAAAAATCTCAAGACATGGATATGTGGATAAGCAGAGAATCACTACAGCGAATTACTGTAAAAGTTCCCTTCTTTGTCCTGGCCAGAGAAACTGTGCCCTTCACACATTTCATAAACTTTCTGGCACACAAATAACGTTTTTGCCTTCTATTCCAGTGTCACCTTCTTTTTAAGAACCGACCAATCAGGAACAAACATCTAAAACCTGGGAACAAACCCAGATTTTAAAAATCCCATGATTTCCGATTGAGGCATACAGACATGCAAAGATCTGCATCTTCGGGTCAAAACTATGGTATTCCCGCACCTGGAAATCTCACAGGTTTTTTGCCTTTTGTAGTGATTGCATCTGGCCACCCTCATGTTTGCTGCGAAAGCTCCTGGGATAAAGGTATTGTGTCGATGGGCCCTATGACTGGAGCCCCTACTCAGTCATGAAAACATATTGGATGATCATTATCAAGCCACTTTCTCAGCTCTAGAAAATGCTGTGATAGGTTAGCTATAAGGTGGACATGATGTGAAGCTACACAACAGATCTATAGTACACTGACAAATAGCATAATTGAAAATATTCAATTTAACAAAAGCGTATGACATAATGTAAGAAGTGTTCTTGCCAGGATCGGATAATCAATATGATAAACAATACAATCCACTATTCATTTAAGTGGAAAGATTTGGATTTAAGTCAATTCACCCTCTGGGCATACTTACATTGGCTCAAATCCCAGAAGTTTAACTATACTGTGGAATCAGCATCTATCTCGGGATTGCATAATTCAGCTAATTTTAGAGCACTGATACTAGTAATCAGTATCTAAAGTCACTATCAGGCAATAAAATGGTATGGACCACAGGACATGGAAATGTTAAATCATTCAAGTAAAAATAATTTCCTGCACTTAAAATACTATGAATAATTTATTCAATCATTTTAAAGGCCCATTTAATAGTACTCAATATGAGCAATAAAGAAATTGAAGTAAAAAGGATCATTTTGCATAACATGTCATCTTTTTATTATGGTTTTACCTATTGTTCTTAGTTGCTTTTATTTTGTGTTAAATTTATATTAACTGTTATATCTGTATAACTTATTTAAGTTTTTATTGTTGGTTGATTTGTTATTAAGTTTAGAGTTAGGTTGCTTTTATATTGTTCAATATGTTTTGTGCTGATGTGATTTTGTTTGAATGTTTTTCCCTTTTTGGCATTGAATGTTTGCCATACATGTTGGAAACCGCCCTGAGTCCCTTTGGGGAGATAGGACGGTCTATAATTAAATACATTATCATCATCATCATCATTCATTGTTACTGACCAGTCATGCTGTTGACATTTTAAAAAGAAAACCAAAAAAGTTAAAATCTTTATTAAAAATGTTGATGACTATAAGGAAGTAGGTTCATTAACTGTTTTCAAGATCTGATTGATCATTTTAGGTACTGCCAAAGCAAGGCATTTTAAAAGCCATCCAGTATATTAAAAAGGATATATTTATGTATTGTTTGTTTGTTTAAAATGCCTCCTTTTTCCCAAGGCAGCCCTGTTATTCTTTAAAAAAAATAATGCAGTTAGACTATCTAGACCAGTGTTTCCCAACCTTTTTTGAGCCGTGGCACACTTTTAACATTAAAAAAATCCGGGGGCACACCACCAACCAAAATGACACAAAATGACACTCTAACACAATAAAGAACGGCTGGGGGATGGTGAGCTGCTGGGAGAGGCTGCTGGGAGTGCCGAAGCCAGAGGAGGAGCCACACCATGCCCCGCCCCCTGCCCCTGGCTTCAGTTCTCCCACAGCTTCGCCAGCCTTGAGGGGGCAGTGCCAAGCCAGCATTGTACTGGCTCTGCCACCGCTGGCTTGGCACAACCCCCTCAAGGCTGGCGAAGCTGTGAGGGTGCTTAAGCTGGGGAGGGGGCGGAGTCAGGCCATGCCATGCCCTGCCCCTCCCCCGGCTTCAGTTCTCTCACAGCTTCACCAGCTTTGAGGGGGCAAGCCAGCATTGTGCTGGCTCTGCCATCGCTGGCTTGGCACTGCCCCCTCAAGGCTGGTGAAGCTGTGGGAGTGCTGAAGCCGGGGGAGGGGCGGAGCCAGGCTGCGTCATGCCCCCCCTCCCCCTGGCTTCAGCTCTCTGACAGAGGAGGAGCATGAGTGTAGCAACCCAGTTCTCTTTTGTGCCTGGGGGGCAGGGGGCAACACCGGGGGTCCCACTTGCATTGGAGCCAGCCGCAGCTGATGAGGAAATAGAGGAAGGGGTTAATGAGTTAGCTGGGCCTTCCTCTCCCACAGAGAGCTTGGCCTGGAATGATGGATGGCCTGACGGCTACGATAACTGGGAAGGTCAGGAGGATTCAGAAAGTGTTGATAGTGACTATTGTTATGAGAAGCCAGGTGGTTTCGGGTCGCAGGAGAGAATCAGGGAAACAGTGGAGGATGAGCCCATGGAAGCTGAAAGGGAGTTTGTCTCTCATGAAGATAGCGAACCAGGTGCTGGGAGGCAAGGACGGGGCTTCGATAGGAGAGAGAGCATCGAGTCCAGCAGGAGGGGTTGGCACCGCAGCCTAGAGCGCCAGAGAAGCGCGAGATCCCGTAGCACAGATTGGCGCAGAAGCCTAGAGCGTCGGGGGCCTCGCCAAGGGGATTAAGTATAGGATCCGTGGGAACGGATCCTCAGTAGCTCGGCCACTTCTATTCTAAGAGGAGTGAAGCGAGCAAAGGACCACGGAGCCAAGTTGCCGGCTCGTGCCTTGCCAAGAAGTTTCTTGGGCCCTGTGAACTTTGTCTTGTTCCTTGATCCGCATTGTTTTGGAGCCTTTTTGAGCTTTTGCCAAGCCTTTTGCCAAGCTTTTGCCAAGCTATTGGATTGGATTACTACAGACTCTTTCCTTTGGATTGAACTTTTCAATATTTTATGGACAATTACCTTTTCACCTGTTCTTTATTATTCAATAAATAGTTAGCTGATTACCATCTCTGTGTGTGTGATTAAGGGGCCAGCCGAGTCCTTGCATCGTGACAGTTGGCCGAGCTACTCCACGAACCCCTTTTCACACCATGGGACGCCCCAGGAAACGCGGACAGCGGGCCGGCACGATGGCTCAGTTAACCGCGGCTCAAGTGGCTGAGATGCAGCAGGAACTGGGAGAGCTGCGAGCCAGAGCTGGCCGACATCCTTCTGTGGCTACTCCGGCCCGGTTCGGTGGGAACCCGGCTCAAGTCAATGTGTTCATTGGACAATGTGAGATGTACCTGGAACTCCGGCCCACGGAGTTCGCCACTGAACGAGCCAAGGTGGGCTTTGTCTACACGCTACTGGAAGGGACCGCGGCAGCCTGGGCCACCACGCAGATAAAGGCCGCATCCCCCCAAGTGGCCACGTTGGCGGCGTTCCTGGAGGCCATCAAGACTACTTGGGGAGACCCAGTGAATACCGAGTTGGCAGAAAGAGAGCTGGATCGTTTGTCAATGAGGGACATGCCTTTGTCCCAGTACATCTCCCGGTTCCGCGTGTTGGCAGCCCAAGTGGACTGGAACCCCGCTGCCCTGCGTTACCAGTACATGAAAGGTCTGTCGCAGGAGATGCAGCAGGAAATAGTGAGAGGGGCCACTCGGCCTGCAGACCTGGAGGAGGCAATCACCGTGAGCATTCGGGTGGAGGCTGGACTACAGACCCGGAAGTGATGGGACAAAGGTGCCGGGGAGAGACCGGGGGTGCGCAAGGAAACGGGGGCCAACCAATTCCCGTTTCGACCGTTCGCACCGGCTCCCCAGCCTTTGGATGAACCGGAGCCCATGCAGCTAGGGCATGTGAGACCTAAAGTGGACGCTGCCGAGAAAGCCCGATGCCAGCGGTTGAATTTGTGTTGGTACTGTGGGGGAGCCGGACATTTTTCCAGAGAATGCCCCCAGAAGCCGCGCAAGACCCCCAGGCCTCTGCCACGTTCGAGGGGCCCCCAAGGGGCTGAAGTGGCTATCCCGTCGGCGGGGGGGTCGGCCGAGTTTAAGAGGGTTCGCTAACTCGGTCGCAGTCACTAACCTCCCCCCAGAACCCCAGACCGGACAATTGTTCCTGGTGATGGTCTCCCTCTGGTCGCAAGAGAAAGGGCCGATGATGGTACACGCCATGATCGACTCGGGGGCCACCAACAATTTCATCGATGCAGACTATGCCAAGTCTGTCGGATTACAGTTTCACGCTCTCAAAGAGCCTAAAGGCGTACAGACCATTGATGGGAGAACCTTGAAAGCCGGGGCCGTGACCCAATACACCGCCCCTACCAAGATGTGGACAAGCTCCCACAAACAGGACATTTCTTTCCTTGTAACCAAGTTGTTCGATTTTCCGGTGATCCTGGGAATCGTCTGGCTGACGCTTCACGACCCCCAGATCTCATGGGCCAAAAGGCAGTTGCAGTTTTCCTCTGAACATTGCCAGGGACATTGCATGACAGCTCGGGCTTGTCAGGCTCAAGAGGTAGAACAAGCCGCCACCTTGCCCAAAAAGTACGCAGGGTTTTGGGATGTTTTCAGCGAGAAGGAGGCAGAACGCTTGCCTCCCCATCGACCCTACGATTGTGCCATTGAGTTCGAGCTCGGGGCCCTATCCCGTGGGCAGACTCTACCCTCTCTCGGAACCAGAGCAGCAGGCTCTCCGAGAGTTTTTGGATGAGAATCTGCAGAAGGGCTTCATCCGGCCTTCTCAGTCCCCGGCCGGAGCGCCCATCCTGTTTGTCAAGAAGAAATCGGGGGAGTTGCAGCTCTGTAATGACTATCGAGAGCTCAACAAGATCACGATTCGAAACCGCTACCCCCTGCCATTGATCCCTGAACTGTTGGAGCGGATGCGGGGTGCCAAGGTTTTCACCAAACTGGACCTGAGGGGGGCTTATAATCTGGTGCGGATTCGGCAAGGAGACGAATGGAAAACCGCATTCCAGACCAAGTGGGGAAGTTTTGAATACAGAGTTATGGGATTCGGTTTGTGCAATGCTCCCGCTTGTTTCCAACATTTCATGAATGACATTTTTCAGGACCTGCTGGATCGTTATCTAGCAGTGTATTTGGATGACCTGCTGATTTTTTCTCCTGACCAGGCGACCCACGACCGCCATGTGAAAGAGGTGCTTCAGAGACTGCGAGACCACGGTCTCTATGCCAAGCTGGAGAAATGCGCGTTTGATCTCCGTGAGGTCGATTTCCTGGGCTACCGCATCTCTCCCACGGGCATAGCCATGGGTGATACCAAGGTCCAAGCTGTGGCAGACTGGGCGGCTCCTGCCAGCAAAAAAGACATTCAAAGATTCCTGGGCTTTGCAAACTACTACAGAAAGTTCATTCCTGACTTTGCCAAGTGGGCTGACCCCATCACTCAGTGTTTGCGTGGAAAGGTGCCATTCCGGTGGACATCGGAGGCGGACGTGGGGTTCCGGAAGTTGAAGCAGCTGTTCACGACGCAGCCGCTTCTGCAGCATCCCAACCCCCGCACCCCTTTCATCGTGCAAGCTGATGCCTCGGATGTAGCAGTGGGAGCGATCCTGCTACAGCTACAGGGGACAGACCTTTTGCCCTGTGCCTACTACTCCCGGCAGCTGACGGCGCCGGAAAAGAACTATACCATTTGGGAGAAGGAGCTCCTGGCCATTAAGGTAGCTTTTGAAGTTTGGAGACATCTGCTTGAAGGGGCCAAATTTCCGCTGGAAGTTCACACCGACCACCGGAACTTGGAGAACATGAAGACCCAGCGCAAATTGAACCAGAGGCAACAGAGATGGTCCCTGTTCTTTGAGAGATTCAATTTCCGCATTCACTATGTGACCCCCAAGCAGACCAAACAAGCTGATGTGTTGTCTCGGAAGCCCGAGTATGTCAGCGGTGGAGAAGGGCTTCCCGAGGCACGGCTCCTAAAAGCGGAAAACTTTGTCGCCACTGGCGCAGCCCCTGAGCCTCACCCGGTGGCCACCCCAGACCCGGGGGACAAGAGACCTCTGAGCGACCGGATTCAAGCTCGTCAAAAGGGAGACCCTTGGGTGCAAGAACAGTTGACCAAAGGGGTGCAATCCCCTTTCCAAGTCAAGAATGGGGTACTCTACCACCGCGAGTGTGTTTATGTTTCCCCCGGGCCCGAGAGAGAGGACATTCTCAGACTTTGCCATGATAGCCGGGCCGCGGGTCACTTTGGACTGTTCAAGACTCTACAGTTGGTGCTGCGGGACTTCTGGTGGCTCAAAGTGCGGAGGGACGTGGAGGCCTACGTCAGCACTTGCCCTGTCTGCCAGCGGGCTAAGAAGCAAGGGGGCAAGCCGGCCGGTTTGCTCCAGCCACTTCCGACCCTTTCGGCCCCATGGAAGATGTTTTCGGCCGATTTCATCACTGACTTGCCAAAGTCCAAAGGGTTCACCACGATCTTGGTCGTGGTGGACTGTCTCACCAAGATGAGTCACTTCATTCCATGTGTAGGGGTGCCTACTGCTAAAGAGACTGCTGACATGTTTGTACAACATGTGTTTCGTTTGCATGGACTTCCGCAGAGTTTGGTGACAGATCGAGGCACCCAATTCACTTCCCAGTTCTGGCGGGCGGTTCAGAAGTTGCTGGGGATTGAAGCACGGATGTCTACGGCTCATCACCCCCAGACCGACGGGCAGACCGAAAGGGTTAACGCCACGTTGGAACAGTATCTGCGGTGCTATGTAAACTATCAACAGAACAACTGGGCGTCATTGTTGTCCTTGGCGGAGTTTGCTTACAACAATGCCACGCAAGAGTCTATCAAAGAAACGCCTTTCTTTGCCAACTATGGACATCACCCTAGGTTCTATCCTCCTGTAGACCAGTCCGGAGATGTGCCTGCAGCAGAAGATTGGCTACAGGAGCTCACTGCGATGCAAGAAATGCAGCGCACTCAATTGGACCAGGCTAAAGCGGATTACAAGCGGATGGCTGATCGGCGGCGCCAGGAGGGTCCTGAGATCCAGGTGGGAGACAAAGTTTGGCTGTCTACCAAGAACTTGCCTACGCAGCGACCTAGCTGCAAACTGGATGCGAGATTTTTGGGTCCCTACAAGGTGTTGGAGAGTGTGGGGCCTGTTGCTTTCAAACTACAGCTTCCAGCAGACATGAAGATTCATCCTGTCTTTCATCGTTCCCTGTTGAGACCGGCGAAGGGGGTGCGGCCTGATGTGACGCAGCCGCCACCCCCTCCTGTGATGCGGGACAGGAAGGAGGAGTTTGAGGTACAGGACATCCTGGATGCTCGCATCAGATACCGGAAGCTGGAGTATCTCATTGACTGGAAGGGTTTTGGACCGGAAGAGCGTTCTTGGACACCAGCACGAGACGTCCACGCCCCGGGCATTGTTGCCCGGTTTCACCGCAAGTATCCCGACAAGCCCAAGCCTCGAGGGAGGCCTCGGAGGGGCCCTGAGGGGGGGATAGTGTAGCAACCCAGTTCTCTTTTGTGCCTGGGGGGCAGGGGGCAACACCGGGGGTCCCACTTGCATTGGAGCCAGCCGCAGCTGATGAGGAAATGGAGGAAGGGGTTAATGAGTTAGCTGGGCCTTCCTCTCCCACAGAGAGCTTGGCCTGGGATGATGGATGGCCTGACGGCTACGATAACTGGGAAGGTCAGGAGGATTCAGAAAGTGTTGATAGTGATGATTGTTATGAGAAGCCAGGTGGTTTCGGGTCGCAAAAGAGAATCAGGGAAACAGTGGAGGATGAACCCATGGAAGCTGAAAGGGAGTTTGTCTCTCATGAAGATAGCGAACCAGGTGCTGGGAGGCAAGGACGGGGCTTCGATAGGAGAGAGAGCATCGAGTCCAGCAGGAGGAGTTGGCACCGCAGCCTAGAGCGCCAGAGAAGCGCGAGATCCCGTAGCACAGATTGGCGCAGAAGCCTAGAGTGTCGGGGGCCTCGCCAAGGGGATTAAGTATAGGATCCGTGGGAAAGGATCCTCAGTAGCTCGGCCACTTCTATTCTAAGAGGAGTGAAGCGAGCAAAGGACCACGGAGCCAAGTTGCCGGCTCGTGCCTTGCCAAGAAGTTTCTTGGGCCCTGTGAACTTTGTCTTGTTCCTTGATCCGCATTGTTTTGCGGAGCCTTTTGCGGAGCCTTTTGCGGAGCCTTTTGCGGAGCCTTTTGCCAAGCCTTTTGCCAAGCTTTTGCCAAGCTATTGGATTGGATTACTACAGACTCTTTCCTTTGGATTGAACTTTTCAATATTTTATGGACAATTACCTTTTCACCTGTTCTTTATTATTCAATAAATAGTTAGCTGATTACCGTCTCTGTGTGTGTGATTAAGGGGCCGGCCGAGTCCTTGCATCGTGACAATGAGTGGTGGACGTAGCAGGAGTTCGGCAGGGGGGGGGAGGAATGGGGGCAGAGAGCTTTTCTCGCGGCACACCTGTTGATCGCTCACGGCACACTAGTGTGCCACGGCACACTGGTTGAGAAACACTGATGTAGACTCTACCTCACAAAAGGTTGAGGAGGAGTGTGCTGGATTAAGTGGCCAGTGTAGATGAGCCTCAAGACTGAGGACTTTCCCTGATCCCCATTTCTGCCACAGTGTAAGAACTTCTGCCCTGGCCCTTATGTGACATCAAATGCAGGTATCATTTAGATGTCGTCAAGGTAGCTATGAAGCAATTTTTTATTATCAATGGATACCACTCCTCTGTATTCAATACTGATAATATGGACACCTTGCCTGAATCCAAACTCTCAGGTAGGGAATGTTTCTGGAGGGCAAAAGTGTATATAAAATTATTTATTAATTTACATGAATTAAAAGTAACACAACAAATCATCTATTATATTTTAGACACCACACACCTTCTCTCATGCTCCTCTCAAGCAAACTCAGACCAACCATACAAAATCTGCAACAAAAACTCCCTTCACTCAGTACAGCCCTAGTCTAACTCTGCAAACCCAGGTCTAAGTGCCTGGTTAATGTTTATTCACCTCTGAACGCACAAGGAGGGGTTTATGGGTGGAAAAATGTAGCACAAGGGGGAAAGGACAATGTAACAAGGGGGCACTAGAGAATCAAGCTGATGTGCAAGGCAAGTCAAAATATACTGAAATGTATATAGCCAGTCTGGTGGTCAACACTGTGTATTCCTGAAGGTCTATACAGACAAAGATTCCACACACGTCTGTATAAGCATCAATATCAAAGCAACCATACAAAGGAGCAACAATACAAGATAGTAACAATACAATGGGCACTTAGACATGGGTTTGCTGAGTTAGACTTGGGCTGTACTGAGTGAAGGGAGTTTTTGTTGCAGATTTTGTATGGTTGGTCTGAGTTTGCTTGAGAGGAGCATGAGAGAAGGTGTGTGGTGTCTAAAATATAATAGATGATTTGTTGTGTTACTTTTAATTCATGTAAATTAATAAATAATTTTATATGTTACATTGTCCTTTTCCCCTTGTGCTATAATGTTTATTCACCAACATAATGCAAATCTTCTCAAACATTCCGCTATTCAGTATTCACTCAAACATTCCATTCTCTCCCCTTTATCTTCTACTCTAATATACAATATATACAATCAATAAATCAAACATTTTCAAATGCAAATCCAGGACATTACACCCAGGGCCGGCCCCGCCCATTCTGCGGCCTACGCGGTCGCGTAGGGCGATGGACCTGGGAGGGGCGTCGTGAACCTGGGAGGGGCGTTTGCCCCGCTGCCTCCGCAGCCAGGCGCTGCTACCCAGCGTTCGCGGCCGGGGGATACCTCGCGACGGGCACGCCACTGCGCATGTGCGGCTGGGTGGGGCATCGCCCTTGCGCGCGCCGGCCGGGACGCACTCGCATGGCTGGGCAGGACGCCAGCGTGCATGCGCAGCCGGCCGGGACGTCGCTGCGCGCGCGCGCACCACCGTCGCGGAATGCACTCGCGGGGCCGCGCGGGGCGCCAGCGCGCATGCGCGAGGCTGTCCAGGAGCCACCGGGGGGGGCAAAAATAAGATTTGCCTACCCCCCCCCCCGGGAGAGGTGAGGCCGCCCCTGATTACACCTTCACGCCTTTTTAAAATTTGTCAGGGGGCTGCTCTGATTAATCCTCTATTGTTCCATTTTTTCAGATGCTTTTAAAATGTTGTGTTTCTCTCTCCTCCTCCACTTTAGTCATTTGTAAAGTGTGAAGATGTTGGTTGGGCACATGTGTCCCAGTTTTCATTTCTGAAATATGTTGGTGGATACGTATGCCACCTTCTCACTTCCACACAGAGACATGCAAGTCTCACTTATGATTAATCACATTTTTTATTTTGTTTCATTAAGATTATTTTGTATGTCTGGTCTACAGGCAAAAGAAAGATGACTTGTTTTTATAAGCAGGAGTAGCATTTCTAAATGCTTGCACACATTAAAAGACACAAATTCTCCCCGCAAGTAAGAGAAAGTAAGTAGAATGGATTTCAAAAGCAGGATGACAATATATTAGATGTCTGTTCCATTACTTGATCTCCACACTATTTTATTGTTTGCATAGGTAGGTACAAAACTTGCCTGAATCACAGAACCTCACATTTACAAAAGCTAAAGCATTCCAGCTGAATTCAAGTTCTTCATTAGCCTGTTCCAATCAATATTTATCTCTTATAGTGAGGCACATGTAAACAAAAGAAGCACTTTACCAGGGGCACTGGTAAATTAAACGATTTATTAATACAAAAGAGGAAAGGATGCTTCATGCCAGGCATGTAGCCAGGGGGGGCTAAGGGGGCTTCAGCCCCGAAATTCTCAGGGTTGTCCGCGAGAAGGCCTTACTGGTACATTATTTAAACTGTTATGTTTATTCATATCATGATCTGATCACCATGCTCATTATATCCCACCTTCATGGGGTTATTGGGATAACAATACAAAAGGTTTGCTAGGGTAGACCCTCTTCCACCCAGTCTCAGCCCCCGAACCAAACTCAGCCCCCCCCGAACCAAAATCCTGGCTACTGTCCTGCTTCATGCACACTTCTGTCATCTGGTGGCCACATTAAATCTCCACCCTCAAGAAACAAGCACGAGTATATTTGCAAAGATGCCCTTGTTCCACAGAGCCTGTTAAGTAAAGTACTGAAGCAGAAGCAGAAAAAAGAGAAAGAGTAGCAGGTTTTCAGGGGCGGGCATAAGAAGAAACAACATCTGCACGGGTTTAACAGCAGTGACACAATTTGGGTTGCATGCAAAAATATCTATACAAAAATAGTATAGTGTCTAGATACAGGGAAGTCATGTTACCCCACTATTCTGCCTTGGTGAGACCACACCTGGAATACTGTGTCCAATTCAGGATCCCAAAATTGACAAGCTGGAATGTGTCCAGAGGAGGGCAACTAAAATGATCAAGGATCTGAAGTACAAGTCCTATGAGAAGTGGCTTAAAGAGTTGGACATGTTTAGCCTGAAGAAGAGAAGGCTGAGAGGAGATATAAAGTCATGTATAAATATGTGAGGGAAAGTCCTAGGGAGGAGGGAGCAAGCTTGTTTTCTGCTGCCCTGGAGACTAGGACGAATGGCTTCAAACTACAGGAAAGGAGATTCCACCTGAAAATTAGGAAGAATTTCTTAACCTTGAGAGCTCTTCGGCAGTGGAACTCTTTGCTCTGGAGGGGTGGAGGCTCCTTCTTTGGAGGCTTTTAAGCAGAGGTGGATGGCCATCTGTCAGGAATGCTTTGAATGCAATTTTCCTGCTTCTTGATGGGATTGTACTGGATGGCCCACAAGGTCTCTTCCAACTCTATGATTCTATGATTCTATGATTCTACTCTATGATTCTATGATCTCGTGGAGCCCCATATGACCTGCGTAATTCCCTCCCCTGGTCTATATCCAATGTGACTGAAGGGCCTCATACATGACAAGTGTGAATTCATTGTGAATAAATGGCTCCAAGCGGATGAATTCAAATTAAAGAGATTCTGAGTAAACATTAGAAAGAATTTCTGTACAACAGTGTGATTTGATTGTGGAGTAGATTACTTTAGAAGGTGGTGGACATGTTTTAAAACAAAGAACAGGTGACCACTGGTCAGGACACTTTAGTAGTGATTCCTCCACTAGGATGGGATTCAGCTAGGTAGTACCTGGAGTACCTTCCAATTCTATGATTCTATGAAACCAAAATTACTCTTGTTTCTAAATGATGCAGGTAGAACCTACACAAGATTCCATAGTTTCAAGTTACAGCTGAGGAAAGAATGGATGTAAAAGAATCACAGCTCTGAGGAGATAGTGATTATATTCTAATATGCAATCTGCGTGTGAACTACCCAAGTGGAAATTCTTGCTCTTGTATAAATCCTGATGGGTGGACATGAACAAACTACTGTATTTAAATCTTAGCCACTCTACAAATTTGTTCTTAAAGCAGAATGCTTATTTGAGTGAATTGTGGGATACATAAAAATGAACACATGCTGTAGAATATTATAGTGAGAAGATAATGCATTATTGAATTTATTGAGGTGCAACTAGGACCAGAACCAAAATAATATACTATGTACATTTTCCCAATCTTTCATTAAAATATCTAAGTCAGTGTTGTTCCAAAAAAAAAAAGGGTTTGATGTAAAGTACAAAACGCAGCAGAGAAGCAGTTAAAAAGGGTTCACAGCAAATGTGGCATATGAGGACTCAAACTGGAAATAATGCATCTGAACAAACAAGCCATGTTATTAAAGCATTTCTACTTTATTGTAGAAAGCAACAGAAAAGCAGTAATACACATGCAACAGCATGTTTAACAAGTTAGAACAGGAGAAAACATACCATGAGGCACACAAAATGGATGGCATACAGCAGAAGACTTAACAGCAACTCTAAACTCCTCCCTTCTTCATCGCTGTGATTGGAAGAGGGAGTGAGCCAATAGGCAGACCCTAGCAACAATGGTTTATTTCTTCCAACTATAATATTATTCTACCACTAGATGGCGCTCATGAGAGCGGAAATCTGCTTCTATCGTGCATCTTATGAGCCAGACAAAACACATTCATCTAGACTTCAGTATAAACATATTGAACTACAGCATTTTGCCATTTAATTTCAACACCCCTTCACAAAATGATGTATGTTCACATTTCTAAATTTAACCCCTTACAAAACTCATAATGTTTTTCGGTATTCAGTGGCTTTGTCAGACCATCAACAAAATTTTCAACAGAAGGAACATAATTAAGAACAATCCTTTCATCTTTAACAAATTGTTGAACATTTGAATACCTAGCATTGATTTACCTAGATTTTATCTTTAAACCTTGGCTTTCTCCCAATGCTTTGTTTCCAGAGCTTCTTTTCAGCTTCCCCTCTTTTTAACATCTCTATGTAATTTTGAGGTTCACACCAATCTTTCACCTCTGTTTTTACAAGATCACATAGGTACTGTTTTGGAGGAATTCCTTTGGTCTTTCTGGAACTACGTCTAGGAAGAATCCTTTCCCCTCCATCAGTGTCATCAGGGGCTACCTCTGTTTCAGAACCTGAATTAGCACTTACGGTTCTGCTAGAAGTTTCACTTTTAACTTTTCTCCACTGAGGATCTTTTCTATCTAAACTTGATCCATTAGTTTGTTTTTGACTTACAGCAGTATGCTGTGAATCTGGTTGCAAAACAGGTTGTATGGTTTGTGGTGCAACCTGAGCAGATGTGAAAGGCACAAACACCTCTTGGTTTGCATGTATTCTTTCCCACCCACTGTGTTGCTGAAACTTCGCATTCTTTGAAACTAGCACTCTGTTGCCTTTAAACCAGAAATGCCAACCTTTTGACTCAGGAGATGGGCCTAAGTATTTCAACTTTCACCAAATTTTGTCCTTTTTGTGTCTCTGTTGGGAAGGGATTAGGACAAGGGCGTCACTCCCAAAAACTCTGATTGAATTCAATTCAGGAGTTCTCCCAAAAAAGAGCACGTAAGGAATGTTGTTTACACTCCTGCAGAATGAACGATTTAAAATGTGAACAGCATTTGCAACTGCTTCACCCCAGAATCTGTCACTCAATTCTGCATCTCTCATCATCTTTCTGGCGACAACCTTTAAGACGCCAATCCATCTTTCTGCTACACCATTTTTGTTTGGTGAGTAGGGATTTGTTAACCTGTGCACAACACCAAACTTCTCAAACAAATTCCGCATTTGTTTTGATAAGAATTCAGCTCCTCTGTATGTCTGAATTCGTTGAACTGGTGTGTCTGGAAACTGTGTTTTCATCAGTTTCAACCATGCTGCAATTCTCTGAAAAGCTTCACTTTTGTTTTTCATAAAATAAGTGAACTTTAACCTTGAAAAGTCATCCACCAGGATCAGAAAAAATTTGGAACCTCCAATCGACACAGGATGGGGTCCTGAGATGTCAATATGTACAAGCTCCAAAATCCTCTTTGAAACCCTAGCACTGGATTTTGCAATTGGAGCACGTTTCAAATTTTCAGCAGCACAAATAGAACAGTCAAGAAACTTATCACACCGTTTGTTAGACATTCCACTTAATTCAGCTGTCTTACGCAAATAATTCCATGACAAATGCCCCATTCTCCTGTGGAACTCATGAAGACAATTCTCATGCAAAGGGGCAGGATTTGCAGGAATTTGTGATGCACAAGCAGTCACTTCATTTTTAGCACATTTCAGGATAAAGAAACAATTTACCTGAATCAATGGAAATGAATTTCCCTGTGGATTCACTAACAAACTTTTGTCTTTCTTTAAATACACTTTAAAATCTGCTTCCAACAGTTTGTAAACACTCAAAATGTTATATGCAACTTCTTTTACAAAATAAACATTTTTAAAGTACATCCTAGTTTGTCAAGGTACAATTCACCACTACAAACCACTTCAACTTTTGAATCATCAGCAAGAGAAATGAAATTAATGTCAGGGTCTTTTACATTCTTCAAAAGTTCCTTGGACTTCACCAGGTGTTGTGTGCAGCCAGAATCATTCTCTGGATGACCATCAGCAGCCACAAGAAAAGAATGATGAAAATCCTTGGATGGAGTATCAGGCCTCGACATCTGCCCCTTCTCCTCAGGATTTTGTCTGCAATTGCAGGCGTAATGACCTCTTTTCTTGCATCTAAAGCAAACTACCTGTGACTTAGACTTTACAACACAAGCAGTGTCAGTCCCAGTCCAAAAATCTTTCTCCGGCCCTTTAAAAGCCTTTTGCGGAGGAGCAATTTGCGTTGGGATTCAAATTCTGCAAGCTTCCCCGAGATGAAAGGAATGTTCAAATCTTCTTGCGGAAGACCATGAAGCGAGTCTACAAACCCATAGTAACTGCTGGATAAAGATCCCATCAAAATCAAAGCCTGTTGCTCAGCAGGAAAAACAATGTCTCTTGCTCTCAGCTCTGAAAAAAGGTTCACAAGCTTTGTGATATGGGTTTGCACAGAAGATCCCTCCTGCATCTTCAAATTAAAAAGCTACCTCATCAAAATGATCTTTGTGCCAGATGACTGTCACTCAAACATATTTGTGTACACTTTCCATGCATCTTTGGCGTGGACAATTCCATGAAGGTGAGGCAACAATTCATCAGAAACACCAAGTTGAATAACTGCAAGGGCTTTTGCATTCTGAGCAACTTGAACTGCAGAAGGTTGCGAAGGAAAAGACAATACAATGTCCCACAAATACCCAGGCAGAGTCATTTTTTAATAACTTCACTGCCTTCAATCTCAAAGCCGGGAAGAAGCTGCAGCTTTTAAAATCTTCCTTTCGCTGTAGTTAACTCACGTTCTCCAGTCGCTTTCAGCTTGCTCCGTAGAAAAAGAAAGCTGTGATGCACTCACGCAGACATGAGCAATCCTCTGAAGTCCCCTTCAGTGCATAGATTCATTTAGGAATGCATGAAAACCGCATGCTATCCTATGCCAAGAAAAACTTCACTGCTCACTTTACGTTCTAATAGTTAACAGTCCTCCGACCTTTCCAGCAAAATAATCCAGGAGAGCTCACCAGCAAATGGAAATCCCCAGGGATGCAACAAGCCTGTTGCTCCAAAAAGATCCACTGCAAAAAGAGAGATCACCCCAACTGCTAGATTCGGCCAAAAGGACAAAAGTTACTGCAAATTTTGGCTGAGGCTCAGAACTTTCCAAAAAAAATGTCACTCATATTCTCTAGCCACATGACTGCAACATTCATCAATGCTGGGCCCATAACCTGTTGTTCCAAAAAAAAGGGGTTTGATGTAAAGTACAAAACGCAGCAGAGAAGCAGTTAAAAAGGGTTCACAGCAAATGTGGCATATGAGGACGCAAACTGGAAATAATGCATCTGAGCAAACAAGCCATGTTATTAAAGCATTTCTACTTTATTGTAGAAAGCAACAGAAAAGCAGTAATACACATGCAACAGCATGTTTAACAAGTTAGAACAGGAGAAAACATACCATGAGGCACACAAAATGAATGGCATACAGCAGAAGACTTAACAGCAACTCTAAACTCTTCCCTTCTTCATCGCTGTGATTGGAAGAGGGAGTGTGCCAATAGGCAGACCCTAGCAACAATGGTTTATTTCTTCCAACTATAATATTATTCTACCGCTAGATGGCACTCATGAGAGTGGAAATCTGCTTCTATCGTGCATCTTATGAGCCAGACAAAACACATTCATCTAGACTTCAGTATAAACATATTGAACTACAGCATTTTGCCATTTAATTTCAACAGTCAGTGTGCTTAAGATATGAACTGACCTTTCACATACAGTATATATTTGAACAAAAAGTGTATATATACAGTACCTAGTCAATAAAAAAGGAAGTAGAGGTAGAGGTATGTATGTTTCTAAATTTGAAAGCATTGAATTTAGAAATTATACATTTGCAGGTACTGAAACCAGAAACCCAGCCATATAGAAGTACTCAGAGCAATTAAACTATTTAACATTACTCCATCCCCATTTCTGGTGCAGTCTGGCTTTAGGCCGCGACATGGTACTGACACAGCCTTGATCACCTTAGTGGATGATCTACACCGGGAGCTGGACAGGGGAAGTGTGTCCCTGTTGGTTCTGCTGGATCTGTCATCGGCCTTCAATAACGTTGACCATGCTATCCTTCTGGGATGTCTCATGGGAATGGGCCTTGGAGGTACTGTTTTGCAGTGGCTCCAGTCCTTCCTGGAGGGCCACTCCCAGATGGTGTCACTAGGGGACAGCTGCTCGGCCCCACGGCCATTGTACTGTGGGGTCCTGTCAGGTTCGGTATTCTCCCCTATGTTGTTTAACATCTACAGTACATGAAGCCATTGGGAGAGATCATCTGGAGTTTCAGGGTTCAGTGCCATCTGTACGCAGATTATGTCCAACTCTGTCACTCCTTCCCACCTGCCACTAAGGAGACTGTTCAAGTCCTGAACCTGTGCTTGGTAGCTGTTACGGACTGGATGAGAGTGAACAAATTGAAATTGAATCCAGACAAGACGGGGGTCCTCCTGGTTAGTCACAAGGCTGAACAGGGTATAGGATTACAGCTTGTGCTTGACAGGGTTACACTCCCCCTGAAGGCGCAGGTTCGCAGCTTGGGAGTGATGCTAGATTCATTGTTGAGCCTGGACTCTCAGGTTTCAGCAGTGGCCAGGGGAGCTTTTTCACAATTAAAACTTGTGTGCCAGCTGTGCCCGTATCTTGGGGGGTGGCCATTTGCAGCTGACAGATCATGATTTTGTCAATGTTTCTTTTTTCCAAAAAGCCGGCTGAGATCTTTTGGCACTGCACTCAGTGTGCCGATTATCACTGGGACCACCTGTACTGGTTTATTATTTATTATTATTTCCAACATTTCTACCCTGCTCTTCTCTACCCCCGAGGGGGGACTCAGAGCGGCCTAACAAAAGGCACAATTCAATGTCAACATAATAAATACAATATAAAACCAAAAACATACAGCATTAAAACACATTAAAATACAATTAACATTAACACATCATACACATTCTCTTAAGTTAAAAACAGTATTTCGTCCATAACAGGAGCATTGAGCCATATCCATCAACCTGCCATTACAAATCCAGTCCAAAGTGCTGTATTGTGCTAATGTGCAAACGCTTGGTCCCACAACCAAGATTTCACTTTTTTCCTGAATGCCAGGAGGGATGGTGTTGATCGTATGTCGCTTGGAAGTGCGTTCCACAGACGGGGAGCCACCACCGAGAAGGCCCTCTCTCTCGTCCCCACCAACCGCGTTTGAGAAGCAGGGCCTCCCTGGATGATCTTAAATTATGAGGTAGGACGTAGAGGCTGATGCATTCGGACAAGTACGCTGGGCCAGAACCGTATAGAGCTTTAAAAGTCAAAACCAGCACTTTGAATTGAGCCCGGAATTGGACAGGCAGCCAGTGGAGCTGACACAACAGGGGGGTGGTATGTATGCTGTGTAGGTAGCTCCCGCTAGTAATCTGGCTGCCGCCCGCTGGACTAATTGCAATTTCCGAACTGTCTTCAAAGACAGCCCCACGTAGAGTGCGTTGCAGTAATCTATTCGGGATGTGACCAGAGCGGGGACGACCGTAGCCAGATCAGACTTCCCAAGGTACGGGCACAGCTGGCGCACGAGTCTTAACTGTACAAAAGCTCCCCTGGCCACCACCGAGACCTGGGATTCCAGGCTCAGCGATGAGTCCAGGATCACTCCCAGACTGCGAACCTGCGTCTTCAGGGGGTGTGTAACCCCATCCAACACAGGCTGTAACCCTATGCCCTGTTCAGCCTTTTGACTGACCAGGAGGACCTCTGTCTTGTCTGGATTAAGTTTCAATTTGCTAGCCCTCATCCAGTCCGACACAGCAGCCAAGCACCGGTTCAAAGTCTGGACAGCCTCCTTAGTGACAGGTGGAAAGGAGTGACAGGTCTGGACATCATTTATGCCAGAACCTCTAGCAACCATCGGGGGGCTTTTTGTTGTTGTTGTTGTTATTATTAGATACATAACAATATTAGTACACAGCAAACAAGATCACTGTACTGGCTATTGTATTTGATCACACGTCAGACATTTCCCAAGTGTTTAGGACTGTGTGATGGATCGGCGAATAATGCATGCATTATTCTCTGATCATTATTATTATTATTATTATTATTATAGTAAGAGTAGTGGATCATCAATGTCCGGAGAGCCACAAGTTCCTTTGCCATTGTTTATCAAGCTGGCTGAGAGATTATGAAAGTGTGGGGATAAAATGAAAGGAAACTCATGATCTCTGGTAATGTTGGTGCAGGCTGGTGGACCTTTTGACAGAAACAAGAGCTGAGCATGATGAGCAGAGTGAAGGAAAGGGGATAGCATCCCTCCCTTTCCCTGATTTAGAGTACTCAGGCAGAGCATACAGACAGTAACTTGTTATGTGCCTTCAGGTTGACTCTGGCTTAAGGCAACCCTGCTATAAGGTTTGCTTGACAAGATTTATTCATAGGGGGTTTGCACTGTCTTCCTTTAAGAATGAGAATACGGTATGTAACTTGTCCAAGATCACCCAGTTGGTTTCCACAGGGCTGAGTGAAACTCATACATTGGTCTCCCAGAGGTTTCCAACAATCAAACTACTTCACTATATTGGCTCTCTGGGAATGTCAAAAGATTGTTGTCGTGAAAGTAGATGAAGACCTGCCTTTGAGGTATATATCAACTATTGTTATTATTATAGTTTAACACACATTTGAAATTCATGAATTTATTCATACCTAATTTTTTGATTTTAGATTTTTGTAAGTGGGCCCTTAGTATCTTCTAGGGTTTGGCTACTAGATACCATGTGGATATCATGGATGCAGAAGTCCCATTATATATACAGTGGTATAGTAAACATTGTATTCTTATATAAAATGGCAATATCAAGGTTTGATTTTTGGAATTTTCTGTTGGAATATTTTCAAGTTGTGGAAGGTTGAATCCATGAATATAGAATCTATGGATATGGAGGATTGATTGTGTTTTTATGTAAGATTCTTAGTTGTTTTGACATAAAGAAGAAATGGGCATCAAACAATAACTACATGAGAATGGATTAGAAAACATTAGTGTAAAACATTGGATAAATTGGAGTGCTAGAGCTATCACTATTTGCACGTGTGTGTCTGCATGTACTTGTCTAAAACTGTATGTAATGTTTAAAAGATGAGTGGAAGAGAAGACTTTGGAAAGTACAGCATTGTATTCACCAAAATGTCAATGCTGGAAGTCTACTTCATTAAAAGATGACTTGAACTCTTATTTCCACCACTCTTCCCAGCAGGAAAGTATAGCAAACCAGCAGACTAAGCTTCTTCTGTTTCACATCAACAACCTTTCTGATTATATGCTAAAACTGTTAATATACTACTGGTGACATTAACTTCTGTCATGCAAGTATTGTGATCAATTACTACAGCCTACATAAAATTGTAAATAAGTAACCATATTAGTTTTAGTCATCTAATATTCAGCTACTTAAAGAGATTACACCTGAACATTAGGAAAAACTTCCTGACTGTGAGAGCTGTTCAGCAGTGGAACTCTCTGCCCCAGAGTGTGGTGGAGGCTCCTTCTTTGGAGGTTATTAAACAGAGGCTGGATGGCCATCTGTCGGGGGTGCTTTGAATGCGATTTTCCTGCTTCTTGGCAGGGCGTTGGACTGGATGGTCCATGAGGTTTCTTCCAACTTTATGATTCTATTAACTGCTTAATTCAATATAATATACCCATTAAATGGTAAAGGTTTCCCCTAACATTAAGTCTAGTTGTCCTCTCCGCTGGCGCCCCCTTGCCATGGGGGAGAGGCTTGCATACTCTAATGAAGTTGTGAGCTATGCTGGCGGTGGCATAATAGCCACCCGTAGGGCCTCCCATGCCCGACAGGTCACAACCAAAGGGTCTGACAAAGAGCGTCAATGGGCAAGGATGGGCTCTCTAGCCTTTTAGCAACCATCCTAAGAGAAGGAAAACTCTGATTTCAAACCCAGGCAGATGGTGCTCATCTAACCCTGTAAGGTCAACCATCTAAGAGAAGGAAACCCAAACCAAACCTATGACCTGAGGACCTCGCTGCTACTGTCCTAAGGCCCCGGCAGACAAACCTTTGGTTTAAAGGGTGAGGCCAGTTCTGTGCATGCTGCGCTCCACCAGAAAAATCCATTGCACGGGCTCGAAGGGCACATCCAACCTCCGAATCATCAATGCGCTTGTAGATGGCATGGGATGAGTCCTTCCTGAAACTTCATTCGTTAAGAAAAGCCAAGAAGTCTAGTTGTGTCTGCCCCTGGGGGAGGAGGGGGTGCTAATCTCCATTTCTAAACCAAAGAGCCAGTGTTGTCCATAAACACCTTCAAGGTCATGTAGCCAGCATGACTGCATGGAGTGCCATTACTTCCCTGCAGAAGCGGTACCGATTGATCTACTCACATTTGCATGTTTTCAAACTGCTAGATGGGCAGAAGCTGGGCCTAACAGTGGGAGCTCACCCACTGGGATTCAAACTGTCAACCTTTTGGCCAGCAAGTTCAGTAGCTCAGTGGTTTACTCGCTGTGCCACCAGGGAGCCCACAATCTACCTATTACACTTGCATAAATCCATGTACGGGTTAAAGCAATATTTCTGAATCAGAAAACAGATGTGGATTTAGGTGAAATGTGTAAAAGACCCCATCAGTATAGGCTCAAACAATCCCGTTCAATGCAGTAAAACTGCATTGTGAAACGACACTATATAGAAATCCAGATTGGCCCAGAGAAAGGATATTTCTGGCAATTTAATGTCTGAGGGGTGCAGAGATTCAAACATATGAGAGTGGGAAATTCCACATACAAAGATCATAGGCCACTCCTCAGAAAGGAGCAGAGAGACACCTTTTAAATGCTAAGTTTTATAATGCAATCTTATGAATATTTACTTAGGAGTCAGTTTTGCCGTGTTGCTAGCAGTGAAATAGACACACTGTTGCAGACTAATTCAATCCGAAACATGTTGACTAGAAAGACGGATACATTAAATACAGTAGATAACAAATACAGGACCTATGCCACGATAAGAAATTGCATAATCTTAATCCAACAATCAAATAAAATCGCATTCACTTGATTGTTGAGCTATTTGATAGACATGGGGCTACCAGGGTCCTATCAGCACTGCTCAGTTGTGGTACTATTATTCTACTTTGACTGGCATGACAACATCCTATAGAATGCTGGAGTTTTTAGTTTGGTGAGGCACTAGGGACTTTCTGGATGGGAATTATAAATCCTTCTCCCTAAACCACAACCTTTTGATAGCATCGGAGGAAACAGTGGCAGTCAATATGAAACTACTACAGTGGAACTGTGCAGCATGAAAGTGCCTGGAGAGAAGAATTGGCAACAGATAGGAGGCGGGTGTCTACATCTCGTCCTTTCCAGTCCTCCTTCTGCTCTGGAAGCTTCTTGAGGTTGTGTCAGTGATGCAGTCCCTGAGTTATGTGCAAGCAGCAGCCAGTTTGTTGAGAAGCGTCCCTGTGACAGACAGGATTCCTTTGCCAAGGCTGCAACTTGAGCTCATGTGGGAACTGGATATAAAAGGAAACAGTTCATTCCCAGTTCCCACCTTCCAACCTTTTCACTTCGTCCACATAACAGTTCTGAACTTTGACATCAGATTTGTTCAAAACCCACCAGGAAACATTGTATTACTGTAAGAATACCTTAATGTGAGAATTTCAAGGAGAAATGCACAGTATTTCCTTCTTGTTCCTCTCCTCCTTCAGGGATACTGGCCTGATTTAGATATCAGATATTCCTCAAAAGAAACAATTAAAAAAACGTATTTCTCTCTTACTATCATCATTCAAGCTAGTCGTTATTTTAGTTTTGTGGAGCCCACTGTGGCACAATGGGTTAAACCCTTGTGCCGACAGGATTGAAAACTGACTGCTTGGAGGTTCAAATCTAGGGAGAGCATGGATGAGCTCCCTCTGACAACTCCAGCTCCCCATTCAGGGACATGAGAGAAGCCTCTCGCAAGGATGGTAAAACATCAAAACATCTGGGTGTCCCCTGGGCAAAGTCCTTGCAGACGTCCAATTATCTCACACCAGAAGCAACTTGCAGTTTCTCAAGTCGCTCCTGACACACACAAAAATCATTTTTAATAATGTTACATGCTCAGACACAGTATGCTCTAGTGTGGAATAAACTCCAGATAAGCTTGGTCAAAATTGGCATTGCTGCAGCTTATTACAGTCAAAAATAATGCACATTTGAGTGATGTATGTCCCAAAAGAAAATAAATTGTATGGTTTGTGTTGGGTGTATTTCTCTATAAATTGAAGCATTTGGGGGAAATAGCCTTGTGGCACATTTGAACAAATAGTGTCATGGGAATTTGCATACTTAGCTATATTTAGGTGATAACCAAAATTATCCAAAATTCTTGGGACTCGATGCATCCCGTAATTTGGATGTTGGGATACTTGCATATACATTATGAGATACTTTGGAGGTGGCACCCAAGTCTAAACATGAACTTTATTTATGTTTCAGAGAATGCACTGACACTGTAGAATTAATGCAGTTTGACCCCACTTGAAAACAACAACAACAACAACAATCTTTATTTATATTCTACCCTATCTCCCCAGAGGGATTCTGGGGGGATTCCTAACATATAATAATAATAAATAAATAAATTAAACTTTATTTATACCCCGCAACCATCTCCCCAAGGGGACTCAGGGCAGCTTACATGAGGCCAAGTAATGATACATAATAAAACAACACAATGATACATAATAAAACAACACAACAGCAAATGATAAAACAATTCAATCAATATATCTTACACATAACCAATAACAGACAATTAAAAACCATTCTGGCTGGACCAAATGTGAAATATTAAAATTTTAAAACAATAAACACTGGGTGCGAACAGAAGTAGAATGTGTGTAGCAGGAAGGTTTTAAAGGATAATGTGGGGCAGACAACCCAAGAGGTAATGAAAGTGCTTCTGAGGACATTTTGCAAGGAATTAAACACAGCAGAGCATTATTTACTTTATTCAGGGAAGGCACATTGGCTTGTCTGATATCCTTGGGGAATGAGTTCCAGAGTTGGGGGGCCACTACAGAGAAGGCCCTCTCCCTCGTCTCCACCAATCTCCCCTGCGAAGGGGGCAGGAGCAAGAGTAGGGCCTCTCCAGATGATCGGAGAGATCGCCTAGGTTCATAGACAGAAATGCGGTCACGCAGGTAGGCGGGTCACAAACCGTTCAGGGCTTTATAGGTGACAACCTGCACCTTACATTGGGACTGGAAGATGAACGGCAGCCAATGGAGCTCCTTAAACAGGGAGGTTGACCCTGTTATTATGTTCAGGCAAATATTCAATGCCTGAACATAGTAACAATACACCCATAATAATTAAAATTGACAAACCAGTATATAAAACCAAATTATAATTCAATAGCTAAAATTAAATGAAAAACGCAACCTAATTATATCAGTGTTTTCAACCTGGGGGGTGGGACCTCTGGAGGGGTTGCGAAGGGGTTTCAGAGGAAACACAGTATTTTCTGTTGGTCATGGGGGTTCTGTGTGGGAAATTTGGCCCAATTCTATCATTGGTGGGATTCAAGGGATCTTTGATTGTAGATGAACTATAAATCCCAGCATCTACAAATCCCAAATCTCAAGGCCTATTTTCCCCAAACTCCACCAGTGTTCACATTTGGGCATATTGAGTAACCATGCCAAGTTTTGTCCAGATCCATCATTGTTTCAGTCCACTGTGCTCTCTGGATGTAGGTGAAGTACAACTCCAAAACTCAAGGTCAATGCCCATCAGACCCTTCCACTATTTTCTGTTGGTCATAGGAGTTCTGTGTACCAAGTTTGGTTCAATTCCATTGTTGGTGGACTTCAGAATGCTTTTTGGTTGTAGGTGAACTATACATCCCAGCAACTAAAACTCCCAAATGACAAAATCAATATCCCGCAACCCCATTAGCATTCAAATTTGGGTGTATCAGGTATTTGTGCCAAATTTGGTCCAGTGAATGAAAGTACATCCTGCATATCAGATACTGACATTACGATTCATAACAGTAGCAGAATTGCAGTTATGAAGTAGCCACACAAATAATTTTATGATTGGGGGTCACCACAACATGCGGATCTGTATTAAGGGGTCGCAGCATTAGGAAGACCGAGAACCACTGTATTATCAAACATGAAAGAAAACATCGAACACCAAACCGAAGTGTCAATTTCCCAGTTCCTTGGAAGCAAGGAAGATTGATTATTGCTATTGAGCTGGTACAGCAAACAGGACATGGATACAGATGGCAACTATTAATCAGAGGTATAATGGTAGCATAGCCATCTAGTCCTCCTCCTAAGCCAGGGAGCAAAGGTCTTCAGCTGTTTCTTGATGGTGGGGAGAGAGGGGGCCATCTTTAGTTCCTTGGGAAGTGGGTTCTGGAGGTGGGCCGGCCACGGAGAAGTCCCTTGAAATGCCCCCACTTGAACTGCCATGGCTCAAAGCGATGCAATTATGGGAGTTGTAGTTTTACAAGGTGTTTAGCCATCTCTGCTGAAGAGTGCTCATGCCTCAACAGAGGACATCTCCCATGAGCCATGTCGGCTCAAGTGGGGTCAACATGCATGAATTCTACAAGGTAGTTGCATCCAGAACCAGAGCCTGAAATTAACTGGATGTGCAACAGTTTTGTCCCTGCAACCAAGTTTGTGTGCACTGAAGGCAGGCATGTAGCCCGGGGGGGCTTAGGGGCTTCATCCCCCCGAAATTCTCAGGATGGTCCGGGAGAAGGCCTTACTGGTACATTATTTAAACTGTTATGTTTATTCATATCATGATCTGATCACCATGCTCATTATATCCCACATTCATGGGGTTATTGGGATAACAATGCAAAAGGTTTGGAAGGGTAGTCCCTCTCTTACTCAGACTCAGCCCCTCCCGAATCAAACTCAGCCCTCCCCGAATCAAAATCCTGGCTACGGCCCTGACTGAAGGTGTCACTTCCTCAAGTATTTTGGATTTCAGGGTTAACTTCCAAATAAGGGATACTCTCAATGCCAGAGTCATGCTTTTTTGCAAATCAGCACCAAGGCATCACATGATGCAGTCAGTCACACTGTAGAATGAAGGCAGGCTGACACTACTTTACCTGCCACACGTAATACTATGGGTTGGGGGAGTTGTAGTTTTCCAAGGTCTCGATCCTAGTCCTGTGTCTCCAAACTACAAATCCCAGACAGTTGGAGCGGCGTCGAACTGCATTAACTCCACAGTGCAGGTGCACCCGCAGTGCGGGACTCCACCACGCCCCTTTCTCGAACTCCCAAGCTCTACGGGGAAAGGGGGGGGGGGGGGGAAGCCAAGCAAACCTACCGCCGTTGACCCCGAGGACGTCGCCACAAAGACTTTGATCACCATTGTGACGCCTGCCAAGGGACAAGGAGCTTAAGAAGAGCCAGTCGCGAGAGCCGGGCACGCAGCTGCAGCCGTTGGCCGAAGAGAGAGGGAGAGAAGGGGCCCCCGGATGGGAAGCCTGGCTCCCTGGCATGGTCCCTGTCTCTCCCCCGTCCCACCCAGTCCATTGGCTCTCCGGTATTTGGGGAACGGCCAGGCCAAGATGCGATTGGCTGGTAAGAGGATCCATTGCAAGGGGATGGGCCCCTCGCTTCCCCCCTGCGCATCACTTTAGATTGACCGGTTGACAGCCCTTAAAAGGCCAGAGAGTGTAGCTCACCAATCAGGCAGGGCACCGGCCGGGGGGGGGGGAGGAGGGAGGAAGAAAGAAAGAAAGAAAGAAAGAAAGAAAGAAAGAAAGAAAGAAAGAAAGAAAGAAAGAAAGAAAGAAAGAGGCAGGCAGAGGGAAAGGCTGGATCTGCCCTGCCAAAGAGTGCAGTTGGAGCTGCATGATATGGTCAGTGCAGGCCCATCTTATTATTATTATTATTATTATTTATTAGTATTTTATTAGGGATAAATAAAAAAACAAAAAAGCAAAAAAGGAGAAAAAAACCATTGTGTTACATTTTAGAACTACATAAAATGAGATATATTCCCATAAGTGATCAAGTGAAAGGATAAGAAAGTAAGAAGGTAGTATAAAAGGTATAGATGCAGAGAGAGAGAGAAGAAATTAGAATACATATGCATAATTATCTATATAAATAAAAATGTAATGTTCGTTTGTGGGATTAACATAACTCAAAAACCACTGGACAAATTGACACCAAATTTGGACACTACACCCCTAACAGACCAACAAGTGACCATCACTCATAAAAACACTGACAAAACAGCGGAAGAGACTTTAAAAGCCAAAAATTAAGAAATACATTGCAACGCATGCGCAAAACCACACACACACACACACGTGTGTGTGTGTGTATATATACAGTATATATATATACGCACACATACACACAAACACATATATACACATATACTCAAATATACACACACACATATACACATATACACACACACTGATCCGTTCCGACTTCCACACCATGTTAACAGCACTCTCTGAGGATGTAACACAAACATCTGCTTGTCTGGTTTTAATGGATTCATTTCAATTGGTTCAGTTTGAGGATGTGGACAGGATCCTTGGAGAGGCGAGGCCCACGACATGCATCCTAGACCCCTGCCCATCCTGGCTGATAAAGGAAGCCAGATGGGGTTTGGCAGAGTGGGTGAAGGTGGTGGTTAATGCCTTTTTACAGGAGGGCAAGATTTCAGCGAGCCTTAAACAGGCTGTTATAAAACCGCTGTTGAAGAAACCATCACTGGACCACCTTCAATTAGTGAACTATCAGCCAGTTTCCAATCTCCCCTATTTGGGCGAAGTCCTGGAACGTGTGGTGGCTTCGCAACTCCAGGGGTTCTTGGTAGACACTGATTATCTAGATCCGCACAGTCTGGCTTTAGGCCTGGACATGGTACTGAGACAGCTTTGGTCACCTTAGTGGATGATCTACGCCGGGAGCTTGACAGGGGGAGTGTGTCCCTGTTGGTTCTGCTGGACCTCTCAGCAGCCTTCGATACCGTTGACCATGGTATCCTTCTGGAATGCCTCGCAGAAATGGGGCTTGGAGGTATCGCTTTGCAATGGCTCCAATCATTCTTGGAGGGTCGGATCCAGAGGGTGTTATTGGGAGACACCTGTTCGACCCCGCAACCATTGTCTTCTGGAGTCCCTCAGTGTTCAATACTGTCCCCAATGTTATTTAACATCTACATGAAGCCATTGGGGGAGATCATCCAGAGTTTCGGATTAAGGTGTTATCTGTATGCAGATGATGTCCAAATCTGTCACTCCTTCCCACCTGTCACTAAGGAGGCTGTCCAGACCTTGAACCGGTGCTTGGCTGCTGTGTCGGACTGGATGAGGGCTAGCAAATTGAAGTTGAATCCAGACAAGACAGAGATCCTCCTGGTCAGTCGAAAGGCCGAACAGGGCATAGGGTTACAGCCTGTGTTGGATGGGATTGCACACCCCTGAAGACGCAGGTTCGCAGCTTGGGAGTGATCCTGGATTCATCGCTGACCCTGGAACCCCAGGTCTCAGTGGTGGCCGGGAGAGCTTTTGCACAACTAAAACTTGTGCACCAGCTGCGCCCGTACCTTGGGAAGTCTGACTTGCCCACGGTGGTCCATGCTCTGGTTACATCCTGAATAGACTACTGCAACACACTCTGCGTGGGGCTGCCTTTGAAAACGGTTCGGAAATTTCGGTTGGTCCAACGGGCGGCAGACAGAATGCTAACTGGGGCGTCATACAGGGAGCATACCACGTTCCTGCTGTGTCAGCTCCACTGGTTGCCTGTCCATCTCCAAGCCCAATTCAAAGTGCTGGTATTGACCTATAAAGCTCTATACGGTTCTGGCCCAGCTTACTTGTCTGAATGCATCTGCCTCTATGTCCCATCTCGCAGTCTAAGATCATCTAGGGAGGCCCTGCTCTCGCTCCCGCCAGCATCGCAAATGCGGTTGGTGGGGACGAGAGACAGGGCCTTCACAGCGGTGGCCTCTCGCCTATGGAACGCACTTCCCAAACGAAATAAGATCAACTCCATCTCTCCTTGCTTTTAGAAAAAAGCTAAAGTTGTGGTTCTGGGACCAGGCCTTTGGGCAGCAGATGTAAATTGTATCGCCAGCGTGCCACGTACCAGTAAGGCCTTCTCGCAGACCACCCTGATAATTGGGGGGGTGAAGCCCCTCAAACCACCACCCCTGGCTACATGCCTGCTTATACACATAGTTTGACAATAATTTTAATAAACCAACATTTAGTACATGCCAGGGTCGTAGCCCGAAATTCTCAGGGTGGTCCCCGAGAAGGCCTTACTGGTACATTATTTAAACTGTTACATCTATTCATATCATGATCTGATCACCATGCTCAGTATATCCCATTGCATGGGGGTATTGGGATAGCGATACAAAAGGTTTGCTAGGGTAGATCCTCACTGTGTTCAATTATTGTGATCTTATATTGCACTGTGTTTGACCTTGTATTGATTTTTTAAAATATTTTGCTATATTTTTATGTTGTAGATTTGCATTGTTGTAATTGCTGGGCTTAGTCTCATGTAAGCCGCTCCGAATCCCCTTTGGGGAGATGGTAGCGGGGTATAAATGAAGTTTATTATGATGATTAAAGTTTGTTATTAGGTGCGTGCAAGGAGAGCGGCAGCAGCGGGAGCGCCAAAGGGATGGCCCTGACAGCTTCCCCCTTTGGCCATTCTCCTACACGGCCCAGGGTGCTCCGCGATGGCATTCTCCGGTTACCATGGCAACCAAACTACAAACAGCACACCCCCCTCTCCGCCAATGCGGTCGAAGGAACTCGGTGACGTCAACAAAGGGGGGAATCCTGGTGGAAGCCTCTGCCTTGTCGTGGGAGGGAAGCGAGCTGGAGGCTGGCAAGAGAGGTGGCTCCGCTTCCTGGGGGCAATTGTGGCTTGTCTCTGTGGGTAAGACAGGCCCAGTGACGCCCAGGGGGCAAAGGGGTGGCAGAATGAATGGCCATAAGGGGGAGACAACAACTTGGGAGTTCAGGAGTACCTCTCGCTTTTGCTTGGCTGTCAATTTCTCTCTCCCCCTTTGGGGTGTCCTTCCTTCCTTCCTTCCTTCCTTCCTTCCTTCCTTCCTTCCTTCCTTCCTTCCTCTTCCTTCCTTCCTTCCTTCCTTCCTTCCTTTTTCCTTCCTTCCTTCCTTCCTTTCCTTCCTTCCTCTTCCTTCCTTCCTCTTCCTTCCTTCCTTCCTTCCTTCCTCTTCCTTCCTTCCTCTTCCTTCCTTCCTTCCTTCCTCTTCCTTCCTTCCTTCCTTGGTACATTATTTCCTTTTAAATTCATATCATGAAAAACAGGGAAGCCAAAGCTTTTGGGGGGGCAAGGCAGGAAAAGCAAGGGGTGTCTAGTCTACACTGTAGAACGAATGCAGTTTGATGCCTCTTGAACTGCCATGGCTCATTGTTATGGAATCATGAAAGCTTCAGTTTCACAAGCTCATCTGGCGAAGAAGTATTACTGCAGTGGTTCTCAACCTGCAGGTCCCCAGGTGTTTCGGCCTACAACTCTCACAAATCCCAGCCAGTTTGCCAGCTGTTAGGATTTCTGGGAACCGAAGGCTAAAACATCTGGGGATCCACAGGTTGAGAACCACTGTATTACTGCCTCACCAGATGCCAGGATTGATAAAGAGATAGGTCACAGATTAGCAAAGGCATATAGTGCATTCAGAAGGCTTCACAAAAGAGTCTGGAGCAACATACACCTCAGGCAAAGCACCAAAATGTACAGAGCTATCGTACTGTCTATTCTCCTTTATGGGTCTGAAACATGCATCACCTATTGCGAACACCTACAACTCCTCAAACGCTTCCATCAGCGCTGGCTTTGCACAATCCTAAATATACACTGGACCGACTATGTGACGAATGTTGCTGTCCTTGAGCAAGCAGGGATCATCAGCGCTGGGCAGGGCACGTCTCTAGGATGGAGGATACTACTCTATGGTGATACTACTCTATGGAGGATACTACTCTATGTTGAAGATATTACTCTATGGTGAACTCGCCACGGGTCAGCGCAAGAGAGGTGCCCCCAAAAAGAGATATAAGGACTCCCTGAAACAACATCTCAGGCTCGGCCAGATTGATCACCAACAATGGTCCACCCTGGCCTCACATCGGGAGGCATGGTGACGCACTATCCACAATTCTGCGGCCTCTTTCGAGAAGACACGGCAAACAGGTCTCGAAGAGAAACGACAACGCAGAAAGAACCGCAACTTGGAAACAACATCACCCAAGGAGACTTTCTGCTGTGCTTTCTGCAACCGGATTTGCCTATCTCAGATTGGCCTTTTTAGTCATCAACACACTTGTAAAAAAGCGTAGGATGAGTCCTTCCTAAAAATCTTCATTCGCGAAGTAATGCCAGAAAGAAAAAACTACAACTCCCAGGGTTCCATGGCACTAAGTCATGGCAGTTCACGTGATGTCGAACTGCACTATTTCTGCAGTGTAGAGGCAACTCCCCCCCCCTCCCCACCAGCAATGAAGTCCCCTTTGAGAAAAAGATCGATTTCCTAAAAATACTATAGGTTTTACAGGCATCTACACTCCAGAGATAGTGCACTTTGATGCCAGTTTGAGTGCCACAGCTCAAGACTGTAGAATCATGGGAATTGTAGTTTTACAAGATCGATAGCTACCTCTGCCAAAGAGTGCTCTTGCCTCGCCAAACTACAATTCACATAACTCCATAGCATTGTGCCATTGCAGTTAAAGTGGTGTCTGCATTAATTCAACTGTTACAGTCAGGCATGTAGCCAGGGGGGCTAAGGGGGCTTCAGCCCCCCCGAAATTCTCAGGGTGGTCCGCGAAAAGGCCTTACTGGTACATTATTTAAACTGGTATGTTTATTCATATCATGATCTGATCACCATGCTCATTATATCCCACATTAATGGGGTTATTGGGATAACAATACAAAAGGTTTGCTAGGGTAGACCCTCTTCCACCCAGTCTCAGCCCCGAACCAAACTCAGCCCCCCCGACCAAAAATCCTGGCTACGGCCCTGGTTACAGTGGGCATGCACAAACTTCGGCTCTCCAGGTGTTTTGGACTTCAACTCCCACAACTCCTAACGGCCGTTAGGGAAACTTACATACCGGTGTAAGTAAATGTAAAGTTTTCCCCTTAACATTAAGTCCGGTCGTGTCCGACTCTGGGGGGTGGTGCTCATCTCCATTTCTAAGCCAAAGAGCTGGTGTTGTCTGTAGACTCAGCCAAGGTCATGTGGCCAGTATGATAGCATGGAGCACTGTTACCTTCCCGCCAGAGTGGTACCTATTGATCTACTTACATTTGCATGTTTTCAAACTGCTAGGTAAGCAGAAGCTGAGGCTAACAGCAGGAGCTCATCTCACTCCCTGGACTCGAACCACTGACCTTCCAGTTAGCAAGTTCAGCAGCTCAGCGGTTTAACCTGCTGCTCTATCGATGGGCAGGATATCCTCCCTGCCCATCCCTAATCAGGAAAGTTGGTACCAATGCCACCATGTAGCATTTTTAAACAACTCTGTGTGTATGTGATATTGTTACATTGGCTGATATTTTATTTATTTCTTCATTCAAAACATTTATTTTTCATGTCTTGACCCACTCGGGCCCCAGAGACAGTGCCCAGTAGACAAAAACATTTTCAAAAGCATTAAAAACCAATAACAGTATTAATACACAATCAATTTTTGAAATGGTTTTCACTTCACCCAGACATTGCATCACAAAGCTTTCCAACTATCTCAATACTTTCTTAAATTTAAAAGATAATATTTATGCATATGTTCGTATTTTCCCTTGACGTGCAGTGCCTTATTTTCTTTGAAGTATATGTTTATCTATACATCTTTTGCACCTATAAGGCACATTTCTTTCAGCAGAAATTCTTCATGGTCTACTACTCAATTCTTGCATGAAAAGAAGTGGGCTCTGGTCCGTGAAAGTTATGCTTAAGCAAACAGATTAGCTTTAAAGATACACACAGCTCTATTTTCTTTTTATTCTGAAACAGAACAACAGTTATCTCAGACTATTTTTACCCTGTGATTTCAAGTTTGCAGGCATCTTCCCTACTTTTTTTTGCTTACACTATTATTATTTCTGTGTCAATTGTCAACACTTTTCCAACTCCCTTTTCCATCTTTGTCCTCTTTTTCTTTGAATCTCTGCAAACTTGTTTCTTCACCTTTATGCTTTAAAAAAACAATAATGCAAGGACTGTCACATTTACTCATAAATGGTTCACTGAGTTTAATGATGCTTGTTTCAGTCTAAGTGGGTGTATGATGAGGGTTTAAGCTTCACTGAGACTAATGGCTTCAAACTACAGAATAGGGGATTCCACCTGAACATGCGGAAGAACTTCCTAACTGTGAGAGCTGTTCAGCAGTGGAACTCTCTGCTCCAGAGTGTGGTGGAAGCTCCTTCTTTGGAGGATTTTAAACAGAGGCTGGATGGCCATCTGTTGGGGGTGCTTTGAATGAAATTTTCCTGCTTCTTGGCAGAATGGGGTTGGACTGGATGGCCCACAAGATCTCTTCCAACTCTATGATTCTATGAATGTTTGAATAAACACCTATAGGATTGTGCCATATTTTTAAAATAAGGATCTACACATACTTGTTTAACTTATTTTGAGAGTCAGCTTTTTAGAAGCGAGTCTTAGTTTATCACAAATTGATGACGCCTAATGTTACCAGAAAATAAGATATGTTCCCTCTATTTAAAAAGACATGATGGGAAACATGAGAACGGAAGATATTGTATGCCTCTCCCCCAGAATGAATGAGAATGCTCAGTTGCACAGTAAGAACCTCATCTAGAAGCATTGTGTGTTTACTAATCGTCAAGTTAATAATGTATTAACATTTTTAGAATCAATCTAATCCATACTATTCAGGTCTTCTGATACCATTTGGCTTTGTATAACTGTAAGGAATGATATGACATGTTTAAATCTTTATTCGCCCAAAAAGATGTCTGGTTTAAATCATGTCTCTCTGGTGGCAGCTAAGCTGAAGGAAGAACTTCCAAGTAGATTTAATCTCTTTGTGAAATATACAATATTATGACATTTGTTTTGTCCTTTTAAAGTTCCTTGGGAGAATTCAGAACTCAAACACTGTCTTCCAAGCGGTCGGTACTTGTAAACAACAATATTGAGAATATAATCATATAAGAATACAAACATATTGCATATTGAGAAAGTATTAATTAATTAATTAATTTACTGCATTTATATCCCGTCCTTCTCACCCCAAAGGGGACTCAGGGCAGCTTACAAAAAAGGCACTGTTTAATGCCACGTTTACACACATAGGATAAAACAAAACATATACATTAAAATCAATAAATAAAACACATAATCTTTAAAAAAAACCAATTACATTAAAAACCACACAGCCCAGTAAATAATATTTTTAAATGGAGACAGAAATGTTGAAGATGTATTGATGTAGAATCAAACTAAACTACTTCTAAGAATAACAGATGAGGCGCTCAGGAAGTAGTAATATGTGACATCATTTAATTTTCTAATCATTTGCTATGTCCTTTTTGTGATGTATTATTTAATTAACAATCTTGTTCATTTCAGTAGGTTATGAGTCACTGAAGAATGGATGATGGCTTCAGATGACTTTCTTCCCCATTTTATAGTCAAAGAAGAGGACATATATGAAGAATGTATAGACCATGGAAGCTCAAGTGATTCTCCTAGGCTTTGTGAGAGCGCCCAAAGCCAGAGTAGTAATAAAATTAATAACTGCAGTCAATGTTCCAGTCGAAGTGGAAGCTTTCAGCTTGACTATTCCAATGACTTTCATACTGATGCTCCAAGTAGGGCCAGAAGCAGCAGTGACAGCACTTATTCAGAACAGAACGACTGTGGATGTTCTCAGAACTACTCTTATGGAGATTTTCACTCAGACTCTTTGGAAACACCAAGCAGAAGCAGAAGCAGAAGCAGAAGCCGAAGCCGAAGCAGCAGTCCCTTGAAACAACCAGAAACCAAAGAAGATGAATCACCAAAGAAGAAAATGGGAAACGGTCCCCAAGCCAAAGGTAAGAAGACATTAACACTACTGGGCAGTGCTGCATTCGCTTATGGTTAATAGGTTATGGTTGAATTGATTGTGGCCATGCGTTTCTTACTTACCTACCAGTTATAGTGGTCCTCCACTCTTATGTCTGAACTGATCTCAATGGTATCATACTTCTTGGAAAACCACTTAGCTGTGTTGTTCACCAGATCTTGTGAATTGTCTGTATCTGCTTCATTGACATTCATAAATAAGGGACATGGTGAGAAAGATGGGCAAGGACCAGAAGCAAAAAAAAATGCAGCAAAGGAAAGTGGCCTGGTAAATGGGAACTGTGATTTTTTCATGTAGTCTGAAACCTATTTTTGTGTTCAGTTTCAGTTCACATTCTCATTACCTGGTGGACAATATAGTGGTTGTGTATGGTGCATATTGTACCTTTGTGAAGGTACAGTATAAGTAATTAAATATTAAACATTATAATCTGTGTATTACTGCTATAAAAATGTAAAATGTTGTGAGATGTGCAAAATGCATGATTAAACTCAGAAATTTACTGTTTCAGAATCCAGTGATACGCTCAGCTTCAACTGTTTGATGGCAGATTGAATAAACTCGTGGAAAATGAGGCCGTCATTACACTCAGTTTCCCACTACACCTTTAAAAACACAGTGCATATGGAAATTCTGTGTCCTTTGTATATTAGGTCTGGGATATTCCATAGGCTTGGCACGAGCATATGGCATCCCCATGTTCTTGGGACTTCTAGGACCCTAGAAATAACCTTCACTGCCACTTACACTCTTCCCTGTGAAGAGGAAGCAACATATTAATTTCCTCTGCTGTCCTAGGACAATGCTACACCAGGGAATTGAAGATAATTAAATTAGCAGGAATACATACTCCAAAACACCTAATGGTGACCCACTGCCCTTCACTGTCATGTAAGACTGACAAAGGATCCCATTGACTGGGACAGATTGCTTGATGTTTCCTCAAAGCTGGAGCCAAACTTGTCTTTACGTTATGCATATGTGACTATAGCTACTATATATTAGAAATGGTAATATGCAGTCAGTGGGCAAAATAGATCTATAATATGTATGGCCCCTCAAAGCTCTTCCAAGGATACCCTTCGCAGTGAGCATGTTTTTTCTCTTCAAATCAAGAGGTGCAGTCCTTTTGTCTTTCTTAGGTGATCCCTCGTAGCCCAAGGATGATGGTCTTCCAAGTGTAGTGTCTTGGCGGTGGGTCCGTAGGTGGTTGTGGAGCCCTATTCTTGATACGCATGTTCTACTGCAGTGAGGATATCAGTTTCCAGGGGGAAGGTTGGCTTGATGCTCCTTCCTCTTAGTACATTTCTCCCTTTTCGCCCTCCATTCATGCTTCTTTGAATTCTGCAGCACTGCTGGTCACAACTGACCTCCAGTTAGGGCACTCAAGGGCTAGGGCTTCCCAGTTCTCAGTATCTATGCCTCTGTTTTTAAGATTGGCTTTAAGCCCATCTTTGAATTTCTTTTCCTGTCCACCAACACTATGTTTCCCGTTCTTGAGTTGGGAGTATACTAACTGCTTTGGGAGATGGTGATCAGGCATTTGGACAACGTAGCCAGTCCAACAGAGTTGATGGCATAGAAGTATCACTTCAGTGCTAGTGATCTTTGCTTCCAGCATGCTGACATTTGTCTTCCCAAGTGATTTGCAGGATTTTTCAGAGGCAAAGCTGATGGAATCATTCCAGGAGTTCAGGTGATGTTTGTAGACAGTCCACATTTTGCAGGAGTATAGCAGGGTTGGCAGGACAGTAGCTTTATAGACAAGCACCTTGGTCTCCCTACAGATGTCCAGGTCCTCAAACACTCTTTGCTTCATTCGGGGAAAATGCTGCAGTTGCAGAGCTCAGCCGGTGTTGTATTCCAGTGTCAATGTTGACTTTTGTGGAGAGGTGGCTGCCAAGGTAGCAGAAATGGTCAACATTTTCTAATGTTACACCATTAATGTTGAAATAAATGGCAAAATGCTGTAGTTCAATATGTCTAGATGAATGTGATTTGTGTCTCATGAGAGTAGATGCATGATAGAAGTAAGCAGATTTCCTCTCTCATGAGCACCATCTAGCGGTAGAGTTAGTAATATAGTTGGAAGAAATAATCACTGTTACTAGGCTCTGCCTATTGGCTCACTCTCTCTTCCAATCACAGCGATGAAGAAGGGAGGAGTTTAGAGTTGCTGTTTAGTCTTCTGCTGTATGCCTCCATTTTGTGTGCCTCATGGTATGTTTTCTCCTGTTCTAACTTGTTAAACATGCTGTTGCATGTGTATTACTGTTTTTCTGTTGCTTTCTACAATAAAGTAGAAATGCTTTAATAACATGGCTTGTTTGCTCAGATGCTTTATTTCCAGTTTAAGTCCTCATATGCCACATTTGCTGTAAACCCTTTTGAACTGCTTCTCTGCTGCGATTTATACTCTGCATACAACAGACCTTTTCTTTTTTGAACAACAATTAAGCTGTATTTCTGACTTTGCAGAGGGATTGGCTGGTGACTACTGGGAGAGCATTTTGGTTTCCTTCATGCATCTATTAGACGAGTAGATTGTGACATGATGCAACCCCCCCCCCCCCCGGCGTGTACAGGGGGATGGCCCTTATTTATTTATTTAGTATACTTTTATACCACCCCTCTCAGCCCGAAGGCGACTCGAGGCGGTGTACACATGGCAACAAATGCCCACAAGATAAAACACATTAAAACAATTAATAAACAACCATGTAAAAACAATACAATTAGCAATTAAAATATAAAATACAAATCTCAGTGTCTCATTATTAAAATCTGTTTCCGTTGCATCATCATATCATTCTGTAGGTCTCAATTAAATAATTACACTTTATCTGCAAATGCTTGCTCGAACAGCCAAATCTTAACTTTCTTTCAAAATGTTAAGAGGGTAGGGGCTGATCTAATATCCCTAGGGAGGCCCCATTCCATAGCCGAGGGGCCACTACTGAGAAGGCCCTGTCTCTCATCCCCGTCAATCGGGGAACATTCAGGAACACTGTTTTGAAAATCTCACATATCTGTAACTCTTTGGATCCCCTTCCCCTTTTAAAAATTATTATTCTGAGAATTTGCATGTGGTCAGCAAAATGAGTGAATTATGAAAATTATTGCATCAGAGATGAACTAGCAAATACTTCACTGATAATATCTAGACAGTGGATACATATGCTTAAAAGTATGAACGATTGGGTTGTTGACACAGTTTTTAAACTTTGAAAAGCAGAGTCTGATGGTTTTATAGATTTACTTTTTTCAAGTCATATACCAATCAATTTTATTCTGGTCTAAATGTAGGGAGGAAGGCATTACCGAAGAAGAAAAAGAAGCAAAAGTCGTATTCTGACAGAGATTTAAATTCTCAGAAGAATCCTGTGGTTTGCCGCTTATTGTCCGCCAGACTCCGAAATGTTAAAGAGTTAAAGAACGAAGTCTCGGTTTTGAACAAAAAGTTGGTGGCATCTGATATGGAAAACCAAATCTTGAAGCAGATGCAGTGGCGGCATTTGAAAGCAATAAGTCAATACGAAAATGCAGAGATTAACCTACCTGACCTGATGGCAAAGCAAAGTGCTGAAGTACAAATGCTAGAGACACAGCTCAGGAACTCACAGAAGCAGGAGCGCAATACATCCAGAAAGCTTAAAGAAGTTGAAGAACAATTGTTAAAGACAAAAGATACCTTGAAGGCCTTGCAGAAACTTTCTGAAGACAAGCATCTTGCTGAGAGAGGGCAACTTAGATGCAGATTAGCCACCCTCACACAAAGGATGGAAGCTAGTGATAAGAAAATTCAGGTAATATATTTATGCTTGGGCTGTAATTTTTATTTTGAAGTAGAAGTGTAATGCGGGCATAATTGTACTTCAGATGTGTTTTCTGTGATTGTGATGTAAATTTTTGTGGCCCACCTAGAGGTAATACTTGAAGTAGCTAGCTACCTTATATCTGTCACTCTGGAGACAGCACAGTGGATCTACATGTAACTTTGGGAGAAGATTAGACATTTCTTCTTTTTTTAACATTGTTATAGACTTGATTGGTAAGTAGCTAGAAACAATAGGTGGGCTGTTTAGTGTTTGCTTTTTAAAAGTTCTCACTGCTTTTTCCTTTAAAATAATATTAAACCAGTATTCAGTGGCTGTAACCATTATATGATGAACACAACTTGGCATAATTGACAGGAGCACAGCAGCAGGAAAGGAGGGGATTTTTTGTTGAAAATATTCCGTGTTATGGTCAATGATGTCCCATATGTTTCTTGCTGGCCATTGTCTTCTCCACCCTGTGTTCTTGGGATGGTAGGAAAAACAGAGCATAACTCAGATTGATGTTTTAGGGCTGGCCTTCTCTTCTTATTACTGCTGAACTAGTACTGTGCCTTCCAGAGAGATGTTGCAACAATATGGGCCAATCCACATGGTCATCTTCCTTAATGAAGGCAGATGGACTCATCCCGGATTCCTCTTGCTTCGGAAAGTGGAATGAGGAAGCTTCCCCTCAGTAGCCCATACCTAGCATACAGGTGATTTGGAGAAGCTTTCAAGAGTGGCTTTACTTACATACTCTCAAAAAACAGTGAAGAGCCATTGATCCAAAGCAGTGAGGAGCCACTGGTGTTGCAACTGCTCTCTAATTCAATTTCAGTTGTATCTTATGTGTTGTTTGTTTTTTTTAAGAGACAACAGTAACTTATTATCTCTGTTTGCTGAACTTAGTAAAATAGTGCAGTATGGTTGACTAAGATACTATGAGCTCCACTTGCTGGAGCCCCCAGTGGCACAATGGGTTAAACTCTTGTGCCAGCAGGACTGCTGACTGAACTTTGGTGGTTCAAACCCGGGGAGTGGGATGAGCTCCCATCTGTCAGTTCCAGCTTCTCAACGGGGACATGAGAGAAGCCTCTCACAGGATGGTAAAGCATCCAGGCATCCCCAGGGAAATTCTTGCAGATGGCCAATTCTCTCACACCAGAAGCGACTTGCAGTTTCACAAGTCGGTCCTCACAGACACACACAAAACCTCCACTTGCTGAGGGAAAAAGTCCTTCTGTAATGACAACCACTTCTCTTGGTTGCTGTTAATAGTAGCATTGAAGAAAAGGGAGTGTTCTCCTTTCTTTTAGATTTCAACAGAAATTGAATTTATTGCTCTGTTAGGATTTATTGCTCTGACATATTGACATTTGTTAAGAGATCGTGGATTCCTTCCTATTTTAAAAAATGTTCCCTAAGAGGGCAGATGCAGACTCTGTACAAATGTGCTTCTACATATGCTTTCTCCTCCACGCACAGATGCTATTCCTTCCCAAAATCTACTCCCAATGGTTCTCAATTACATCAGCACAGATTTTCAGAGAACAAATATTGCTTTGGGAAAAGAGGGACAGTTAATTTCTTCCCAGTTCCATAAATAAGGTAGTTTTATCAGCAGGACTTAATTGGATTTTGTCCAGGGTGTAAATGCTGTGGCATCTCTCCTTTCGGAAACCTCTTATTTCCTTCCTCACTCCACTTACTACTCGCTTTAAAAATTGAAATTTATAAAGATAAAGTAATACAGCAATTTTATCAATGAAAAGTACATTTTTGTTATAACAATTTTTTTATACATTTGTAATGTTGCTTGTCTTTATCAATGCAATATTGTGTGATTACATATTCAGAAGGAAAGAGGGTAAAGAAAATATTATAACCTACTTATAATATCTCAAGGGCCTAGAAAAGCAGCTGGCATTGAACAACACATGCTATAATCATCATTTAGCAGTTGAAAAGAAAAAGACGATTGAAGCTCAGCTGGTTACCACAACTTTGAAAATGGATATCAAGTTGCTGAACCAAAAAATTAAGGTATTTCAACTTCATTTGAATTTCTTTCACTATAAAAGAGAATTATTTTCATGGAACTATTAATGTAAGGTCTTGTTTACTTCAGTGGAAATGTAACTCCCAAGACATTTTCACACTCGTTCTTTATCCTACTGGAGAAGCAGATTTAATAAAATCACTACACTGCCAGGATTGCAGTGGTACAATTTAATGTTTCAGCATCAGTTCCAGGATTATAGCAATCATTTGTACTTCCTGGACTGGGAGACATTTGAAACACCCACCCTGTACTTCCATAATACTACTATACCGTCTTTTTTCTCTCCATAAATATTTAACTACAGCCTTGTATACTATTGTTAACTTTCCATATATCATATTCCTCGGGAACCCTGTTGAAATGAATGACTTCTTCTGGAAATTGCCATAGATTTGTCCTGGAGGACCTAGAAAAAAATTAGAGCTGTATGCTCTAAGAATTAACTAGGTTCTCCAACATATTTCTGGTAACTTCCAACAGAAGCATACCATAGAATTTTCTGAAGAACTTAATGTTTTGGAGAGGACATATTTTGTCAAAAGCAGACATATAAAAAGTAGATCTTGGTCCTATGGTCCCAGTGGGCTTTATATACAACTAGCTAAACCCGGCCACGTTTCACTTGTGGCTCAGTCTGATATGAAATTGATGTTTTGGAAAACCATGTCTACTAATTCTTGTTTTGAATTCATGATGTTGCAGAAATTACATGGGAAGGTGTTTTTTCCTGTTTCTGGATTTGTAGGTGCAGTGCCGCTCGTACTGTGGCCGGTGAAATCACCAGCGCTAAAAATCCCAAACATACTGACATCCCCTCTACTATTTGCATTGCCAATAGCATCCCATCACAGCCCAGCTTCCATTTCTTATACTGCTGAGGTGAAATGATAGCTGCTCTGCGATTGGTTGGTATTTCTTGTACTGCTGAGGTGAAATGAAAGCTGCTCTGTGATTGGTTGTTATTTCTTTTACCGCTGACGTGAAAAAAAAAGCCGTGCAGTGATTGGTTGCTTGAGTTCAGTTTTTATTTCTTATACCGCCGAGGTAAATTGGAAGCTGGGCAAGTGAGTGGTTGCCTTGGGCATCACAGATTCCACTTTGTCTATTCCAGGACAGCTAATTTTTCTTTAAATTTATGTCTGTGTATGAATGCAACATTGTGCCAGAATTTCGTTTTACTATTAAAACACGGGTGTACTGGAATGCAACGTTGTGGCAAAATGTCAAGTCAATCGACCAACTACTTTTCGAGTTATGCGAGCACAAACATACACAGGCTGAGATTTTATATATAAAGATTGCACTCCCATCAATGAAAAATCAAAGCAATAAAAGCTCAATCAGTCTTCCCGGACCTTTCCCTCTGCTTGATATTAATCCCTCTCATTTCCCCCTGCATCTGATGATATTTCTCCCATCTTCTTCAAGCTGGCTCTCTCTTTCCTCCTTTTATCTCTTGATCTCATTCTTCCCATATCTACCTGTCTTATTCTTCACCTTTTCAGCTATTGATATCTGAATGTTTTTTCCCCCATTGTTGGAACCCTACCTCTCTGACAAGGTTCAATGTAAAGAATAGTATGGGAAGGTGTTTTGAAATAACATTCCATACTAAGCATTAGAGGAATAGCAGAAGGTCCCCAAACTGACGTTCCTTGGTACATGGGGAAAAATGGGAGAACTGAAGGAAGTCTCCTAAGAAGTCTTTGTCCATGATGGTAATCTCAGGACCCATCTACACTGCCATATAAAATCCAGATTTTCCGCATTGAACTGGATTATATGGCATTGCAGACTCATCTGGATTATTTGCTTTGATATGGCAGTGTAGATTCTGCCTCTTACTTCTTCCCTTTCCTCAACTGGAAATAAAGTGAGAATGGAAAGCTGGAGCAATCCCTTGATAACCATGCATACCAAATTCCCTGAAGGTCACCAACTAATTTCTACATCAGGATACATGCCATGGAGATATTTTGCACCAGGAAAAAGAAGACTAGCAACAGGGCTGGCAAACAGGATACTGCACCCAAAGTACATTAATTGATAGGAAACATTTTGCATGTTAAGGGGTTTTTAGTGCTTTAAAAATTGTATTCCATGTAAAAAGTATACTAAGCAACTTCGTTAAAGTATCCGGCTCCTTCCACATAGCTGAATAAAATCCCACATTTTCTGCTTTGAACTCGAATATATGGCAGTGTGGACTCAGATAACCCAGTTCAAAGCAGATATTGTGGGATTTTAGAAGGGCCCTCAATGAAATTGATAAATCCTTGAACTCTCTTTGAATACTATACTACTAAATTAAAAACAACTTCTACCTATTAACTTTAATATTTTCAATACTCTTTAATGGAGTTATATAACTATGTTTCATAAAAAAAATATCGAGAAATATAATTAGTTCACAGTTGCCTTCTTTTAAAAAATTAATTCGGTTGTCATTTTTACCATGGAGATTCTCTAAAATCCACTTCTTGCCATTCTTTCAAAGTATACAAAGGCCAGCCTTCATTTGTTTGCAAACTCTTCATTATTTTTACCTCAGATTTCATTTGACATCTAATAATAATAATAATAATAACTTTATTTTTATACCCTGCCTCCATCTCCCCAAAGGGACTCGGAGCAGCTTACAGAGGGACATGCCCAACAAAACAGGTTAAAATAAGCATAAAAAATAAGCAATATCAAACATCAATAAGCATAAAATCATTCAACATAAAAACAATTAAAAGCTATAATGGCAGAGCAAATAAAGTGCTGGGTTCGGTTCATAATTACTAAGTGCAATGAATCCTAAGAAAAGCCAGGGAAAGTGCGATATATATTCCAATAATTTTTCTCTCCAGTCTATCTTAAGCCCCTTCTACACTGCCATATAAAATAATAAATAATATACTTTCCAAGGAAGGGAATGACTCTGAGGATATAGGATTTAAAGAGTGGCTGGGACAGGACAGCATCCAAAACAGAGATGGTGCCAGCCTACTCAGCAGACAGTGAGAGTTATTGCAGGGAGTAAGCAGCCCAGGAGTGTAGCTGGGTGTAAGGGTAAGGGGATCATGGCAATACTCTCTTGAATAAGAATAGTTAGCTAAATGAGGCACATAGAATTCATTCAATTGAAAAGTTTTGCATTTAATTTAATTCTGTATTTTATAGGAAAAAGAAAGGGAACTTGGAATACAATATATTTATTCAAACCGGATGCTTAAAAATCAGCTTCAGAAGAAAGGTGAGTCAGAGTCTGCCCTAAAAGGTAACATAATGAAATTTTTAGCAGAATTGAGATTCTATATTGCATTATTTATATGAGGAAAAGCCCAGGTAAAACTACACACATTTAGATATACAGTGCCCCCTAGCCTTCAGTCTGAGAAGAGTAAGGTTTTCTTTTTTTCTAAATAAGTCCCTTGCAAAAGATAGTATTCGATGTAGTGTCAGAAGATGGAGATAGAGTTTCAGTTTTCCCATGGTAGATATCGGCAGAACTATTTACACAGTCTGTTTTAATATCCCATCACTAAAATATTTTTTGTAGAGCTGAAAAATACAGCCTGATATGCTATGTCAGGGATAGGTTTCATTGTTATGGATCATTTTTACTGAATGGCTCAAAAGCTACATTTAGCACAAAATACCATATCCAGCATATTGGCTAACTTCCTTATTCACCCATTGTAACTCACACAACCCCTGCACCCAGAATGGAAGATAAAAGTAATCTCCCTCTGTATAGTCAATTCAAAAAAAACTTCAGTTCTGCTAAACTTAGACCCCTTCCACACATCCATATAGAATCCATGTTGAACTGGGTTATATGGAAGTGTGGACTCAGATAATCCAGTTCAGTGCAGATATTGTAGATTATCTGCCTTGGTATTCTGAATTATATGACAGTGTGGAAGGGTCCTTAATGGGGTTTAGTACTGAACAGACTACAAGAATACAATCTTACATTCTTTGGGGAATCAGTGAGATTGCATCTGCACAAATATGATCATAACATGCATAATTTATTTTGCATGTTCTGCCAAAATACTCTCCAATACTGAAATAAACCCATGCGCATCAATCTTAATAAAACAGATGACTAAAACAGCAGTTTAACCAAGTGAAAGCTCATAACTTTAAAAGCTTTGGAGAACAAAAACAGAAAACAACTATACAAAAACTTACTACGGCAGAAGGGAAAATGAGTAAATCTCCCTAGTAGTTAGTTGTGTAAATGTTGTGCCACCCTCAAAGAGGCTTTCTCTTCGATCAGCACGCACCTCACACAAGATCATGGGAGTACCTAGAAGAGTGTGGGTATAAGTGACATCAGAAAGCTGGTCTTGCAACAGGCATCAAGTGTTTTTAAAGAAAAGCAATAACAATATGAAATGTGCTGAGAAACAGACTAGAATCCAGCTAAACATCAGCATAATATCATCCCAACTATTGGCCATATTCTGAACTGTAGTTTTTTTTGACAATCTTAAAAAGTTCCATCGTGTACTCACTCTTGGATGGTGCCAGTGTACCAAGTATCATAGCCTGTGTTCAGGAGAGGAAATGTCATGCTGTTGCCTGAATTGCTGAACCATAGAAGTGGTTTGGGACTCCAGAGACAAATTAAGTCCTACAGACCCAATACTTTAAGAAAGTGTTTCCTAACCTTTGGTCCTCCAGGTGATTGGAACTTTAACTCACAGAAGAGACAGTCACCTTGGACAACTGTAAGGAATTCTGGGGACTGGAGTCCAAAACATCTAGAGGACCAAAGGCTGGGAACTACTGCTCTAAGGGAAATAAGAGAATAACCCAAAAGCCACAGGATTGCCTTTTTATTTCTTTTTTTATGAACAGACTAACACAGATACTTTTTCTAAACATTTCTTCACCATATCTGTATCTTATTGGAATTCAGTTTGCCCTTTATCGAGTTCATAATAATAAGAATAAGAATAAGAATAAGAATTTTATTTTTATATCCTGCCTCCATCTCCTCAAAGGGACTCGGGGCGTCTTACATAGGTGCAAGCCCAAGGATTACAAATAAAACAGACACAGTAAAAACAATCAATAAGAAAAAATAATAAAAACATAAAAATCAATTAACATCATAAAAACAATACCCTGGCTAGCCAAATTGAAACTGGGTTCGAGCTCAGAGTAAGTGCAATGATTTCTTGGGAGAACCGAGGGAAAGTGCAATAGTTAGAGGACTGGGTTCATTGGCACCTTAAGCCAGTGTTTCCCAACCTTTTTTGAGCCACGGCACACTTTTAACATTAAAAAAATCCGGGGGCACACCACCAACCAAAATGACACAAAATGACACTCTAACACAGTAAAGAATGGGTGGGGGTTGGTGTCCTGCTGGGAGCAGCTGCTGGGAGTGCCGAAGCCGGGGAGGGGGCAGAGCCAGGCTGCGCCATGCCCCGCCCCTACCCCCAGCTTCACCTCTCCCAGCAGCTTCTCCAGCCTTGAGGGGGCAGTGCCAAGCCAGCGGTGCCAGAGCCAGCACAATGCTGGCTTCGCACTGTCCCCTGAAAGCTGGAGCAGCTGCTGGGAGTGCCGAAGCCGGGGGAGGGGGCAGAGCCAGGCCGCGCCATGCCCCACCCCCTCCCCCGGCTTCAGCTCTACAGGCCACGCCATGCCCCGCCCCGCCCCCTCCCCCCGCTTCAGCTCTCCTACAGAGGAGGAGCATGAGCTGTGGATGGGCTTCAGTGGGCGGGGCTCCTCCTCCACGCGGCTTCAGCGAGCGATGGGCAAGAGTCATGGTGGGAGTCATGGCGGATTGGAGGCTGGCTGGGGAAACGGCCAAAGGGGGCGGCGGCCCGGTCCCTTCTTTTTCTTCGCCACTGCCCGGCCCTTCCTCCTCCCCCAAGCAGCAGGAGTTCAGCAGGAGGGGGGAGGAAGGGGGGGCAGAGAGCTTTTCTCGCGGCACAGCAGGAGGTCCGTCACGGCACACTAGTGTGCCACGGCACACTGGTTGAGAAAGACTGCCTTAAGCCATGAATGATAGGTTGCTGACCTGTAACTGTCGTTCCCCAAGTGATTATATGTGAACTCACATATACATATGGGTCACACTACACCTGTACAGCTTGACTAGAGTAAAGCTGTCTTTTGGTAGTAGCCATGCTGCTTCCATTACATATGCTTGAGCCTTTTCTTAGCCAGTTTTCTGCATTCCAGTCTGTCTTAATAGCACATCATCTCCAAAGATGAAGCAAGATGCAGAAGAAATGGAGTAGGCTATGTGAGTTTACAGATGCCCATTCAAAAACCTTTTAGTTTTCTTTCTGAAGCAAGCTGGTAGAAGAGGTGTCAAGAAGGCATTCCAAGTTGATGTCTTGGTAGATGTGAAATAGTATCATGTAAGGTGTCTAGTTGGGCCTCTACACCGAGGGAATGGCACTATAGATGACCAATCTGTACTGAGCTGCTCTGTCATAGATGGAGGTTGTGAGCAGATCTAGTCTGATTCCTGTGGTAAGTTTAGAGGTTTTAAAGGTAACCTCCCTAAGAAGACCTTAAAGCTACAGTACATTTTGGTTTTTATCATATTTGTTGAGTAAAGGCCAGCTAGTATGAACTTTGGCTGACAGCATGGCCCTCTCTGAGACATAATGTGTGGCTGGAATGGTTGCCCATCTGTAATGTACAAGGGTGGGTCAATAAGTCTGTGACTTTTTAAATTTCCCGCCTCTTAACTGAAAGGGCAACACTGCTGCTGTCAACAGGCGTCTGTCAGTTGACTCCTGTCAAAATTTGAAAAAGCTGCATCATTTAGTTTGTGTTTGACAGCCATTGATAGAAGACTACTGCGTGACTTGAGGAGAAAATGGGTTTGTCAGCCAATAAAGTCATGGCGACCGTTTTTTGGTATGCATGCGGTATAATCTACATTGACTACCTTCAAAAGGGTAAAACAATCAATGACGAATATTATGCCAACTTATTGGGTTGATTTAATGAGAATTTGAAAAAAAAAACGACCACATTTAGCCAAGAAAAAGTTCTTTTGCACCAGGACAATGCAAGGGTGCACACATGTGCAGTTGCCATGGCAACAATCCATGAATTGGGATACGAATTGCTCGCTCATCCGCCCTATTCTCTGGATTTAACCCCGAGTGATTATTTCTTGTTTCCAAACCTGAAGAAATGGCTCGACGGAAAGAGATTTGACTCCAACAATGAAATCATCTCACAAACAAATACCTATTTTCGACCTTACCTAAGGTCGATAATGAGAGGTTGCTTAATTTGGAAGGTTTCGACCTGAGGTTCAGGTTTCACGGTTATTTGTGTTACAACAAGATAAAAGCTGACGGAAATTTTAAGGATCACTATATAAGAAGTGCATTAATCAAAGTGTGGTTAAAATACTATAAAAAATACTACAAAAAAATGCCAATGTGGGTTTCACCACTAGAAGCATTTAGAATAAGACAACTCGACAATACTAAGTGGCTAACATATAAAGAAATAACAACTTGGGATGGACAGAAATATACCCTGAAACCCAGACACCAATTGGTTGAAGGACAAAAACTCATGAATTGGTTCCCATATCTACAATTGACTCAAAAACTTAAAGAGGATCAAAAGGAAGGGTTCGACGAGGAGGGAAATGAACTGGAAAAGATCATATTGGGAAGCAATAAAAAGATAGTAGGGAAAATATATAGGACCCTGATCCTTAAAGAAGGTGAAGATAGTAGGATTAAAGACTATATGATGTTATGGTCAAGGAATATCGGGTATAAAATAAATACAGAAATGTGGAGAACCATATGGAGGAGAAACATCTGTGCATCTACCTGTTCTAGATACAAAGAAAACTGGGTAAAACTAGTATATAGATGGTACTTAGACCCGGCCAAAATAGCAAAAATGTATAAGTCCTCTAAGACAAATTGCTGGAATTGCGGAGAAAAAAATGGAACCTTTTTCCACCTTTGGTGGCATTGTAAAAAGGCGCGGGAGTTTTGGAATACGGTCAACAGTGAGTTGGAGAAAATATTCAAGATCCAACTAGAAAGAAAACCAGACAGTCTGTTATTAGGGATAATAGACTCAAAATTAAAACTAAATGACAGTGATAAGAGGGTATTTCTAATTCTGACCACAGCTGCAAAGCTGACGTTTGCCAAATACTGGAAGTCAGAGAAATCACCAACGAAGGACGAATGGATATTAAATGTAATAGAAACTATCCAAATGGAGTGGCTCACAGAAGCATTAAGGGATAACAACAGGATAGAGGGACAGAAAGGGAGACAGGATTGGAAATGTATGGAACAATATTGTCAAAAAGAATATAACATTAATCTACAGCTGAATTGGGAGTAAGATCAATGGAAATAGTATTGTATATATATAGGAGTGTATATAGAGATATGCACACAGCCGGTCGGAAATACCTAAGCAGGGGCCATGGGAGGGAAATAGAGGTAAAGACACAAATAATATAGAAGGTCAGGGATGTAAAGAGGTACAAGGAAAACGGTATCTAAGTTGTAGAAATGAGGGGACAAAAATAAAAAAAAATAAAATAAAAAAATAAAAAAAATAAAACCCACAAAAAACATGTATGTCTAGTACACGACAAGATCATTAAAAAAGGCTGTTTTCTCCATGTACATTGTAGGCAAATAGAGGAAAGACAAGAAGAAAAGCAATGAATAAGTGAACTGAAGTTGATGAAAATTGTAGAAGCGCTAGATGGATAACGTTTTTGATAAACCACCTGCCCAGAACTTTTGTTTTCTGTTCCGGGCACTCTTTCTCTATGTTCTTTAAAATGCCAGATGGCATTCCTTTTCGCACTCTTGCGTTCTTTTCCACCTCTACCCTGGTGTTCTTTTTTTGCTTTTGTTTCTATTTCTTTTCTTTTTGTTTTTAACTTGTATTTTGTAAACTCAATAAAGATCTATTTTTAAAAAAACAAACAAATACCTATTTTGATGATCTTGACAAATCTTATTTTTTGAAAGGGATTAAAAAAAATTGGAGAAACGTTGGACAAAGTGTATAGAGCTCAAAAGAGTCTATGTTGAAAAATAAAATGATTTTTTATCCCAAAACTTGTGTTTCATTCAAAAAGTCACGGACTTATTGACCCGTCCTCGTACTCTTTATGCTCTTAAGGCATTAAAAAGATTCCTTTTGATTCCATAAACCCATAAGCTTCAGCTGCACTTCACAAAAAAGGAAAAATTAGCCAGTTTAGCAAGCCTTGCAAATGCCGATTCATTATCTGTAAATGTTTGATTTTCATACTTATTTTATATCTGGGGCCACATAAAAAAATTCCCAGGTCAAAAAGTATCCCGAGTTGAAAGGTTTAAGAAACCCTGAGCCAGAGGATGCATAATAGATAGCACAGGACAACTGCCAAAAGATTGCTTAGCTGTACAAAAGGCTCTGAGCACATGCAATCTGAGTCCGCTGCCCCCTCAACCAAGAAAAGTACCCCCCCCCCCATGGTTCACCCTCAAATGTCATCCAATGTTATAGGGAATTGGAGGGAACTGTGGGGGGGGGGGGGAGAGAATGCAAGAGTACCCATCCATGCCCTGGTTTTCTAATAATAAGCTATATAGGTATAGTGCAGGCATGGGCAAACTTTGGCCCTCCAGGTGTTTTGGACGACACCTCCCACAATTCCTAACTGCTAGCAGGTTGTTAGGAATTGCGAGAGTTAAAGTCCAAAACACATGGAGGGCTAAAGTTTGCCCCATGCCTGGTGTAGTGTAACTTGTACAGAGACCTTGAAAAAAGATCATCTTAATTTTAACTGTGTTTTTTCCCCACAGAAATTAATGTCAACAAATCAGTACAAGTAGATATATCCCTGGAAGAGCAAAATGCAGTCCTTTCCAAAGAGGTATGGAATTTATTAAAACAAGCTACTGTTTATAACATTTATTCATTCTATATTATTTTGTTTTTTCCTGTTACTTGTACATTATTGTTACTTGTAAATCCTGCAGATTGGTGATTTCTCTTTGTTTTAATTTGTTTTTCATGTATATTGTTCTTGTTCGCAGTGTAAACCACTCCGAGCCCTCGGGGAATGGCGGTATAAAAGTTGGAATAATAAATAATGTCCTTGTGCAAGTGTGCAAATATGTTAGACTGGAGCAACCATCACCCTTAACTGAGATGATGGGAGCTGTTGCTCAACACATCTCCTAAAAAATCCTCAGCTTTGCAGCAGTGTTAATATGGAATAGGAAAAAAGAAAAGGCTAATTTCTGTGCAGTTCTTCTTCATATCAGCCCTGTTGTAATTCAGTCTTGTGTTCATTCCAAATATCAAAGGAAATTTTCTTACCTGAAACCCTGGAAAGCTATAGATCAGGGGTGCTCACACTTTTTCAGCATGCGAGCTACTTATAAAACAACCAAGTCAAAATGATCTACCTACCCACCCACTACAAAAATGTGAAACATATAACACAATATCTGCTTTGAACTGGGTTATCTGAGTCCACACTGCCATATAATCTGATTCAAAGCAGATAACATGGGATTTTATTCAACTGTGTGGAAAGGACCTCAGATAACCCAGGGCCCTTCCACACATCCTATTTTACAGTTGACACACACACACACACTGATTTCTTACTACTGGACGAATTGCTGCCAAATTTGGCCACAAGACACCTAAAAGGAGTGACCATCACTAAAAAATTGATTTTGTCATTTGGGAGTTGTAGTTGCTGGGATTTATAGTTCACCTACAATCAAAGAGCATTCTGAACTCCACCAACAACAGAATTGGGGCAAACTTCCCACACAGGACCCCCACAACCAACAGCAAATGTTCAAGGCAGAGAGGAAGGAAAGGAATGAAGGAATGAGGGAGGAAACAGGAAGGAAAAAAGGCAAGGCAAGAAGGAGGGGAGAAATAAAGGAAAGGAAGAAAGGAGATGAGGAAGGAAGGGAAAGGAGGGGAGGGAGAGGAAGGAAGGAAGAACAGAAGGGAGGGAGGGAAAGATGGGAAGGAAGGAAGGATGGGAAGTAGGGAAGGAAGGACAGAGGGAATGAAGGAAGGGAAGAAGAAGGAAGGAAGGGAAAGGAGGGAGAGAGAGGAAGGAAGGAAGAACAGAAGGAAGGAAAAGGAGGGAGAGAGAGGAAGGAAGGAAGAACAGAAGGGAGGGAGGGAAAGAAGGGAGGGAGGGAAAGAAGGGAAGGAAGAAAGGATCGGAAGTAGGGAAGGAAGGAAAGAGGGAAGGAAGGAAGGGAAGAAGGAAGGAAAGAGAGCAAGGGGGAGGGACAAGGAGGGAGAAAAGAGGAAGCCCCTCCACTGTCTTACCAACAGCTCCAAGTCCCAGTCCATGCTGCAGCAGCCGCAGTTGGAGCTGCCACTGGCCCTGCGCCCTTCTTCTGGCGAGACCACAAAATGGTAGAAAAAACGGCACGCGTGACGTCATGGCGGTGGCAGAAATGGCATTGGAGCTATACACACTGTGTATGGCTCCTATATGGGCCATAGCAACGCCGGTCACGCTGCCGCCACGCTGACTGGCCGGCAGCACCTGGGCGGCGTCGGGAGCCTGCGGGGCGGGACTGAGCCTGCCTGCAATCTACCAGGACGCCCTACGCGATCTACCAGTAGATCTCGATCTACCTAATGAGCACCCCTGCTATAGATAGTCCTGACCTGGCAAGACCAGTGGTCTGACTGTATATTAGACAGTCCCTATATTCCTGATGATTTGAAACAGAAACTGTAGGCTTCTCACCCTTTGTCCTGCAATTTCTTTGTCCTGTTGTTGCTGCAGTACATCGAGTAACGGCCCCTGTAAGATGTATCTGAGTTGCAGCCTTACAGGGTTTGTGAGGAAGCCTTTTCATGACTAACCCATTCTGTGCCTCTGTGAGTTTCATGTTCCAGCCAAGGTCCAAACCCTTTAAAATCCCTTATAATGCTCAAACCCTTTATAATCAGTAGTTACTGAAATGGACATCCAAGTGCCACCTCTGTGTTGATGGAGGCAGGCAGGATTTTCCCCGGGTACTGGTTGTGGGGGGTCAGGAGCAGGTGCGTCCAAGATCCCTGTTAAAATCCACTGTGTGACACAGAATGCTGGACTAGATGGGCTGAGGCTCGATTCAGCATGGCTCTTCTTATGTTCTTATGTTCTTATGTTCTAATCCCTTATAATGCTGGCCCATACCAATATCTTTGGACTTTAGTGTGTGCCAGGACTCCTGCAATCCCATTCGTTTTAGCCTCTCCACACCAAGGATGAGAGTAAATCCAGATGAAATACCATTCTTAAACTTGCATTAATCATGGAGTTAAAATGCTCCCAAATTACAAGGTGACAAGGCCAAAGCTTTGGAACAGACTTGAAACATGAAAACCAGTTTTAATAATTCATTGCTATTCATAGATATCAAAAAATGAAAGCATGAACATATAATGGCACTTTCTTATTTGCTGTGACTTTTTAAAGGAGATGACAACGAAAGACACAAGTGAGATGGAACTAAAAGCAGAAAATCTTCAAACGGAAACTTTACCAGTGCATGAAGATTCAAATAAAACATGCTCAGGTAGTTTTAAAAACTTTTCTGACCTGATATGATTATAAATCTTCCTCATTCTATATTTATAATCAACAAATTTTCTTGACCATTCTACAATTTTGGTCTCTTGTGTGATGGTTGGTAATATGTCAAAACTATATTTATAATGATTTTTCTGCTATCCAGGGAACATGGCATTTAGAGATGTTGTTTTAAATTTTAGAATATATCCTGGAGACCATGTGCAAAATAATTTTAAAATAAGAGGCATCCTATTTTCTGTTAATTTGGCTTCAACCTATGGAAACCCTATGACTGAGACCTCCAAGGCTCCTGGTAATCCACAGCCCTACTCAGATCTTGCAAGCTCAGTTGATGTTGTTTGCCTTCAAGTCATTTCTGACGTATGGCAACCCTAAAGATTTTCTTTGTAGAATTTCGGGGAGGGGGGGCTGTCCTTCCTCTGAGGCTGAGGAAGTGTGAGTTGTCCAAGCTCATCCAATGGGTTACCATGGCTGAGCAGGGATTCAAACCCTCGTCTCCCCGTGTCCTTCTGCACCACTCTGGTGTTTTGCAAACTCACAGCTTTGGCTTTGATTGAATCTGCAATGTGCTTTTTCTTGTCATCTCATAATATGCCCTATAGCCCAAATGTTGACATTTTGGTTTCCAATTCGATAATTTGGGGAGAGTTCAGACATTATTTGTTTTTGGAGTCATGTATCTGTCATTTTGGCATTCAGTGGTGTCTGTAGAATTCTCCTCCAGTACTAAATTTCTAAAGCACTGAATTTTGTCATGTTATCTATTACAACTATGTATACACACGAAATACTATGACTTTGACATCTAACATGCATCTTTACTCTTGAGGATCCTATCTAGTTCCTTCATAGCTGTTTTTCCATTTCCTAGTAAAGCTTTGATTTCTTCAGCCTCCATTTTTATTGATGATTGAGCCAAGTTATAGAAAATACTGTTTTCTCTATGCTCGTCACTAACATTATAGTTAGGTAAACTTTCTGTGATCATTTTTAATTTTGTTAATATTTAACTGTAACCATTGATGCAGTTACTTTCTTAACTTGTAACAGTAGTTTTTACAAGTCTTTGTTGTTGCTGCCATTTGTACATATGTTCAATTGCAGACTGCTTATTGGACTCCTTTCTCCGAGTCCAATTCCTTTCCATATAGTATGTTCTGACAGTATACAGTACTGCATCCTTTGGCATAGTACTAGCAAGAGTAAGCTATGATGCCACTGCTATTGACTCCTGAAACTCTCTAACACACCTACTACTATTACTACTACTACTACTATTACTGTCCAGTAGCATCCCTCATTATGTTAAGGTGTTCAGCATATTGACTCAACAAAAGTCTGTCCGACTTGAGTGACAATATCAATAATCCTAAATTAGTATAGCCTCTTGCCTCTGTAATTGGATTATTCCAGGACAAAAAGATAGTGCCATAGTGGGAGCGCTCTGGACACTCACCGCATCTATGCTGATAAGCATCATTCATACATTCTTGTTGATTTGAAAGACTTTGATAATTACTTTACTGTTTGCGGAGGTGTTCTTACTGGGACTCTCTACTCAGAGATTGAATGATTCAGAATAGCCCGTTGATGTTCAGGCATATTTTCAATTTATGTGTGGTACTTACCTTGATATTTGTGCATAATCACTGCCTAACTGTGTAGCAACAGAATTTGTGCATTTTGTTGTGAATTTTGCTTTATGTGAAGTATTGAAATCAGAATATATATAAAAATTATATCTGTTACTATTTCGTTACTCTCCTCGTTGCTTTGACTTATTCAAGCAACCCCGTACACCTCTCTCTATATACTTTTATTAGTCAATACATATAGATATTGTATAATTAATTTTAATTTATTGTATAATCCCATTTTGCCTGAATTCTTGAAATATTTACTACTGAAAGAATATTTCTTCTTTGTAGAGATAAATGGAGAAAGATTATCTCTAAGTAGAGAAAGACAAGAGTTAGAGTTACTGAAAGAGCTTGAGAAATTAAGTACAGAAGAATCAATCCTATCTACACATGAAATTCAGCAAAAAGAAAGCAGTCTGGGGGAAGTTCCAACTGAGAATCAAGAACATGAAAACAAAAGAGAAGAGCCAAAAGAAGCAGTAACTGATAAATTGACAACAGTGATACCAAGACCCAGAACACCATCTAAATTAAAGAAACATTACATATTTACAGAAGCTACTGAAAATTTGCATCAAGGATTCCCTTCAACAGGACCACTGTCCACTACAAGCACTGCATGTAATAATAAGCAGGTAAACAGACCCCCAAGTGATATAGCAGAAGTTAAAGCAAGTGATTCTTCTACTACTGTTTATGAGCCATCCTTTGGGAAGATAAGCAAACCAAAACGGGACGTTTCAATACTTGGTGAAAAGCAGATTTCTATGGTGTCAGTGGAGAAGAAAAACAATCTTATGAAAGAACTCTTTGGGACTAACTTCACATTGAAAGACAGTAATTCACCTAATAAGCAGATTTCTATGGTGTCAGTGGAGAAGAAAAATGAACTTATGAAAGAACTCTTTGGGACTAACTCCATTTTGAAAGACAGTAATTCACCTAATTTTAAAAAGGCGGATAAGGGGAAAAAAACTTTACAGAATGAAATTTGCAATGACATTTCATACATGCACGATGGTTTGCAGTGTGGTGATTCTAAACAAACTCCCATAAAGGTTTCTGATACTTTCTTGGAAAATCTTAACTGAGCTATTTTAATATTTTAACAGTATTTTAAAACTAATGTAATTTAATTCTTTCTTTGGATTATTTTCCCCTCTGAATGTAATTTAAATTACTTCCCTATAGTCTTCTGCACATATAACAGAAACTGGTATTTCTTCACTAAAGAAATCATACACGATACTATTTATATCTCAAAATGAAACATGCTTTGCTATGCCATGCATAATTTTTAAGAATCTAAAAGAAAGATCAACTATAGATGTATTACCAGAGAAGCCATAAAAATAAGCCAATTCAAACGCTTTGAAAGAATTGTATTGAATAGGGATTAGTGCAAATCTTGATTGTGGAAAAAAAGTAACAAATGTCTATTTTCCAGTACATAACGTCTACCGATTCCATTCTAGGACGTCTCTTAATAAATAAAGTAAAGTAGTTAAAATGCATACATAGCTAAAATCAGGGAAGTGAGGCATGAAGATTGGATGAACTGGGATTTACAATATTCTGATAACAAAAATCTGTTTAGGATTTATGTAATCTAGTATGGACATACCTTAAGGCTGATCAAACTGCTGTAAATTATAGCAGAAACTGTGGGCACAACAGGGTTACAGCCAAAAAGATAGTACTCTCTTTCATTAACCAAATTACACTGTCAGTTTCATCTCACTATGTGAGCCTACATGCAAAGAAATATGTTATAGCAATGCCTATGGTTGTAATTGCGATATATACATTTTTGTTTACGGTTTTCTTAATGCATCCCACATATTGGTGAAAAAAGCACTAATATATTTGAACTTTTTCTTCAAATGAAATATCTTTTGACTATTGTATTACCTACAGCTGAGTTTTCTTTATCGTCCATCATAGAACAATGAAAATTACAAGTTAAGTGTTTAAGCATCAAGGAACATATCAGATTTTAGAACTGAGCACCATTTTGTTTCTAGCAAATAAGGAATTTATCCTCCTGCCATTGTTTTACAAGCAGTTGCAATATTCTGTGTTGGAGGAACATCTACTCTAACAAACAGATCCAGCATAGCTGATTATATAGCACATGAATGACACTTAGAAGCAGGGAAAGTTTGGGTTTCCACTTGTCATATCCCCTTTATGGGAATACGAAGGCTATTTAGTTATCATAGGTAGAAATGTATGATACAAATATAAACTCATTCATACACAACACTTTTGTTTGGGAATTTTAGCATACATATGAATTGAGGTACTTGTACTGTGTAATCACCAATATTCTTTCAACTACTTTTGGGGAAGAAACCATGCTAGTTCCATGAAACGTGCAGAAAGCACTGTTCCCCAGATGCTACAATATGCCAGCGTGAAGGGAATTTACACTTATTTCATCAGAAAAGATTCTCCATAAAAAACAAGTTGGGAGTTTTGTATGCTTAAAAATGTACACTTCTAGAATACTGTTGTTACATGTCATTTTCTAATGTTGCAGTCCTGTATAGTGATTTCAAAATATATTAAAAATATAATAAATGAAGTCTAAAAACCTTTGCATCTCTATTTAGATTCTAGACAGATTTAACAATAAACTAGTTTTAACAACACCAATATTTAAGTGCAGAATATGAAACAAGGGGCATACTAATGGCTCTCCATATTTGTGGGTTTGGCACTCCCTATTTTGATTACAATGGCCAACACATTTTGGTGCCTCAAAAATATGCCTGTTTCTGGGTATATTTGATCTGCTGGTTTCAAAAATGACACGTTTCCCCATACCAGCTCTAGTTTTTGAGATACAGTATATACTCCATATATCACTCTTTCAAAGCAGACACAAGGGCTGTAAAGAACAACAGCTAAACACTGGGTGAGCAAAAGAAAGACCCAATAGCAGTACAATCTGTAATTAAACAATCCTATAATAGTAGCACAATATAGTTCAGCACAATGTTAAAGTTTGCACATACGGTACCAGTCAGTAGCGTCCTCAGTCTACACAGTCCATAGTGAAAGGAGTATATTCCTTTGTAAAGATCTTGTCCATCCTCTACTACCAGCAACGCCGAAGCATTCGCCGGCAGCGTCTACTCTAAGCAGGGAACTTCTGGGCCTCTCTCCTTTGTGATTTATTTTGGATATTGTTCCCTCAAGGATATGGTTTTTGGGTCTTCGTTGTGGATATAACATACCCTCCTGGACTACTGCTATTTAGCAGATATGGACAAGATCTTTACAAAGGAATATAGTCCTTCCACTATAGACTGTGTAGACCGTGGACGCTACTGACTGGTATCGTATGTGCAAACTTTAACATTGTGTTGAACTATATTGTGCTACTATTATAGGATTGTTTAATTACAGATTGTACTGCTATTGGGTCTTTTATATATCACTCTTTACCTGCTTGTCCATAAAAATTTACAATAAACATATCTAAGAAACTAGAGCTCTTGCAGTCTTTCCGATGCAATTTTCTGAATCAGTGCCACAAATAACCCCAGGAACAGGCCTAAAAACCAGGACACCAAGGTTTTCTTTGTGTAGGGTGGAGGTTGTTATTCACAGGTTCAGGGTAAGGCAATGGTGATAATCCAAGCGTCTGTGGCACAAGCCGTGAGTGAATCCAAAATATACGGAGGGGTTTTCCTTTTTGCAGGAGGAAAGGAGCCTGGAAGTTCCAAAAGCCGCTGCTCCCAGCTGGATGGTAAGATACTGTAAAATGCTCGCTTCGCATGTCATACTCAAAAAATTATAATCCAAAAGGATTATCTTGGATTATCTCTCCATCTACATTGATCCAGTTGGATGTCATCTTTAAACATTTTTGCTATATAGCAGTTCGTGTTTCTACTTCACAATATTTAGTCCACTATATCGGCAGTGGCTGCACAACGGTTTTCCCGCTAAAGGAATACAACTTGGAGAGTAGCATCTTTTGGGATTTCTTTCAGTGGGATCTCTCACAAACAATTGGATTATTATTTTGTGTTTACCTACTGTGGACGTGAATCAGAGGTCACACGTATGTATTTGTATGCGTCTTTATTAGATGGAACTGTTTCACCACAATATGTATGAGACCTTACCTTGGGTACTTATCAATATATCAATATATAACGCGACTACTCTAGGGAGAGTGATATGTTTGAACATGTACTATGACTAAAGTGTAAGAATATATAATTTTGCTATGAATATTTTGTGATTCACTTCGCATATTTCCTTGCTGTGTTGTTTGAAACCACACCCTCTGGGTGTTTGGCTATACAAACAAGCCTTGCCTGCTCCTGGAGATATTCAGAGTTTTTCCACATGAGCAGGATTCTCCATCCACAAAGGTAGAAAGCTGAATGTACATGGTTTTGATGCTAGTTCTGAGCTTACCAAACACCAAAGTGACCTATATTCAAAACCAAACTCCCAATAGTCAAACATAGAAAACACCTACATTAAGTAAAACTTTAAACATCCCTTTTTATGAACTGCTTATTTTTTCTCAAACAAAAAAAGAAAACCTTTCATTTTTTCTTAAATATGTAATATATCTCAAGGACACTGTACAAACGTCATGTTCAATGTCTCCTCTTTTAATACTCATTGCAAAAAAGAACACTTTTAAGAAAATGACACAATTAAACCACTATTGATTTCAACAAAATCTGAGTATATAAAAACTGTACAGAACCAACAAACAACTGGATCTTGTGGAATATATGTAGGGCAGTACAAATACATTACATAAATATTAAAAACAAATACATAAATATTAATACCATCTTACAAAAAATAAATTATGAATGCTTTATTATTTCCTCCTAAAACCTGCCCCCTTTCATAGATGTTTAACATTTCAGATGTTGCAAGACATGTACGCTGCTTTTCATTAACAAAGAGAACACATTTGAAAACATGGTGATAATAGATAGGAGAACAGCAAAATCTGGATTCTTTCTCAGCTGAAGGGATGAAGCATAATGGCCACAACTTTGTTGCATACCACCAACCAACATGTAATGCCAACACCACCTGAAAATGAGATGGGGACAATGTAAGTCATTCGTACGGTCAAAAATATGTGCCAGTTCAGGCAGCCCACAAGTTACAAACAAAATAGGATCCGTAGATTTGTTTTTAAGTTGAATTGGTACGTAAGTCTAAACAGGTACATTTTTAAATGTAACTCCAGGCAATATATACTCTGTGTGTGTGTATGTGTTATGTAAAAGCGCATTGATGATTCGGAGGTTGGATGTGTCCTTCAAGCCTGTGCAATGGACTCTTCTGGTGGAGCGCAGCGTGCACAGAACTGGCCTCACTCTTTAAACCAAAGGTTTGTTTGCTAGGGCCCTAGGAAGCTGGGACGGTGGCAGCGAGATCCTCAGGTTGTAGGTTTGGTTTGAGTTACCTTCTCTTAGATGGTTGACCTTACAGGATTAAACGAGCACCATCTGCCCAGGTTTGGAATCAGTTTTCCTTCTCCTAGGATGGTTGCCAAAAGGCTAGAGCACCCATCCTGCCCTTTGATGCTCTTTGTCAGACCCTTTGGTTGTGACCTGTCTGGCATGGGAGGCCCTACCAGTGGCTATTATGCCACCGCCAGCATAACTCACAACTTCATTAGAGTATGCAACCCTCCCCCCCCCCACAACAAGGGGGCGCCAACGGAGGGGCAGCCCTATATATATATATATATATATATATATATATATATATATATATATCTTTGGATAACGTAAAAAAGAGTTAACACCCCTGTGGTCGGTCTCTCTCTCTTTTTGCTGTCTGTGCCCCTTTTCAGATGATTTTACCTCACTTTCTGTCCCCATCATAATTGAATTTTGGGGAAAAAAAGTTTTGTTGTGGAAAGTAGACACCTTTTTTCATTGCAAACTCTTACAGGAGTGAATTTCCTTTCTGATGGGTAGGCTTCTCTCACTTCCTGTTGTCTCGCTCCCGTTCTTAATTAAGAGTAATTTGAAAATCAGGTGTTTTTAACTCGGGGACTGCCTGTATATACACAAGCTCTATTCTGGTACAAGAAGATAGCACATCAGTTAAAGAAAGACATATGCCTATGGATAGATTATAAGACGGAAAAACCTCATGGTTCAAGGACCACCTTCAAAGTGTTAGCTCTAACTTTTAAGGCCTTATATGGTCTGGGGCCTGTGTACCTGAGGGACCGCCTCATCCCGTATTATCCCACCAGATCGCTGCGCTCCGAGGAGTAGAACCTCTTGGTTATTCCTTCGCCTAAAATGTATCGCCTGACAGCCCTTTTCCGTAATAGCTCAAACACTCTGGAACTGGCTGCCTGCTGACATACGTGCCCTGCGGAACGTCCTCTCCTTCCGGAAGGTGGTGAAGACTCTGCTTTTCCGGCAAGCGTTTGGAGTAGGATGAACTACAGGCACTATATATGTCACCTCAGCCGTGTCTCCACCTTGTTCAGCTTATGGCCTTGTGTTTTATCTTATTTTTATCCTATTTTTAGATATGTTTAAGATGTGTTTTAAGCCTGTTTTTAATCATTGCTTTCTACTTGACTGACTGTATATGTTGTGAGCCGCCCCGAGCCTTTCGAGAGGGGCAACCAGTCAAGTACAAATAAATAAATAAATAAATAAATAAATGTGGTTTGGAGGCCTGAAGAGATTATCACAATCCACCAGGACCTTCCCTGATGAAACTATTAAAGAAAAAGTGTTTTTTCTATTTATTTCAAGGTGAATTGTAAAGGTGAAGTTTCACATGAATTCCCTGGTAACAAAAAACAACAATTGTTGCATCTATCCTGATCATTTAATGCAGTTTAAAGCTAGCGTCAACAAACTTATACAAAAATGTGCAAAAAAAAGCCCTTAATGTACATTAGTGCTGGTTTGTATAATCATCATCTGGGCCTTAAACGGGTTTAAGGATTTCCTATGGAATCATCTGCACAGCAAAACCGCTTTCTTCAATACAGATGGGGCCAATGTTAAAGAAAAAGCGTGATCTTCAGTCTGAGCATAATTCTTATGTGGAGTAACGTAACACACACTTGAAGGGAAACCTGTAATGTAGGAACAAATTCCTTTTATAATTTTGGGAATGGATTAGAGTTAGGGTTAGACTGTCAAATACTGAAACATTACATATGCCATTGATGATGGCTCTCAAGACCTGGCTTTTCAGTAGAGCATTTGATATGTAATTTTAACTTCTATTTTCATGACCCATGTATGTTTTATCCTGTTTTACTGTTTCTGTGTAAATCGCCTGGAGCATCTTGATGGAGGGCGATTAATAAGAAATAAAGTGATGATGATGATGATTTCATTCTACTGTACGGTTACAAAAATGCAATTAGGTAACCCTTCAATATGTGTTTATCTCTTAAAATATTTCCATAGTAGTCATGGGCCATGTATTTTTGTCATCAATTTATTTTGTGTTTCCGTTTCGTACCATCCATTCAGATGGTACAAAATGGCACACCTGCTCTGGTAAGAAAATATCAGAGAAACTAAAGGAAAGTGGGAACGGTAACCGTTTGGTCACTTGATATTTTGTCCCATTGGCAGCAATGGGCGGGCTTCCCATATTCCCCTTCCCCTCAGTTTTCGGGCTAGAGAACCTCACCATTTCACTGATCCTCAGGCTCTCTCTAGCATTCATTTGAGTTGTTAGGGTTGGTGAGATAAACCCGTTTCCGATTCCGGATAGGGAACATGCAGGCTGTGGCTCATTGATGCTGTTTTTGCAGCCCTTGGCTCTTTTCCAGGCTTTATTATCTTCTTAAATGGCTAGCAAGGCCCCCTGTACTTTTCAACACACAGTAACTTGGAAAGAGACTCTCTTTAAGAGAGTGTGTGTGTGGCCTGCAGGCCCAAAGCACACGCGACTGCCAAGAGTAGCAGCTGAGCGCCTAGTTTTTAGTGTTCTGATTTTATAGCGTTGCGCTGTTTATTTATATTGGTTTTTTATTTTATTTTTTTTCTTGGTGTTCTTGTGTTATCTTGTGTTACTGTACTGATGGGCCTTATGTAAGCCGCCCCGAGTCCCCTTGGGGAGATGGTGGCGGGGTATAAATAAAGTTTATTATTAGTAGTAGTAGCAGTAGTAAGAGGAGCTCTATGCTCCGTTTGGTGCTCGGCTGTAAGCCCTGGCAGTCACAGGTGCTTGGGCCATATTCAGAAAAGCTCTGTTTTCAGAGGCAGTGCTCAAAAATGGAAATGGAAAAAGCACAAGACTACTCCATAGCACCTGCAATCATGTGGGAAGCCAGTAATTTCTAGTGACAAAGTCATAATGCTGTACATGAGGATTAAATAAAGTGAGTATGGAAATGAGTGTTTACCTTGTAACTCTTTGGATGCCGCAGAGGCTACCAGAAAGGATGGGAAGTGGCTACAAATCTACTTTTGGCTTTGAAAATAAGTCTTTTTTTAAAATGTAAAACAGCACAGGCATGAGGAGCTGCAACCTATTGAAAAGCTGAATTGCAACTCCTAGGTCTCAAAGAGAACCAATTCACCCATGTTTTTCTTGGTCAGAAACAAGGCAGTTAAAGAAGTCTTGACACCAAGGAGTCAATGATTGCAACACTACAAAGTGTGTATGTGCGTGTGCACACTTTCCTCACTTCTGATTTGCATAAGTGTTCTGCAACTACCTGTGAATAGGGGGCAGACATGGGTATGCCAATGTGATGAAAATGGGTCACATAGAATATTGAAATAGTAAAAAGATGCAAAGATAGTAAAGGGATGCAATTCAAAGACAGTGAATCATTTCATCAATCTTACCTGCCACTCCCGTTGGAAAAGCCACTAAACGTTCTAAGGGAGCTAACCACTTGTCTGGGAGTACAGTTACTGGTTCAGAGTAATATTTCCAAATCAGGGAGATCATTAAGGCAGCCTGGAATACAAAATTGTTACAAGACTACGTATGAAAAGTGCAAAACAAGAGGGCACTTTTTCAATTACACATTCAGTACACATTTTCATTGTCATTAGTAACAACCCAAAGCCAAAACTGTGAATCTCTTGCCCCAGAAAACATAACTTTTCCATCATAAAATATCAATGGCACACATTGTTTTTCTGACTGGCTATTGTACTTGGCTTGCACTTCAGGAAAAACAAGGATGGTAACCTTTATACTGATCTCACCATGCACAGCATAGGACACTGCCCCAAATGACACACCGCTAGACAAAAAAGAGGAAGACGGGGATGCCTGGGGGGCTAGTTCTCAATGGGATTGAAATTTGTACCTAGCCCTAAATTATACAACTTCAGACAACAGAAGCATGGAAAGGATATATGTGTATGGGAAAGAAGAGAGAGATATGCAAGTGAATAAAAATACAATTGTTTACTTAACTTGTAAGAGAAGGCTGAGCAATACCCTTTCCAGTACTGTATTTTCTGGCATATAAGACTACTTTTAACCCAGGAAAATCTTCTCAAAAGTCAGGGATTGTCTTATACGCCAGGTGTAGTCTCATAGGGTGGGTGCTGAAACTTCCAAGCTGGACTGGAGAATCAGCGAACACTACATAGGTGGAGGGAGCTCAAAAATGGCTGCGGTCACATCCCTGCTGTATGCAGTGACCATATGAAAGCAGCAAGGGTGGCGCTGCACCAGTATGGTAGAAGAAAACCCACTCACAGGTGACTTAATGCTGACCCGATTACGAGGTGTGTGTGTGTGGGGGCTCACGTGGAAGTTGCAGGCATTCAGAATGCCCGGGGTATGGAAAAAAGATATAGACTGGCGCTGTGCCCAGAAAAAAACACGCCTCTTTCACCCTTCTGGCCCGCCCCTGTATGCTATTACGATACCAACTTCTCTGTGTCTCAGATCCCGCTCCTGAGAACTGCAATGAAGTGGTGCAGGCATGCATATGTGAGATCTGAGAGGCAGAGAAGGGGATATAGTAATAGGAAAATTAGCATATTGAAATCAAATCTGATTTTTTAAAATTTTCATTCAGTGTGTATTGGAAGAGGGGTAGTCTTACACAGCAAGTATATCCCAAACTCTGCATTTTAACTGGAAAAATTGGGGGGTCATCTTATACGCCCAGTCGTCTTATACACCGGAAAATGCGATACTTAAATTCATTAATAATCGGTTTATGAATACAAGCATTGCCTAATAATGCACATGGGATCATAGTCAATTTAATACTGTTGTAATATTTGGAAAAAAATCTAGTAATCTGATTTTACTTACTTGCAAAATGTAGAACACAATATTTATTACCCATTTTATTTTGGCAAGCTGTGCAGTTCGTGTTTTTACTGTTAAAAGGGAAAAAAAGTATTAGAAACTGGTTTCTTTTACATATGGGATAGGCAACTATTGGAGGTTAGGTTCCTGCACCAACTCCATAGAAGTCCTGGGATGCTGAGCCCGATGCTAGTCTCTACTTTTTGGCCCCAGATGCCCTCTAGGGGCTGCAGGAGGCATTTTCCATCATGTTTTTATGGCTCCAATGTACTACTACTATTAAAAAGGGCCTTTTTGGGGTAAAAATGGTCATAGATGAATTTTCAGTTTCTGGAAGGCCTCTAGGAATGTACTTTGCCCACCCAAGCTTTACACAGTGTAGTTTGGAGTTTATAAATACAAAGCATTCAGAGCAACACAAAAAAGGAGGGGAGATAACTCCTACATGCAGTTCATGGGCCTCTTGTATGCTTATTCATATTATTTCTAACATTTAAGTGATATTCCTTCTGGCTTCTCTGAAATTCAAGTTCTAGGGGACAAATGGGAATTATAGTCCTTTAGATCAGTGGTTCTCAACCTGTGGGTCCCCAGATGTTTTGGCCTTCATCTCCCAGAAATCCTAATAGCTGGTAAACTGGCTGGGATTTCTGGGAGTTGTAGGCCAAAACACCTGGTGAGAAACACTGCTTTAGATCAATGGTTCTCAGGCTTTCTACGTGGGGACATAGCATACACACACACACACGTGCTAGTACAATATTTGTACTCATTGTCTACAACTGTTTATTTTGTCCCTGGAAACACAATGTGGACAAACTGTCTTGGATCCCATCTTCGGAGTTTAAATAAGTAGGCAACCCGTGGACTACTCCCAATCCACTGATCACTACTTTGAGTAGAACTGCTTTAGATGATGTTGGGTTACAATGCCCATCATTCCTCGTGGTTGGCTATGCTAACTAGGGCTGAGAGACTTGTAATCTAACAACATCCGAAATAATATGATACTACCCCTGATTGTAGCAATATGGTACTTCATAAGAGTCTATAATTATCTGTAACAAAAAATTAAAGCATCTTGGACAGTGTTCATGCTTTCCACCATTCCTTCAATTTTTGTTCCAATAAATTGTCATTAAAATGCTGATGATTGAACAATGACACAACTTTCAATTTTTAATATTTACATTTTATCTTTTCATAATTCCACAAACAACCATAGAGGTGAGAAAATATAATAAAAAGCAAGTGAGACCAAGGCTGAAATATAATCAATATGCAAATATAAGCAGGAAATCTCTACCATGAGTCTTAAGCTTGTCAGTCATTTTGTTAATCTTCCTTTCTAGTCGGGCATATCTGGCAAATTCATCCATCATACTGATGGTAGAAAGTTCTTGCTTCATGTTCTGAATTTCAGATCTCATCTGAAATTCTTGCTCAGCATCCTTTTGTAACAATCTCGATATCTAAGAAAGAGACAAAGATACCTTAGTACGATCATTCTCTTTTTTAGTGCATTTCACAAAGCAGACTTAGCTAGAAAGATATTTGCTTTGAAGACTAATATCCTTTTAAGTCCAGCTTGTCCAATGGTGAAGGATTTTGGGAACAGAAGATTAAAATACCTGTATGGCCACAAGTTTGATAACACCGACTTAGTGGAATTCTTTGCCTCAGAGTGCGGTGGAGGCTACTTCTTTGAAGGTTTTTAATCAGAGAGTGGATGGCCATCTGTCAGGGGTACTTTGTGCTTTTCCTGCATGGCAAGGGTTGGGCTTGGTGGCCTTTGTGATCTATTCCAACTCTATGATTCTATCCTCAAGCCCCATGCTTAGTATCAAAGAACCACCTTCTTATGAAAAGTCAAATACAAACTGCTCTCAAAGCTTTGAAAGAAATTACCAAAATAGATGACATACAAATAGTTATAGATGATGGTTATTGAAATTCTAGCAAAAAACCTACCAAGAATTTGGTACAACAAAGTTAGGGCCTGCAGACAGAAATGCTCAACACATATTTTAATTTCGAAGAAACACAACAACAGAGACTATACTAATCATTGAACCAATTTATTAATCTCCTATACAAGCATTGCTCATGTTTTATGCATTTTAGCCAGCTTCTCCAAACTTAGATACCATTGGAACATCAACTTGTATTTTTTTCCCTTTTAAATCTTGACAAAAGACTCCTTTAAGTCCCAACTTCCACATCTTTTTCTCATGTTTCTGATTCAATATCATGCCCCCTATTTTTTGCCCATTTTATCATAGTCTTTCACTAGTTCTGGTTCCAATTATATTCTTAACAGCATTTTGTAAGAAATGTCAATAATTTAAGATATGCTGATGATATCATATTAGTAATAGGAAAAGTAAAGACTTTAAAAGACTATTAATAAAAGTAAAGGAAGAAGGCGCAAAAGTGAGATTGCAGTTGAGAATGGGTGGGACAAAAATGATAAGATTGGACTAGATGGCCCTTGTGGTCTCTTCCAATTCAATGTTTCTATGATTCTACTTTATCCAACACCTGCTTTAGAAGAAGTAGAAGATAATATATTGTCTAAAAGAAGATGTTTCATATATTCATACCAGTTGCAATATTTTATCTCTTTTCCCCCAGAACATTTGCTTCTGCATGTATGAGACACAGTGGTGACTCTTAGATGACTCCAGCAAATATAAATATAAGCTACTAAAGTCACTCCTTTAAGTAATTAAGTTTTACTCCCACCGAGGCAATGTGGTGAAACACGTCTTTGTAAGGAGGTTCTTTCTCAAGCAGCTGTCTTTTTTAGATGTGGAAATAAAGTTACAAGCTCTTCAGCACTGCTTACCTAACTGGAACACTATTATTTGTATTCCTTATAATAATTACATGCCACTAGGGAATCTATCACTGAATATGGAATAAAAATCTGAATGCCAACAGACTATTTTTCAGCAATAATACTAGCAGGTGTAATTTTGTATCTTTCCTAGAAGGTCTCAAGTGTTTAAGATAGAGCATTCCAATCTGTCTGTCATGACACATTAGTGTGTTGACTGTAGTGCATAGATGTGTTGAAATGTGGTGCTGGAGAAGGGTTCTATGGATACTGTGGATGCCAAAATAAGTAATCAATGGATCCCAAAACAAACCAAGCATGAATTCTCCCTAGAAGCCAAGATGACTAAACCAATACTGTCATATTTTGACCATATAATGAAAAGGTATGGCTCAATAGATAAGGCAATGCTTGGTAAGGAGGAAGGGGGCAGGAAAAAAGCCTGCATTACAGATTAATAGACTCATTCAAGGAAACAATGTTTCTGAAAGACCAGATACCAGCTGTTGAAGACAGGGTGATTTAGGGGTCCCAAAACTTTTTTAAGAGGGCCAGTTCACTGTCCCACAGACTTTCGGGGGTGGGGTCAACATGGACTATAATTTGAAAAAAATATGAACAAAGTCCTATGAATACAGCACATATCTTATTTGTAGTGTAAAATAAACTATGATGAACAATAAATATTTAAAATAAAGAACAATTTGAATCAACATAAACTTATCAGTACTTCAATGGGAAGTGTGGGCCTGCTTTTGGCTGATGTCGTCAATTAGGCGACAACAGAAGAACAGCCTGCCCCAGGGGAGCATGCTTGCTCCATCAGTGTTTAATATTTACACAATTGATCTGCCACTACCAGAAGGGACAAAGAGTTTAAACTATGCTGATGATCGTGCCATCACCACTCAACAGGGAGCTTTGAGATGGTTGAACAGAAGCTCTTCAAAGTTTTAGGTGCTCTTACTGCCTATTACAGGGAAAACCAACTGATTCATAATCCATATAAAATGCAAATGTGTGCTTTCCATCTTAAGAACAGACAAGCATCTCGAGCTCTGAAGATTACCTGGGAAGGAATCCTACTGGAGCATTGCAGCACACCAAATACCTGCAAGTTACTCTGGGCCATGCTCTGACTTAAAAAAAGCACTGCTTGAATATCAAGCAAAAAGTGGGTGCCAAAAATATTACCATACGAAAGCTGAATGGCACAACCTGGGGATCACAACCAGACACAGTGAAGATATCTGTCCTTGCGCTTTGCTACTTTGCTGAATACACATGCCCAGTGTGGAACGCATACAGGGAGCATACCATCCCCCTGCTATGTCAGCTTCACTGGCTGCCAGTCCATTTCCGAGCACAATTCAAAGTGCTGGTCTTGACCTATAAAGCCTTATACGGTTCTGGCCCAGTTTACTTGTCTCAACATATCTTCTTCTATGATCCACCTCGTAGTTTACGATTGTCAGGGGAGGCCCTGCTCTCAATCCCACCACCCTCGCAAGCACAATTGGCGAGGATGAGAGACGGGGCCTTCTCGGTGGCGGCCCCCCATCTATGGAACACACTCCCCAGTGAAATCAGGGCAACTCCCTCTCTCCTCTCCTTGAGAAAAAAGCTTAAATCTTGGCTTTGGGACCAAGCATTCTGGCAGCTGACTGAGCAGCAACTGCAATGGCTTATGAGAACTGTTAATGAATAGACCTTAGACTGGAACTCTGGATTATAATTTGGATTTGGGGATTTAGGCTCGGTTGTGTTTTAATACTTAATGGTAAATATTTTAATGTGTTTTAATAATCTTGTTTGTTTACCTAATATTGTTTGTACTGCGATTAGATTGTTGGCATCTAATGATTGTAAGTCTCCCAGAGTGCCCCTTCAGGGGTTGAGAAGCACGGGATAAATTAAAAATAAACACATTTCACCACGTTAAACCAGTAGATGTGGCTCTTCATGAGACATGCCGTATTATCACAGGATGTCTATGCCCCACACCAATATCGCACCATCTGACATCTGCCAGGAAGTAGAAGCCAAAGGACCAAGGTAACAACATCTCCTGCCCATCCTGCTTCGATATCAGCCAGCAAGTCAACATCTTAATTCAAGAAATAGCTTCCTAAAATCTACAGAGAGACTCACTCAGAGGAACACCTCTGCAAGCAAGAATCCAAAAGTGGCAGGCTAAAATACAGCTGATACCAGATGAGAGACTCCCTGCTGGGCAAACAGAAGAATGTGTGCCTTAGAAGGGGCTGAAAAGACTTCGCTCTGGCACCATGAGATGCAGCCCAATCTTAGGAAATGAAACTATAAAGTGGAATCCACAACATGCGAGTGTAGGGAAGAGCAAACCACAGACCACTTACTACAATGCAGCCTGAGCCCTGGCACATACACAATAGAGGACCTTCTCACTGCAACACCAGAGGCACTCCAAGTGGCCACCTTCTGGTCAAAGGAAATTTAGCATAATGCCAAGTTTTTAACTTTGCGTTTTTAAAAAATACATTATAACTGTACTCTCAATTAACTTCTGGCACGATAAATGAATAAAAGTCAATTAGGGTTGTGGTTGTTGTTGTGTGCTTTCAAGTTGTTTCAGACTGAGGGCGACCCAAAGTTCAGGGTGGGGGTGGGGATCAGATAAATGACATTAGGGGCTGCATCCAGCCAGTGTCCCTGAGTTTAGCGACCCCTGGTCTACACCATAAAATGAATGCAATCTGGCTGCGTTCAATTTGGTCTGGCACGGAAGGCCTTCTAAAACAACAACCCTCAGGGTACCACAGCATTGAGCCATGACAGATAAAGTGATGCCAAGGTGCTTTCATTCTACAGTGCAGATGGACCCTTAAGAAGTTTCTCCTTCGTTGGGTCGCCATAGGTCAATGATGGCAGCTAAGACAGCTAAGTGAGAAAGGGTGTTAAAGAGTTCCCAATAATACTGCAGTTAACCCATTCCCTTCCTAGCATAATAATAAAACTGCATTTATAGACCGTGGTCACTCTCTGCAGGGTCTCAGGGTGGTTTACAACACAAGAAGGCAAAACATGCAATGTCCAGACAAAGGCAAAAACAAAACAAAACACAATTACAGTAATGAAATATAATAAACACAATATCAAAATAAGCATGATGTTTCGCAGTAGAGTATGCATTCTTTCAAACTGTTAAATACACTACTTTAAATATTTTTCTCAGGAAAGCACCCCATGCCTTCACGATTGATTTGCTGCTTCTCATAACCACCCAGGGCCCTTCCACACAGCCCTATACCTCAGAATATCAAGGCAGAAAACCCCACATTATCAGAGTGTGGACTCAGATAACCCAGTTCAAAGCAGATATTGTGGGATTTTCTGCCTTGATATTCTGGGATATCTTTCTTAGGAAGATTCTTAGGAAGGACTCATCCCATGCTTTTTACAAGCGCGTTGATGACTAAAAAGGCCAATCTGAGATAGGCAAGTTCGGTTGCTGAAAGCACAGCAGAAAGTCTCTGTGGGTGATGTTGTTTCCAAGTTGCGGTTCTTTCTGCGTTGTCATTTCTCTTCGAGACCCATTCGGCATGTCTTCTCGAAAGAGGCCGCAGCATTGTGGATAGTGCTACTCCATGCTTCCCGATGTGCGGCCAGGGTGGACCATTGTTGGTGATCAATCTGGCTGAGCCTGAGATGTTGTTTCAGGGAGTCCTTATATCTCTTTTGGGGGGTGCCTCTCTTGTGCTGACCCATGGCGAGTTCACCATAGAGTAGTATCTTTGGGAGGTGGTGGTCCTCCATCCATTCTGGGATATAGGGCTGTGTGAAAGGGCCCTCTGCTAACATGCTGTGTGCTTCAGAAGAGAAAACCTGATGAGAGTTCCACCTAACACACATGGGCATTCAACCTGAGAAGGCAGACATATTATATTCAGAAAACATGGAGGGAGTTAAGTGTTCACCCAACAGAGAGCCCTGCCCACTATCCCGCACCTTGCTTCCTAACCTTGGGGCCCTTCCACACAGCCCTATATCCCAGAATATCAAGGCAAGAAAACCCCACATTATCCGAGTGTGGTGTGGACCGATATTGTGGGATTTTCTGCCTTGATATTCTGGGATATAAAGTTGTGTGGAAGGGCCCTTGGTCTTCTTTGGGGGGGGGGCGTCACTTACAATGGAGGAGCAGGAGGGCAGGAGGATTTTGAGGTTGCACAGGAACACAGAGCTCAGCACCAGGAGCCACGCGCCGCCGACCGTCACGTGCTCCATCTCCACTGTTTAGCCAATATCGCACCATCTGACATCTGCCAGGAAGTAGGAGCCAAAGGACCATGATATCTCCTGCCCATCCTGCTTCGATATCAGCCAGCAAGTCAACATCTTAATTCAAGAAATAGCTTCCTAAAATCTACAGAGAGACTCACTCAGACGAACACCTCTGCAAGCAAGAATCCAAAAGTGGCAGGCTAAAATACAGCTGATACCAGATGAGAGACTCCCTGCTGGGCAAACAGAAGACTGTGTGCCTTAGAAGGGGCTGAAAAGACTTCGCTCTGGCACCATGAGATGCAGCCCAATCTTAGGAAATGGAACTATAAAGTGGAGTCCACAACATGCGAGTGAGGGAAGAGCAAACCACAGACCACTTACTACAATGCAGCCTGAGCCCTGGCACACACACAATAGAGGACCTTCTCACTTCTCTGCCGGCTGTTAGGAATTGTGGGAGTTGTAGTCCAAAACACCCGGAGGGCTGAAGTTTGCCCAGGCCTGCACTGTGGGGTTTTCTGCCTTGATATTCTGGGATATAGGGCTGTGTGGAAGGGCCCTCTGCTAACATGCTGTGTGCTTCAGAAGAGGAAAAACATGACCTGATGAGAGGTCCACCTAACACACATGGGCATTCAACCTGAGAAGGCAGACATATTATATTCATAAAACATGGAGGGAGTTAAGTGTTCACCCAACAGAGAGCCCTGCCCACTATCCCGCACCTTGCTTCCTAACCTTGGGGCCCTTCCACACAGCCCTATATCCCAGAATATCAAGGCAAGAAAACCCCACATTATCCGAGTGTGGTGTGGACCGATATTGTGGGATTTCCTGCCTTGAATTTCTGGGATATAGGGCTGTGTGGAAGGACCCTGGGTCTTCTTTAGGCGGGGGGGGGGGGCGTGACGTCACTTACAATGGAGGAGCAGGAGGGCAGGAGGATTTTGAGGAGGTTGCAGAGGAACACAGAGCTCAGCACCAGGAGCCACGCGCCGCCGACCGTCACGTGCTCCATCTCCACTGGCAAGTCGTCCATCTTTCTTGCCGGGGTGGGAGAGGGGAGCGAAAGAGAACAAAACCCACTGCTACCAAAGGAGGGGGTGGATAGATTCTATGAGATTCTATGCCTCGCGCCCGCTTATCAAAACCGCGCAGGCGCACATGGCGGCGGCTACGCAGTAGCAACAGCACCAAAGCGCTGCTCTCCGCGACTATTGTCTTGAATCGTCCACTGGGGGCGCATGCGCGCACACACACACATAAGTGACGCGGCTGCTGTGACGTCAAACGGGGAAAGGGAGGAGGAGGGCGTGAGGAAAACAATCCCCCCTCCTCTCCTCCTCCTCCTCCTCTTCTTCGGAGAGCCGTTGTGATTTGAAATGGCCCCGCGAGCCGAGCCCGCCCAATGGGGGACCGCCGTGGCGCGCGCCTGTGGGAGGGGAGGGGGAGAGGGGGCGTGGTTTGCGCTCGAGCGCCACCCTCCCTCCGATCCGGCTGGATCCTGTTGCGGTGCCGCTGGCGCTGCTGGGATGGTTGCAGGAGGGAGGGGAGAGGAGGGAGGAGGGGAAGGAGGAGGGGGGTCAGGCGGGCGCGCTTGCCTGTGCGCAGGAGTGAGAGAGAGAGAGAGAGCGCCAGAGCCCGACCGCCAGTGGGCTGGAGGACGAAGTCGCCGTCAGCCGCGCGAGAAAGAGCGCTCTGCCTGCCTGCCTGCCCGCCAGCCCGCTCGGCGCTCGGGAGTTCGTTCCAATCACCTTTTCACTAAACAAGCCCAAGGAAAAAGCCGCCATGCCGAAGAGAAAGGTTGGCGACCAGGCGGCGCGAGGGCGGGCGGGCGGGAGAGAGAGAGCGCGAGAGAGCGGGCGGGCGCGCGCTTTCTATTATTTATTTTTTTTAACGCGCGCGCTCTCCACTCCAACCCCCCCCCCCCTTCCGTCCTCCTTCTATTCTGAGGGAAACAAGGGGGGGGGACTTGAGGGGGCCTTCTTCGGCCCAGAGGGTGTTCTGCGAGAGGGGGGGAGGGGCGAGGAGGCGGAGGCGTGACGGGTGTTTGCAAATGGCCGCGTTCGCTCGGCTGCCCTTATGAGCATTGGGGGCCGCGCGCTCCGCCGAGGCCTCACGCGCCTCCCAGCGCCCGTCGGCGTTGAGGCGAGCACTGCGGCCTCGGGTCGGGGGCTCCAACCGACGATGGCGGTGGTGGAGGGAGGGAAGGGGGGGGGGGCGTGCCCGTGGTGACGTCACGGCTCTTGGAGAAGCCCTAACGCGCATGCGTCAGCTCCCCCCCACCTTTCCCTCATCCCGCCTTCTCACCTCTTTCCTTCTTCCCTTGCAGGTGAACGTGGCTGAAGAAGAGGTAAGCTAATGTCAACCGTGTTCCGCCGTGAGGTGGAGTGTTGTAGAGCAGTGTTTCCCAACCTTTTTTGAGTCGCGGCACACTTTTTACATTTACAAAATCCTGGGGCGCACCACCAAACAAAATGACACTCTTAACACAGTGATACATATAGTTAATATGTTTTTAAATGTATTTATACGTTCAGTGTGAAACCTGGGCCTGTTTCGATGAACACAACATATATATGACTTCCTCTCACATATTTATACATGGCTATCATATCTTCTCTCAGCCTTCTCTTCTTCAGGCTAAACATGCCCAGTTCTTCAAGCCGTTCCTCATAGAGCTTGTTCTCCAGACCTTTGTGAAGTTTCACCCTGAGTGAAACTTGCTTCCAGTTAACTATGGATGTAATGAAGCTGCTATAAACAGTTCCTTTGGGGGGGGGGACTCTAGAAAAATCCAGTAAAATAGTAAAAAAAACCATTTCCAAGCGGAAAGGCTTAATTTGTTCCTTGAAACCTGTGAGGGGGCTGCTGGGAGGGGGGAGTGCCAATTTCCCACAGCACACCTGATGATCACTCATGGCACACTAGTGTGCCACGCCACACTGGTTGAGAAACACTGTTGTAGAGCATAGAACAGGCCTGGGCAAACTTGGGCCCTCCAGGTGTTTTGGACTTCAACGCCCACAATTCCTAACAGCCTCAGGCCCCTTCCTTTTCCCCCTCAGCCGCTTAAGCTTAAGCGGCTGAGGGGGAAAAGGAAAGGGCCTGAGGCTGTTAGGAATTGTGGGAGTTGAAGTCCAAAACACCTGGAGGGCCCAAGTTTGCCCAGGCCTAGCATAGAATCATAGAGTGTCTCAGGTACTTCCAGAGAAGCAAGTAGAAACACAGACACCAGTACTGGGTTTATATTGGTTACATAGACCAGTGTTTTTCAACCTTTTTTGAGCCCCGGCACATTTTTTACATTTACAAAATCCTGGGGCACACCACCAACCAAAATGACGCTCTAACACAGTAATACATATAGTTAATATATGTTTTTAAAAGTAGTTACACACTCAGTGTGAAACCTGGGCCTGTTTCGATGAACACAACATAGATATCCTGGCAGGAATGGCAGAAAGACACACACAAAGGTCTTGCTCAACAGCTGGGAGTTATAGTTCACCCACAATCAAAGAGCATTCTGAACTCCAGCAATGATGGAATGGAATCAAACTTCCCACACAGCACTCCCATAACCAAGAGAAAATACTATAAGAGTTTGGTGGGCATTGACTTTGAGTTTTGGAGTTGTCGTTCACCTATATCAAGAGAGCACTGTGGAAGGGAGGGAAGAAGACGTGGGGCGAGTCTGCGCAGTAACACCCGCACAGTTACATCTTCCTCCCGCAGAAGCGGCAGCATGAGCAAAGCGAGGCAAACCAAGCAGCGCGAGGCTGGGAAGAAGGGAGCCCGAGTGGAAAAGAAAAAGTGTTCGGCAGGAGGGGGAAGAAAGGTTCCAATTTCCCACGGCACACCTGATTATCGCTCACGGCTGGGAAACACTGTTGTAGAGCATAGAACAGGCCTGGGCAAACTTGGGCCCTCCCTTCCAGGTGTTTTGGACTTCAACTCCCACAATTCCTAACAGCCTATCGGCTGTTATGAATTGTGGGAGTTGAAGTCCAAAACACCTGGAGGGCCCAAGTTCGCCCAGGCCTGGCATAGAATCATAGAGTTGGAAGACTCCAAGGAGAATAATAATAATAAGAATAATAAACTTTATACCCCGCCACCATCTCCCCGAAAATAATATTTACTTATTTTATTTCAGGATTTTACCCCGCTCTTCTCAACCCCCGAGGGGGGGCTCAGAGCGGCTTACAGTAAGGCACACTTCGATGCCCACACAGTAACAATATAAAACCCCAGAACCCTTCAACAATTAAAATACATTAAAGTACAATTACATTAGCATCATACGCATTCATTCCAGATTAAAACAATGTTCTGACCATAAAAGCATTGGCCCTATTCATCCACTTTCCATTAAAATCCCATCTAAAATGCTGCCTTGTGCTGGTCTGCAAACGCCTGGTCCCACAGCCAGGATTTTACTTTTTTCCTGAATGCCAAGAGGGATGAGGTGGATCGTACATCGATAGGGAGCGCATTCCACAGGCGGGGAGCCCCCACCGAGAAGGCCCTATCCCTCGCCCCCACCAGCCGCATTTGAGAAGTTGGCGGGAGCGAGAGCAGGGCCTCCCCAGATGATCTTAGATTACAAGGTGGGACGCGGCTGATGCGTTCGGACAAGTAAGCTGGGCCACAACCGTATAGAGCTTTAAAGGTCAAAACCTTTAATACAGCAAAGGTAAGGCACAAAAGAACAGGAAAAATTACATCATAACAAAATACATTAAAAAATAAAGTAAACCGTGCAAAATAACATAATAAAAATCAAACATAAAGGGCCATCCAAATGCACAAGATAAAATGTTAAAATAACAAACTTTATACCCCGCTACCATCTCCCCGAAGGGGACTCAGGCCAAGCCCAAAAATAATACAACAAAGCTAAGACACAGAACAACAGAAAAATTACATCGTAACAAAATACATAAAAAATTAAAATAAACAGTGCCAAATAACAAAAATCAAACATTAAGGGCGATCCAAATGCACAAGATAAAATGTTAAAATAACAAACTTTATACCCCGCTACCACCTCCCCAAATGGGACTCAGGCCAAGCCCAAAAATAATGCAACAAAGTTAAGACACAAAACAACTGGAAAAATGACATCGTAACAAAATACATAAAGTAACAAAATAAAACAAACAGTGCAAAATAACAAAATAATCAAACATAAAGGGCGATCCAAATACACAAGATAAAATGTTAAAACCCTGGGTGAGCTAGGAATATAAAAAGTGTATTTGTGAGGCCAGCAGTCCAAGAAGGAGGAGCAATGTGGTTTGGCCTTCATCAAGGATGGGAAAGTGCATCATGAGGACAACTGTAGATGGAAACAAACAAAATGGGTTGAATCGTCACTCTCGGAAGGCACATCAGAAGAGCCAAGTTTTTAGATCTTTCTTAAAGGCTGCTAGGGTGAAGATTCTTTGGACCCTTCTACACAGCCCTATATCCCAGAATATCAAGGCAGAAAATGGCACAATATTTATTCGTTTCTATTCCGCCCTTCTCACCCCGCAGGGGACTCAGGGCGGATTACAATGTACACATTACATTTAGACACACAAACACACAAGACAGACAGAGGCAATTTAACATCTGGCCACCAGGGGGAGCTATCGCACTCCTACATTCCTCAGCGTGTTTCCTGGAGATCTTTTTTTATTGCCTCGTAAATCAGTTACATTTAACCTCCCCACAAACTGGTGCCTAAATTTCCTACTTGACAGATGCAACTGTCTTTCGGGTTGCAAAGGTCGACAACAGGCTACACAATAGGCCGAGAGCCCACCTCGACTTCTGGTCAGAGATCTTATGCAGCTGACACCCATCCAGCTGCACCACATTCCCGCTTTGAACTGGGTTATCTGAATCCACACTCAGATAATGTGCTATTTTCTGCCTTGATATTCTGAAATATAGGGCTGTATGGAAAGGCCTCATGTCATCTGGAACTATTTCCTTCCTGACTTGTTGAATCCATGCTACACAATACAACAAAAGGCTAAATTTTCCCCACATCATTAGCCTCTCTTGATAGGAGAGACAGAAATTGCTACCTAACCCCAAATTTGTCCACAGTCAGGTTCTGAAGCGTTGGAAAAACTGCTCATTGCACCATAGAATCAGAGTTGGAAGAGACTTTGTGGACCATCCAGTCCAACCCCCGGCCAAGAAGCAGGAAAATCACATTCAAAGCACCCCAAGAGATGGCCATCCAGCTTTTGTTTAAAAACTTTCAAATAGGCTTTTAAACAGAGGTTTTTTGCTTCTTAAACTGTGGGTCCCGACCCCAAATTGGGTCCTCTTCGCTTAATATTGGGGTTCTGAAAAATTTGGCAACAATTAAAAGTTTTCTGAATGTCTCCAAATGGCTGTTTTAGACATTTACACAAATCTTAACACCTGTTAATTTGCTTTTCACCATCTCCTTCCCAACTGTTTTTTTAGTCAAATTTTATATTTTAAATAGAATTTAAAGGATTTAATATATGTATTGTCTTGCTTATTCATGTTGTTTACATAATTTATTGATTTGTTTTTGACCTGCTTTATGTACTGCTGTAGGCATTTAATGTTTGCCATTTTTTATTTTGTTGTGAGTCACCCTGAGTCCCTTCGGGGAGATAGGGCGGGTTATAAATAAAGTTTTCATTCATTCTGTTGTGTAGTGTTTACAGTGGATTCTGCATAAAGTGCCTCAGCTGTACTTCATAACAAAAAACTGTTCAGCAAGCCTTGCAAATGCTGGTTTGTTATCAGTAAACGTTTGATTTTTTAAAAAAAATATCTATTTTATATAGCTGCCAGTCACATAAAAATGTATCGGGCTGAAGGGTATCACGGGTGGAAAACATTTCAAAAGACCTGATATAGATGAAGCTATTAACATCTATTTTTGTGGTTAACCTCTATTAACATCCTTTTTGTGTGTGGTTTGTTTGTAGCCAAAGAGGCGATCAGCACGACTGTCAGTTGTAAGTATTTGCATATTTATTATTACTACTTATTTATATTTACTTATATCCTACTTTTCTCAATTAAAAGAGATTCAAGACTTCTAATAATGATATAAAAATTTAAAAGTATGTACAATTTAAAACCAAAAATATAAATATTAAAATAGAATGAAGTATAGTATTATTAAAAATAACTAAAATCATTAGAAATCTATTAAAACACTTAATCAACACCTATGTTGGTTATTATTTTAAAATGTTTTTCTTTAAATCGCTGCTTTGCTTTTATTACATTAATAAATAAATGTGTGGCATCTTCTTTCAGAAACCTGTCATTGCCAAAGTAGAAGCAAAGCCAAAAAAGCCCGCTTCGAAGGTGAGTTTCATCATATATGGGTGCATAATAAAGTAGAATCATGTTCAACTGCATTGGGAGCTGGCTGGAAAAAAGAAACATTTTATAAAATGGAGCATTGCCAAATTTTTACAGTGAACTGTGGTGAGAGATTTTTATGCATTCATACAAGAGCTATATTGTCTAGATTCATCCAGAATGTGAAAACTACATCTGCAGATACTGCTAATAATTGCAGGTCTCTCAGAAGACCTGTGAAGGTATTACTATTTATTTATTTATACCCCATTTTATCTCTCCCGAAGGAGGCTTAAAGCGATTTAACATGAAATCATTAGCATAAGTAGTCAAACCACTTATGATGTAGAATTTGTCAGGATACTATATACCTTTAAGTTACTTTTATAGCATTTATATTCCAAAGTGAGAAAAAGCCTTTTACTATTGAATGTTACATTCAATACTATAAGAAAGTAAGTGGCAACTCATGGTTTTCCACATAAGTGGCCAGTCAAAAAATAAATCCCAAATGCAAGGAGCTAAAATGTGCAAACTAAAAAATACTGGTTTAATATGTTTGGGAAAAGAACGGTTTTAATGGGGAAAAATGGAATAGTGATTTAATTAGCACACCAGCATAAAGCAACACAAATGAATAAATCTCATTCATCTCCAAAATATTTACTGCCTAAATTTTGACATTGGGAGAAAAGGGACATGTTAATGAACAGAGTTGGTATGAAGGACTTCATTTATGTGTATATTATATTTGATTTAGTGTGACAACTTCATCAAATCAAAATTTTGTATGATACAATTTATGTAAGGAAGTGACTGATTCTGTAAAAGATATCAATAACATTTATTTAAATTTCTGAAAATTTCAGATTTTTTTCATGGCTTTAAAATTTACATCTCTATGTCTCAAACACTTTGGTACAGAGCGTCTTGTAGGATAATAATTACACGCTCCGGCACTGGTCTTGGTAATGCTAAATGAATGACTGGTTTTCTCAAATGCTTTCTCCAAAGATTCTTGACTGATTAAAAATTGACTAGTGCTCCTTAGAAGCTATTTAAAGGGACAGCTACATCTTATCCTTAAATTTTGATGCATAACTTTAATGAAGAACATCACGTCATAAATCAATGGCATACAATATTTTCCAATCAGTTTATATTCAGTTTGGTTTAATAAAAAAAAATTAGGTAAGTTTTAAAAACAAATTACCTACATATTTTTCCAGAAATTACAGCTTGAAAGAATATATATGTATACCAAAAAAAAGTTATATCTAAGTTACAATGTTCCTCGCTACTTCGCGGTTCACTTATTGCGGACTTGCTGTTTCGCAAATTTCAAAAAATACTAATTTAAAATATATGTCATTATATTTTTGCTGTTTTGTGGGGTTTTGCCACCGCTCTCTGAAGCACTTTCCCTCCTCAGTCCTCCCTCCCTCCAGCCTTGAAGGGCCTTTCCTTCACTTTATTTTAAATTTATAAAGACTTAAAATAGTGTATAACTACTAAAATAATGTATGAATATTAAAATAAATAGAGCATCCCTACATCACTGTTTTTCACTTATTGTGGGAGGTCCTGGAACCTAACCCCAGCAATAAATATCAATAATTGATACAGAGAACTTTTGTCTTGACTACTTACCTTGTCACTTATTTCAAAATAGAAACAAATTTACTATTGTGTTCAGTTGTTAGTCTGTGTTACTTTTGTGTGTGTGTGTGTGTGTGTGTGTGTATCTGTGTCTTTCAACTGAAAGCCTACCAGTTCTTTTCAAAAGAAGCTACTTTTGGTGGAACATTTCAGGTGCTCCTACACTGTAGAATTGTCCTATGTATTTATATATAGGTCTAGAAATTGTAAATAAAAATCAGTGAAAAAATCTAGATTGTCTTTTCCACAGGTCATGTGTACTATATCTTTTCCATGTGTACTATATCTTAGCTTTCATTTTTTTTAAAAAAAAACTTTTGCCATTCTATGGCAGAGGGCAAAAGCTTAGTTCACCCTGGATAAAACCTTTTTAAAAGCATGTACTCTTCCCCTTGCTAACACACAAACACACTTTCCATCACTGTATTGCTTCCAGCCTGTTTGAATGCCTTGGTGGGGAAATGGCATTGCTCTTTTAATTTTTCTTCAACTTCTCCATAGATCATATCAAAACTCATAATTTTTGTCCGAAGCCTACTCTTCACTTATTCATGAGGTTGATGTATACATGCGTATACATGGTAATGCAGTTTGATGCCACTTGTCTCAATGCTATGGAATCATGGAAGTTTTCATTTTATGTGGTCTTTCACCTTCTTTGCCTAGGAGTGCAAATATACCAGACTATACCATTAAGTCATGGCAATTAAAGTGATGTCAAACTGCATTAATTCTCCATAGGCACCTACACTATAGAATTATAGACATCTACACTAGAATTAGTGCTGTCTAACACTTCAACTCTGTTTCAAATGTACTCCTTTTTCAGCTGTGTGAGTAGGTCAGAAATACTTGATAAGTTTGATTAATCTTCGGGTTTCTTAATAAGCCACTGAAGCTTGTAATTTGTAAATACGTAATTGTACTCATAGTCAATATAGTGTTCGCCACAGGACTCCTGAGTAAGCTAAATAATAAACAGAAATGCTTTTCCTTTAATTTTTGCCGTCATGTTCATATTACTTGTATTGTCTGGTACTAGGACTTGTACCATCAAGTGACTTATCCTTTCAATCACTTTAGTCAACATACCTGCTTTGTATTGATTTGTAAGACCAGATTTTGCAACAACCATTGCTTAAACTTTGACATGTTCTTTATTTAAAAGAGAATCTGAAATTGATGTCATTGGTATGATAAGCCAATCAGTTTGTGGTGGTTTTCCAATATGTGTTTTCAGTTATGACAACTGAAAACACATATTGGAAAACACATATTGAAAACACATATTGGAAGGCATATCACTTGCAAATGTAGCTCAAGCAAAATATCTCACCTGCTTTTTCTTGTTCTTTTGACAGTTGTCAATAAAGCTTAACAGAAAACTTGACTGTCTTGAACTGCAACTCTCAGATTGCAAATATGCTTTAACTGTTCTCGTTAACCTTTTCCCCATACCTGATAGCTCAATATTTTCAGCTTCTGTTTCTTGCAAGCCTCTAATTTTATTTAAGCTAACAAGTTCCTTCAACATGAAGGGCAGAATATTTTTATTTACCCTATTTTATTCTGGCTGAAGAAGCAGAGGCAGGCAGCTTGCTTGCTTCCACCTTGGCACAAAGAACATTTTGATCAATGACTACTTTCTTTCTGGGACTAGGACAAAGAACAAAGGAACATACATTTATGGCATTGTCACCATTTGTGACATTCCATTTGTTTAATTTTTATAAAATTATTTTAGTATTTTTTAGTTCAAACAGATAAGTTGGGTACAGTTTTTTTGCAAATGGGTAAACAGAGTTGCATTAGGAACTTACAACCGCTTTGTAAATTCAATGATATAATATTTTAAAGAGGTGCCAATCTTCAGTTTTGAGATGTTCATTTGTGTTGTTGCTTCAGATACTTGGAGTAGTTTTCCCATATTATCTTCCAGCACTTCATTGTAATAGTTTCCTGTACTAATCTTAAAAAAAAAATTCAAGATAGTTCCTAAATGTTAAATTCTTCCTAATTTGCATTGCATTCTTGAAATGCTCCTATCAATATTTCCATTTTTTTCATCCTACAATATGTTTAATATATCAATGCCACACCATATAGCTTAGTCATTTAGTACTTATTTTTTACTTTGAACTATCAGAGCTTTTGCAAATCCTAATAACATCTGGAGCAGAGAAGAAATTATGCACTTCTCTGAGGAAAGCAAAACAAACATTCCTTTATTTCACCATATTTCAGTATTCCATGCCAGGTAATTGTTTCGTTCTTGTAGGATGCCTTTCAAAGGGCAGATCCAGGTAGCTGACAGACTAACCCCCCTCTGAACAAATCTTGCCAAGTAAATCCCATGAAGGTTCACCTTAGGGTCACAGTAAGTCAGAAAAGACCTGAAGACACATAGCAACATATATGGGGATGCACACACGCAAAGAGTGAAAATACACTGTGGTAGCTATTTTGTACTTAGATTGAAAGGGCAATTAATGTAAGAATTGTGCAATAACTGAAGAAATAGAATTGAGATGGAAAGAAGAATTGAATGTTCAGGGATTATAGTTTTAAGAAGATAAGTGTGGCTGCTGTTGATGAATCTGTTGGAGCATATGTGTCAAACTCAAGGCCAAATCCGGCCCCCCATGTCATTTTATGGAGCCCTCCAGATGCTGGACTACAACTCCTGTATTCCACATCATTACACACCATGACTACATCTGAAAGGAATTTTGGTACAGTAATACTTGGAAAGCTGCAATTTGTTTGGTTTAGTCAGAATATTGGGGTTTGAATTTAGATACAGGCTTCTAGATACAATGCCTGGCTTTAAAATGTCCTTTAACTTTTCTCCAACCTAAGGGTCACAAGTGCTGTTGGGCTGCAATTCCTATTATTCCCAGTCTCTATGGTGAATAATCGAAAGTTATAGGAGTTGTCATTCAATAATACCCAGGGACCCAAACTGAGTAAAAACTAAAGTTAAGAAAGTATAGTTGGCCCCCTTTATCCACGGATTCACTGTCCATGGATGAAACGGCCTTTTCAAGATAATCATAAAGCTGATGGAAATTAGTTTGACACTCCTGTTTTAGAGGAATATATATCTTGAAGTTTTTTGGGGGAGTCAGAGGAGGAAAATATATCTAGTTTAAGTGAGAAAGTGAAATACAGTGCTTTTTTAAAAAAGATACTTGCAACATTGAGTTTTTCATACCAGCCTTACTAGGTCAATTATCTAATATGCTTCCAAAATTGTTAAACACATTGATCAAAACTTGCAATCAAATATATGTTTGACTTCTGAGCAAACTAGAACTTGACCATTGTCCTACAAATAAACAGTCAAAATGTATTCCTTTGAAATGATATGTACCTGTTCATCGGAGGTAGATCCTTGTTTTGACTAATTATAGAATAAGAAAAGGTGAAGGTTTTTTCTTTACCCTGTTTTTATATCTCATTACATGCTTATTTTGCTTGAGCACCTTGGGATTCCATAATGAAGTCTAGATATTGCCATACTAATATGAATCAAAGGGTGTCCTTGGTGGAGGTGTATGTTGCCTCTCGATTTATGGTGATCTCATGAATTTCATGGGATTTTCTTTGGCAAGGAATACTCAAGATACAGTTTTACTAGTTCCTCCCTCTGAAATGCCACCCTCACCATTCACTATTCGTTTGCAGTCTCACATCCAGATACTATTCAGGACTGATCCTGCTTAGCTTCCAAGATCAGATGGGTTTTGATGCATTTAGGATATTTACTGTATTCATTTAACCATGCTTAGCTTTGCTAAGTTTGTAATATTTTACCTAAAAATGCTGTTCATACAGCACTGGAGTTAGACTGCAGGCTCCAGGTTTATCTTTTTCAAATTATGGGCCTAATTATTATTTATTATTATTATTATTTCGGGATTTTACAACCCCCCATCAGAGCGGCTATGGGCTCACATAATCACAATATAACCCCTCCAAATTCTTCAAAGACTCCCCCCCTTTTTTCTTCTTCTTTTCTTTTCTTACAAAATAAAGGTGAATTGCTTATTGTAAAGCTTCCACACTTCAAAGATGTTGCACAATACCACCTAGAATTTTAGACAAGCTATTGCCATGTTAGTTTTTAAAACTAAAATCTGATACATTTACCCAGGAGTAGGCTCTATTGAACTCAGTAGGACCCACCTGAGAATTGATAGGCACAAAAGTGCACTATTAATATTAGGGGCTTTAACTGCAATTATTTTAATTCTTTATTACATTTGATGATTATTTTTTAAATATTTAAATATTAGATGTCCATTGTCTACCTTAACTTTCTATAGGACAAGTCTGAGGAAAAGAAAACCCAAACTAAAGGGAAAAGGGGACCAAAAGGGAAACAAACTGAAGAGATTAATGACGAGGAAATAAAGGATAACTTGCCTGCAGAAAATGGAGAAGCGAAGACTGAGGAGGTAACTGTTCAAATATGTGTTCTGTAGTAGTATTCTAGTTTATTTTCATCAACACTTGCTTTACTAAGTTACTGCCACATAAGTGTAGATAAACATGCTGTCATGACCCCAAATTGTCCTCTAGTTATTGTATTAAATATTGCTTGAGTTTGAGGGAAATTATTTCTCCCTCTTCTGACTCATTTATGTAATATTGATATTGAAAACCAGGGGATTTAAAAATATTTACATGTATTTAAAATGTACTTTCCAATCAATGCATGCTTCGAACAGGCAAGGTGTAGGCAACCTAGATTATCAGACCAGGTAGATTACCAAACATTTGAAATTATTATTTATCCATTTCTTAAATAATAGGTATTATTTGTATGTGATAAAAAGCATATATGAAATGCTTGATTTTAACTCTATCAGATTAATTATTGACCTTGGTAGTAAAATGAGAAATGCAAATGTTTTGAAATTTGGAATCTATATTGCTCTGTATCAGGCAAATCATATGTTACAATCACTTAATGATCTAAATGAAGTGTGTGTTCAGGTTATTTGTAAGTCTTAATGAGGATATTAGTTTTAGTCCGGAGCTATGTGGTGGTATGACTAAGGCATTGTACTACAATCTGAAGACCAAGGTTTGAGTCTGTTCAGCCATAGAAGCCCACAGATTGTCATTGGGCAAGTATATTCTCTCAGCCTTAGAGGAAGGCAGGCACAAACTCTCTGAACAAAGTTTACTTAGGGTTGTCATAAGTCAGAAACAACTTGAAGGCACCAAAAACAATATTTATTTTATAATTTTAATAAGTCTTCCAAGTGAAGAACTGAACTATTCTCTAGTTTGAAAATCAGTGCATTCTTCATCAATTAGAAGGATATATTTTAAATAATAAGAAAAAGTAGTAAATGTCTGTTAATGTTAAGTATGATAAATGTGTTCTAATTTACACCACTGCTTGATTAGTTGTTTTGTTTTGTTTTTTTTAAAAAAACCAAGCCTGTTATTTTCAGCATGTATGGAAGCCAGTAGTGGCATAATGACAGATGAATCATCAATGTCAGGTTTACCAATCTCTAGTGAATGTTTTTCTAGTAAGGTATCTAAACCAGCAAACCCAATTGTTTTAAAATATTACGCTATTTTTTGCTCCAGGGTTATGATATAAAAATAATGTTAGTTCTGCATTTCTAATTTGACTTTCCAACTGTCTTTAAGATCTCTTAATAAGGTTTACGTATAGAGATGGAAACAAATGTATAACTATTGTCACACTAAATTCTTTTTGCAGACTCCAATTTCTGATGCTGCAGGAGAGAAGGAAGCAAAATCTGAGTAATGTCTTTGTACAAAGTCTTTAATCAGTGGTTCCTGTACCACCATCCTGTACAATTCAGAGGATTATTTTTATCAACTATTTTGTAAATGCAAGTTTTTTAGTGGTTTTAGAGAACACATTTTTTAAACATGGGGGGAATGCCCTCCATATCCCATTTAATATAGGTGAGTGTAAATGCTTCCCTTTAAAAGATAAAAATCATGTTCTGGTTGTCTACTCTCTTCAACCGATAATTAATGGAATGTTAGATAATGGGTAAATTTCAAAATATTGATTATTTTTAGTTCAATCCTTTGTGTGATTTCTGATAAGTGAGTTCCACTCATTTTAGTGGCACTTACTCTTTAGTTAGCCCACATTGGATTCCAGCCTTAACATTCCACAGGCCAGGGTGGGCAACTTGCAATTTACATGTGGCCCTTGAAACTATCTTTATGCAGCATTTTAATTGCCGTGAATTTAGCTTGGTTTCTCTAGATGTCTAGCCCTCACATTTTCAAAGAAATTTAAACAGAAGATGAAAAACATGCTTGGTACAACGGACTCTGGATCCACAGTTTCAACTGACTGTGAATGTTGTGCCCCATATTATTAAATCCATGTTTTTCCAAATTTGAATGGAGTTCCAAAACTGAACCACCACAGACATATTGGGCCCACTGTATATGCCAGCATGGTCACCAAATGTAAAGAAAGTTGCTTATCCCAGCTGTTTGCTGATAGCGTTTATAAGCTGTTAACAGAAGCAGAGAACAGATAAAATTTTGACTTCCTGACAAGTAGGAATTTGTTTTCACGTTTAACACTTACCTCCCTAATTTGTCATCATTAGAATGCTCCCTCAATGAAAACTGCTCCCTGGTGTTTGATCTCCCTTTCAGATTTGTTTGGGCTGTGGCAGAGTTATTTTTGGTAGTGGTAGTTTATTTTTTCAACAGCTTTGTAATGTGTTGTGAAAGGTTCAAAATCTTGGTGTGTAGTGTGTGCGGTGTTCAATTACTAAGTAAACAATTTTTGGGGTAAAGCAGATGTGACTTCACAAGACAGTATTTTAGACAGTGGTACTTTTTCTACTTCTACTTTGAATTAATGGTCTATTAAAGAGTTGTCATAAGACTGGTTTACATTCATTTACTGGACGAAAAAATCTTTACAGATAGTTAATACCTGTGTGGTTAATCCAACAAGATTCAATAAAATATTAATTATAAACACCTTGCTATCTTTTTTCTCTTCAACTTGACTGAAAACTAACCTTTATGTAGATACCAATAGAGTATTTTATTGGTTATAGCAAATTAACTTCTCTTTAATAAAGAAAAACATCAATTCTGAGAAAATCGGTAATTTTGCCAAAAGATGTAATTGCTATTTATGGAATTTTTGAAGGTAAGAGAGTGTGGAATAAGTGTTTTGCAGACCTGACAGCGTGACTTGAAAAGTGTGCTGTTTCCCTGGAACAAAAAGCCAAAGGGCAGGAAGTCACTACATACAACCAAATGAGTAGGAGGAGATAATAACACTGATAGGAACAATAACTGTATTGTTGTTGCTTATTCGTTCAGTCCCTTCCGGCTCTTCGAGACCTCATGGACCAGCCCACACCAGAGCTCCCTGTCAGCCGTCACCTCCCCCAGCACCTTCAGGGTCAAGAATAACTATAGTTGTTAAGAAATATTGCTTAAAATGCATGTGTGTGTTTGTATTAAATATTGCTGTTATTTATCATAAATGTGTAAATTTTAAATTAAAAAGAAACAAAGGAATGAATGTTGCAGGGATGAAGCCAGAGAGAAAGAGAAAGCCCAAAAAGAAGCAGAAAGAAGCAAGAAAAACGCAGAGGAGTTTCATGGTTTACTTACTTATTCCTAGGTTTGGCAGGAATCCTGCAGCTTTCCAGAGGTGTCTATACTCTCCTCAGCCCTATCCATACTGATCGGGGATACTAGGGACTGCAGTTCAGTCCACTAAGAGAAAGGAGTTCATGATGGAAGTTTCAGAAAGCAAGCTGTTGGAGGCACAATTTCAAATCATTCCAATGAAAAATAAGTATATAGCTAAAGTTACCAGAATGGATGTTTAAGGTACTTTCAGTTGAGATAGGATTTAAAAGGAACATGTGCAAGAAATGGAAAAAGGACAAATAACCAAGTGAGATTCAAATTAATATCCAACATACGTAGGGATAGTTAGAAAACAATTATAAGGGCTTTTTTGTTATGTCCACAGCAAAAAGAAGAAGGAAATGGTTGAGCCATTGTGTAGAGGGATGACAAAGTGCTAATGGCACAGAAAAAGAAGAACTTGACACCTTTGCCTCAGTCCCCTCCCAAATGGTTATGTGTGTTCAACTTGGGGAAGATGAAGCAGACCATGCAGATAGGGAAATACAGCACAGAATAGACAGGCAATACTGGAATATCTGGCTAAATGAATTCAAGTCTCCGGTACTGGATGAACTACATCCAAGAGTATTAAAATAACTGGCTGAAATAATTTCAGAACCACTGGCAATCATTCTTGTGAATTGCTGGAAAGCAAGTTCCAGGAGACTGAAAGAAGGCAAATGTCTCCTTCAAAAAAAAGTTTGGGGGGGAGGTGGAGCAATTGCTGCCCAGTCACCCTGGTATTGATACCAGAAAAGATTCTGAAGCAAATTGTTAAAGAAACAATCTATAAGCACTTAGGAAATAATGCCATACTCACAAAAAGTCAACGGATTTATTAATAACTTTATTTTTATACCCTGCCTCCACCTCCCCTCAGGGATTCAGGGCGGTTTACAAAGGACAAGCCCAGACAGCACAAAGTTAAAAACATAACGCTATAAGATAGCATCAAAACCAAATTAAAACATATCACATAAAAACTGCCATACAGAACAATAAAAGTGCTGAGTTCAGAGGGCTCTGGGTTTGTGTAAACTAGATAGAGCTAAGGGAAAGTGCAAAATTCAGAAAGGGCTGGGAGGATGTTCATGGGCATTAAAGTGTCAGGATTGTAGAGCGAAGGGCCATGCTAAAGTGCTGGAACTTTGGTAACATTGGGCTAATTCTTTGGAACTGCCTAGACAAAGGCACAGCTAAACATCCATGTTTTTAGATTCTTGCAGAAGGTAGACAGGGTAGGTGCCAGTCTGATCTCCCTTGGTTCCAGGAAGGGGGGGTGGCCACCACCAAGAAGGCCCTCTCCCTCATCCCCACCAACCATGCTTGAAATGGAGGTGGAAGCGAGAGAAGGGCCTCCCAGGATGTGGATTCATAGAGGATTTTCTTGTGGATTCATAGAGGATTTTCAATAACCTGTAATGCTAGACAAAACTTACCTCTATTTGATAAAAGTTACAAGCTTGGTAGATGAAGGGAAATCTGTAGAGCACTGGTTCCTCACCTTTACTCCTCCAGTTGTTTTGGACTTCAACTACCAGAAATCCCAGCCATCTTACTAGCTGTTAGGAACTGTGGGACCGGAAATATAGCATGTCTGAATTTCAATAAGGCCTTTCACAACATTCCCCACAACATTCTCACAAACTAATAAAATGTGGGCTATGTAATGCCACTATTAGGTGGATTGGGAATTGGTTGGCTGGCTGAACTCAAAAGGTGCTGACCAATGGCGGCTCATCCTGGAGACAAGTAGCCAGTGGGATGCCACGGGTCTGTCCTGGTCCCAGTACTTTTCAACATACGTATCAAAGACTCTGGACAATGGAAAAGGTGGCATAATCAAGTTTTCAGATGACACCAAATTGGGAGGAATAGCTAATACTCCAGAGGCCAGGATCAGAATCCAAAATTATTTTAACAGAGAGCTGGGACAAAACTAACAAAATGAATTTCTACATGGAGAAATGTATTGAGCTACATTTTGGGGGGAAATTAAATGCACAGCTATAGGACGCCTGACACCTGGCATAAAAACAGTACACATGAAAGAGGTCTATAAGTCTGAGTAGACCACAAGCTGAGCATGAATCAACAGTGATGCAGCAGTTAAAAAGACCAATGCAATTCTAGGATGCATCAATAGGAGTAAAATGTCGAGATGAAGGGAAATCATGCTCCCGTTCTATTCTGCTTTGGTCAGTCCTCAGAGTGCTGTGTCCAGATGACACTGCAATTCAAAAAGGATATTGAAAAGCTAGAACATGTTCAGAGAAGGGTGGCTAAAACAATCAAAGCTTTGGAAACCAAGCTCTATCTGGAGCAGGTGAGGGAGCTGGGTATGTTTAGCTTGGGGGAAAACGACGGGACATGGCAGCCATGTTCAAATATTTGAAAGGATGTCACTTTGAGGAGGGGGCAAAAGTTCCCTGCTGCTCTGGAGACTAGGACATGGAACCATGGATTCAAATGGCAGGGGGGAATCCAAACTAAACATTAGGAAGAATTTCCAGATGGTAAGAGCTGTTTGGCAGTGGAACATGTTGCTACAATACATGGCGGTGACTACTTCTCTGGAGGTTTTTGAGGATTGGCTATCTGTCAGGGATGCTCTGATTCTGTGTTCCTTCATGGCAGAGGATTGGAATAGATGGCCATTGTGGTATCTTCTAATTCTCTCTCTGGCTTTTCGCGAACGAAGATTCAGGAAGGATTCATCCCACGCTTTCTACAAGCGCGTTGATGACTAAAAAGGCCAATCCGAGATAGGAAGTCCAGTTGCAGAAAGCACAGCAGAAAGTCTTCTTGGGTGATGTTGTTTCCAAGTTGCGGTTCTTTCTGCATTGTCGTTTCTCTTTGAGACTCGTTCGGCGTGTCTTCTCGAAAGAGGCCGCAGCATTATGGATAGTGCGTCTCCATGCCTCCCGATGTGAGGCCAGGGTGAACCATTGTTGGTGATCAATCTGGCCGAGCCTGAGATGTTGTTTCAGGGAGTCCTTATATCTCTTTTTTTGGGGTGCCTCTCTTGTGCTGAGCTGTGGCGAGTTCACCATAGAGTAGTATCTTTGGGAGACGGTGGTCATCCATCCCGGAGACGTGCCCTGCCCAGCACAGCTGTGTTAATAGCATGGCCTCAATGCTGATGATCTTCTAACTATGATTCTATGAACTCATCAGGGTAGTGCTGTCCTAGAGCTGATAAACATTTTAAAATGTTTGTGAGCCATACTGTAGCTTAAATAATTGAAACTTTTTATTTTAAGAATTTATTTAAAATTAAAGTGTAATTTAAGTAATTTAACTCTGATTCTATCTAGTTTAATAATTCTATTGTATATTGGTGCTCAAAGTGCAACTCAATAGGTGTATACTTCTATAAATGCCTTTCTTGTTTTGTTTTTAAACAATACCATATTATACCCTATCCTGTAGGTGGCCGAGTGGGAATAAACCCTCTGCCTACACCGTGGTGCTCGTCTTTCCATGGGGGTTTGGCTGAGCAGATTCCATCAACTATGGATTATCATGCCTCATATTATTTAATCAGCAATGTGATCATGTACACATTCAGTGTGTACACATTCATGTTGCCATCTTGAGACATGATAATCCATAGTTGATGCACATTGCTGATCTTGAAGGCCCACTGTACCTTCCTTAAACATCTTTTCATTTAAAAAGGTATTTCATTAAAAAGGTGAATTAAACCCAGCTGAGTCTACTGGGGTTTGTAATTTAATTCTTCCAGTGATTGAGGAAAACCATATAACCAGCATGTGAGCAATATATGCACGATTGCTTTCCTTTCTAGCACCTGAACTGGTGTTTAGAATAACTTGATTAAATATGAGGGAAACAAGATGAAGCAAACCAAGTGACATGTGACACGGACACACAGTTGGTAGGGAAACTGACTCCCTGAAGGACCAGTTATGCCATGTATTTACCGTACTTCTGAAAATGATGTTCACTAGGGAAGCTCAGGTGGAACTAGTGGCTATAAATTGAATTTTAATTGCAGCTTCCTTGTTATATCATGCACTGCATTTCTTTTTTACATATCCACACCAATAACAGAAGAGAAGCTCAGAAAACAATTACACTTGCAATATCTGTCAAATATTGTAGAACTTTTCAGTCTATTCTAGAAGTTGAGGTGTTGAATTTGATAATTTAAAAAAGAGTTAACACACTATATTCCATCCTTTGGTCAAAACCTAGGAACAACCACCTGCTGGGCAAAGATCTGTCTACCAAGGAGTGAGGCGATACTCTACATTTCGAATTGGTCTTGTAGAATTGATACTACAATAGTATTCAGAATTGTAGAATTGATACTACAATAGTATTCAGACCATATTTGCTCTGCAGTGGTTCTCTTTTTCATACACAGAAAGTGACTTAGAAAACAGATGGAACTACAATAGTATTCAGACCATCTTTTCTCCCACCCAGCAGAGGTTAGATGGAAACTAGCCCATGCCCTTGAAAAGATGGTGACCTTTTCAAACCTCGAAATATTTATCCTGGTCAGAATGTAAACAGTATTAATTCAAGCCACTAAGGGCACTATGTCTCCAAGTTGAAGTTCTCATTCAGGGGAGGACAAGCAGCAGATGGTCACAATAACTTGTCTCTAGTTCAGGTGAGGTCACAATAGCTGCCATTCCTGCAGGTTTAAATCTTTAGCATGAAGTCACAATGATCAGTCTTCAATTGGGCAGTATTTGCATGAACAATGGCCACTTCCCTGTTTCAGGAAATCATAATTAGGACAGACTAATATTAAAGCAGGCAGCAATATAGGAGAGGATGGCCATTTCAAGTATCGTGGAGGAGCTGTGGCATGTAGGTAGCTCTTTCTCATCAATGAAATTATATGCAAGAAGTTTCTAATGAGTTAGGCAAGACCCATGTGGTCATAATGACCACACTATTGGTGGTTGTTATGTGGACAGGAAAGCAGTAGGAAAAGAGAAGAGAGCTGGCAAGTACATCAGCTATTACAGCAAGTGCTCAATAGTACTTTGGCACACAAATTAATAATAGCCGATAGTGAATTGGATACAAGGATGGATATGAATCATGTGAACATCATGAAGAGACACGTCGCGATCACAGAGCCTTAAAGTGCCAAACACACAAGAAGGTTCAAAACAAAGTTTATTAAAATAAAACACAAAAAGAGTCAATTTTACTTCAGTGTGAGAGTGCAGTTCCACGAAAATAAAGACCAACTTGGTAAAAAAAAAGCAGTGTTTTCAACAAAACCGGATTATTCTTCCATAAAACCTGTTCTAAACTCCAAAACCTCAAAAACCCACAAAAGAAAAGCACACAATAACGTCGGCACAAAATGGGAGAAGGCAAAAGCGAAGAGACGTTGATCCAGTCCAGGGGTCAAAAACGCGGAGAGAGCAAAGGCGTGGTCAAAGCTGGACCGGAGTTGAGGCGAGGAGACAAGTGGCCGCGCAGTCGAGAAGCGGTCCAATGTCAGGGCGGGAGAAAACAGTGGCAACGGTAAAGTAATCCAGGTCAGAGCAGGGAGGCAGCGATAACTCAATCCAGGATCAGCATGCAACCAGGCAGCAGTGATAACTAGCACACCGGGAGTAAACAATGTGTAGCCAAAAGGAAACAATATGCGGAACCCTCATTCATACAATACCCAAGTCCATGGAAGTTGAGCAGGATCTGAACTCACATCCAAGAAGTAGTCTTCAGAAATACCGGAACCCAGGAACAAAGAAGCACAGCACACAACCGGCAGAACACGGGCACCCAGCAACCCTTTGTCAACTGCAAAAAAACCCCAATTCCAAACTCTTTTATTCACGGATCTTTGTCAGAACTTGATTGGGACACCACCCCATCATCAGTTCTCTCAGCTGTTAGCACAGCCTCACGTGCAGCTCTCTCTCCTGCCAAGCCCTTCTCCTCCTGCCACGACTTAGTTCATTCCAAGTTGATGATTGCTCATCTGAACTCCAACTCCCATCTGCAGGAAACCCCACAAAGGTGTCACTACTTGTAGGTTCAGCACAAATGTCCCAAACTTCTAGCACCTTAGTCCAATCCATGTCACTAGATACATCCTCTGAATCCCCATTCCCACTTCCCATAGTTGGTTCATCATGCTCAGACCCATCATCCCCAGAGAAACTTCTAAAAAACTCAGCAGTGAGTTCACTAAGTATCTGCCGGATTCTTTTCCTCTCCCTTTCCCCGTCAGACTCTTGCTCACGAGTAACCCCTTTTGCCCTTCTTACATCCACCTCCATATCTTCATCACTCACAGACTCATCTACAAGACATATGTATAGAAAAGGACTGTAGGATTGCTCCTTTGGTCTCATGTGTCTAATGTTTATATATTAGGTATGGTCAACTACAGAGAAAATCATTTTAATCATTGTGCAAGGTTTCATAATGAATGGAAAATGGACATACACAGTCTTTTCCACATGGATATTGAGGGCAAGAGCAAACTACAGCGTTTGGGAAGCAGGAGTATCTGCAGGATTTTTTTTTTCCCAGCGGGGCCAAACCCATATACAAATGTTAGCATATTACATATTCACAGCATATGCTGCTACAGAATAGTGTCACATTTTGCTTGTGTACATTTATTTATTTACAGTATTTATATACCACCTTTCTCACCCCTGGGGGGACTCAAAGCGGTTTACACATAAAGAATGGCAAAATTCAATGCCTTACATTGGGCACCGAGACGATGCCAATACAAACAATTACAATAGTAAAACCACAATTGAACATAAGTCATAATTAAAACAATACATCAACAAGCATTAAAACAATACAACAATCTTGTCAGTCGAATCGCTGTTCCAGTCAATGTCCCTCTAAAATGTTACATACATCTACTGTCCGAAGGCCTGGTCCCAGAACCATGATTTATCCCCCCCCCCCAAAAAGCCAGGAGGGCCAGATGATTTGGAAGTGTGTTCCATCCAAAAACCCCCTGTCTCTTGTCCCCAAGACGATTTGTCCAGGAGGGAGGAAATATAGAGCGGCCAAAAAACCAGTCTCTGTTCGAGTGAATAATGAAACTCACATTCAATGGTAAATATATAACTTTGTATTGAATTGTTCCAATAACTGGCAAAACATCGGGATATTCAAAACCGTCACTTTGTAACGGCCCATTTAGCAGTCTTGAGACAGCGCCATTGTCCCACACTCAGGTCATCTCAAACTGCGATTTCTTGTGCTGACTCATGAATTGCTATTCAAAATGCAGACAATTTGTGCTGTTGAGAGTAGCCCCGGATGATCTTAGATTATGAGGTGGGACGTCTACAATGTGGGAGGAAAAGCTTCAAAACTTGGGAATTTCACATCACTGATCCAGAACATAAAAGACACAATGAACCACAAAAAGTCCATGTGAAGTGTAGGATAGTTAGAAAACAGAAGAAGCAGAAAGCCTAAGTCTAGAAATCAGATTCTCAAGAGCAATGGTTATGGATTAAGATGTATTTGTAAATTCCAATAAATAAGTATTGAATTCTAGCAAGCTGAGAGTCCATCCCTGCAGACACCCATGGTCCTAGAAGTCTCCATTAAGATAAGGTGCTTCTTTATGATTGAAAGGGAATAATATTTATATCCCAATTTACTATTTTAAACTAGATTCAAAGCACCTCTAAAGCAGAGTAAAAAGAGACAAATACTGAGGAAAAACAGTTTTAATAACTAGGCACAATCTAAGTGTCATGTTGGGTGACAGAAAGCAGACAGCAGTACAATAATGCAATCAAAGTAAGACAGAGCAGACAAGTGATATTGAAAATATATATATGGCATTTAAATGTCACATTTGTTGTAGTTTATGCAGAATATAGTTAATCAAAGACACAGTAGTGTCACGCAGTTGAAAAAGGAAACAAAAATTCTCTCATTCAGCAGAGTCAAAAACATTAACTTGTGGCAGTCCACCAAAAACAAATCCTACAGAGTAACAAACTTACATAGTTTTTGTATGCATCACAACATGCGAAGATCATAGCTTCTCCAACTCCTAAAGGCGAGAGCAAGCATATATCCTAAAACAGGGCTGTCCAACTTCTTCCGACCAAAGGGCCGGAAGAAGTGTCACTGATCACCTGGGGGGCCATAGGTGATCAGTAAGCAAGGGGCAGGTCCATAGCCCCCCTCGTGGGGGCGGGGATCCCGAGCAACAGCATAGCCCCCCTCCCATAGCCCCTCACCCGGGCCGCAGCGCTGCTCGGATCCCGAGCAATGGCACGGGGAGGGCTATGAAGGGAGAAGGTAGCCAGCTACCTTCTCCCTCCATAGCCCCCTCCTCCTTCACCCGGCCGCGTGCGTGCTCGGATCCCGAGCAACGGCACGGGGAGGGGCTATGGAGGGAGAAGGTAGCCGGCTACCTTCTCCCTCCATAGCCCCTCCTCCTTCACCCGGGCCGCGGCGTTGCTCGGATCCCGAGCAACGGCGCGGGGAGGGGCTATGGAGGGAGAAGGTAGCCGGCTGCCTCCTTTCACCGGCTTCTCCTCTTCCCCCTGGGTGTGCTGCTGCTCGGATCCCGAGCGGCGGCGCGAGCAGGGAGAAGGAAGAGGGACTATGGAGGAAGAAGGCAGCTGGCTCCCCCGCCCTTCCTAGCAGTAGGCGGCGCCAAGGGCAGCGTGTCACCCCAGGCCTCTGACACACCGCCCTTGGCGCCGCCTACTGCTCCTTTTCGGCGGTTCCCCCTCCCTAGGAAGGGCGGCGTGAAGAGAGGGACGGAGGGGACGGTGCAGGGAGGAGGAGCTGGCTCCCTTCCTTCTCCCTGCCCCGCCTCCCCGCCCCCCGCCGCCATTTTTTAAAAAAAATATTTTTCCCAAAAAAATTTATTTTTTTTTTAAAAAAATCTTCCAGGAGGGTAGCGGGGGCCGTGTCCAACTGGCTGGGGGGCCGTGTACGGCCCGCGGCCCGCCTGTTGGACAGCCCTGTCCTAAAACACACCGGGTGTGATGCAAACTTACTGGCCTTAATGAACACCTGTATATAATGACCATCAGAATGAGTTTTCTTCCTTAACACATATATTACTCCAACCTTGGTGTTGTTGCTTGCAAAACATACACCATTTTCAGTATACCATAACATTTTCTATGACTTACCTCGGTCCTTTCAAATCAGTGCATAAAAATTTGAACTGCTGGAGCACAATCAGCAGGAAAGAATGCCATCCTATATTTCTGTGCCAATTTAACCTTCCACAAGGGGAAATGGAGGGAGGCAGCAGAAAAATTCCAGAAAATAATGTTTGATAAAAAGAGGAAACATTGTGTTGTCGAAGGCTTTCAGGCCAGAATCACTGGGTTGCTGTGAGTTTTCCGGGCTGCATGGCAATGTTCCAGAAGCAATCTCTCCTGACATTTCACCCATATCTATGGCAAGCATCCTCAGAGGTTGAGGGGCCTGTTGGAAACTAGGCAGTGAATATTAGAACTATCGTTAACGCTATTGAGTATTATGATTTAAAGATACAGAAGGAAGTGGGCTTTTTATTTTTAGACGCAGAAAAGGCCTTTGATCTTGCAAATTGGAATTTTTTATTTCAAGTTCTGACGGAAAAGGATATGGGCTATACCTTTATCAATGCGATAAACGCTATATACCAGGAACAGACGGCATGTATTATTGTCAACGGTAATAGGTCTAGTCAAATAAAGATTCAGAGAGGAACGAGACAAGGCTGTCCTATGTCGCCGTTACTTTTCATCATGATGCTGGAGGTGCTGCTGGATGATATCAGGGCAGACAAAGAATTGAAGGGTTTGAAACTACAGAATGAAGAGTATAAAATCCAAGCATACGCAGATGATGTTGTATGTATAATAGAGGAGCCGGTGGAAAGACTACAAAAGTGGATTGATAAAATTCAAACGTACGGGCATGTGGCAGGACTAAAAATAAATTACGCCAAATCCAAAATATTAACCAAAAATCTCAAAAAAGAAAGGGTGGACTCCCTGCAGGACAATTCCCGGATTCAGATTGCAAAGCAAGTAAAGTATTTGGGCATAGTATTGACGATGAAGAATAATCAACTTCTAAAAAATAATTATGGACAAACATGGAAGCACATCAAAAAAAAATTAGAGAGTTGGAGATTTTTGAATCTTAACCTGCTAGGAAGGATAGCGGTTATAAAGATGGATGTGCTTCCGAGAATGATCTTTCTATTCCAATCAATACCCATTTTGAGGATGGCTTATGATTTTAAGACATGGAAGTCAGACATTACAAAATTCATTTGGGAGGGGAGGAAGCCCAGGATTAAATATCAAACTCTGACAGACAAAAGGGAGAGGGGGGGATTAGCCCTACCGAACCTCCAGTTATACTATGAGGCCGCTGCCCTTAGTTGGGCAAAGGACTGGGCTCTTCTCCAAAAAACAAGATTACTCAACTTAGAGGGATTTAATACCAATAGGGGATGGCATGCGTACATGTGGTACGGGAAATCGAAGATTGAAAAGGCATTTAATAACCACCACATTAGAGCCGCCATACTCAAAGTATGGAATAAATACAAAGAGCAATTATATAAAAAGACCCCATTATGGATCTCCCCCATGGAAGCGCAACATAAAAGAGAGATACCCATGGCAAAGTGGTATACTTATAAATCACTGATTCGAAAACATGACTCAAAGTGGGAACTGAAAGACATGGAAGATTTAAGAACAACGGGAGTTGAGATATCCTGGTACCAATATATTCAGCTGAAGGATTACTTCAGAGAGGACTGCAAAAAAGACTTTAACTGTGAGGAGAACATGTGGGACAGGGTACTCAAACAAAAGAAAAAATATATTAAAAGTATATACAGTAAACTATTGGAGTTGGACACAGAAGCGGAGCTGATCAAAAATGTAATGATAGAATGGGCACAAGATGTGGGACATAGCATCTTGCTGCAAGATTGGGAAAAGGCATGGAGGAGGACCAAGAGGATTTTGGGATCAACGGCACCAGCGGAGAACTGGTATAAAATGTTTTTTAGGTGGCACATGACCCCATGGAAAATAGCCAAGTTCTATCCAAAGGCCAACAACACCTGCTGGCGATGTAAATCCCATGTGGGAACTTATATCCATTGCTGGTGGTCGTGCAGCAAAGCACAACGGTTTTGGAAGGAGATACATAGACATACTCAAAAAATCCTGCAAGATAAGTTTGATTTAAAAGCTGAAATTTATTTGTTAAATCTTATGGAGGAAGGGTGGGATTTAAATAAGGTCAAACTATTTTATTTTATAACAGCAGCGGCTAGGCTGGTATTTGCTAAAAAATGGAAAAATGAGGAACCACCACAACTGGAAGAGTGGTGCAATAAACTAAGGGAACTGATGGAATCTGATGAACTGTATAGTAAGACATATGATAGGAGTGAAAAGGCTAAGGCTGACTGGCAACCCGTGCGCTTGTATTTGAGAAAACTGAACTCCTAGGTGAATTAACACACGAGTTAACAACTAAAGTATCAAGGGCGTGAAGTCTACGAAGACCCGAACTGGAAGACAAAATTATATGTGTACACTGTATATTTGTTGTATCTTTCTTCCCATCCCCACTCCCCCCTGCCCCAACCCACCCCTTGTCTTAAAATATGATAAAAAACAATCTAATATAAACTATTCAAAAAAAAAAAAGGAAACTAGGCAGTGAGAGTTATATATCTGTGGAATGTCCAGGGTGGGCGAATAATCTCTTGTCTGCTTGAGGCAGGTGTGAATGTTGCAATTGGTCACCTTGATTAGCATTTAATGGCCTTGCAGCTTTAAAGCCATCCTATTGCCGCAGGAATAGCTGGAACAGCTCTGAAGCAAATGGCACAAAGTGGTTCCTTCATCTTAGGAATTAAGTCAAAGTCACAAGGGCTTAAGTCTGGGGAGTATGGTGGATGGTACAGCACTTCGCAGCTCCATCAATCGAGCAAATCAGCCACAGCTTGCGCTGCATGTGGCCAAGCATTGTCATGCAAAATGATAGGGACGTTCTGCAGAAAGTGTCGCCGTTTTTTTCTCCTCAAAGCCGGTCTGAGATGGTCTTCCAAAAATGAGCAGTAATACTGCACATTGACGGTCTGATGTGGGGGAACGATATGCGTAAGGATGACACCATCACAGTCGTACACGAGAATCACCATAACTTTCACATTGCTGGGGTTCTGACGAAATTTTGAACTTTGTGGTGACCAGTAATGACACCATTTGTTCGATTGGCATTTCAATTCTGGTTTGTATGATCTGGCCCAAGTCTCATCCAGAAAGTCTCTTCTTCATGCACATAGCGCTCCAAGTGGGTATGAGCAGCATCGTATCATAACAATTTCTGCATTTCCATCAAATGATGTGGAACCCATCATGAAGCAATTTTTCTCATGTCCAGGTGTTTCTTCAGAATGTGGAGCGCAGTCGTATGCGCAAGGCCAGCTCACGAATTGTATGGTGTCTATCACTGTCTACAAGTTCAGCAACAGCATTCATTTCCACTTCGCTGACACTAGGATGACCTGGCCAATGCATGTCTGCCACATTTTGGTGTCCTTCGTTCAAGGCTTTTACCCACCTTGCCATTTTTCTGTAAGGCAATGCAGATTCCCCGCAAGCCTCTTGAAAACCTTGATGACAGTCGTACTGTACAACCTCTGGCACATTTAATTTTTATCCAACTTGTTTCGAAAACATTGTGACAACACTTACTTTAGACTGCAAGCTAATAAGAGAGTCAGTTCTTCACCCTTAAGAGGGTCAGTTCTTCACGTCACTCCACATGCGTGTGACATTGGAAGGGCGAGTCTTATTGCTCAGAGGTAAGGTAGGTATGTAACTAATGTGTGATATTCGTGACATTCTTTGGTTTCGTTGCATGGCGTCTTTACAGCAGTGTTGCAACTATTAAAGTTCCAACCCTTGTATGTGAGGGGAAGAGAAATAAGATTGAACATTGTGAAAGTCATCCACTGCATGGCTATCAGCTTCCTCCCAGTAGACTCAAATCATGGAAAAGGTTCATGAGAACCACCACTCTGCTAATTGTTCCTCCAGCAACAAGAGTATCCCTCTAGTGCAGTGTTTCTCAACCAGTGTGCCGTGGCACACTAGTGTGCCGTGAGTGATCATCAGGTGTGCCGCGAGAAAAGCTCTCTGCCCCCCTTCCTTCCCCCCTCCTCCAACCGAACTCCTGCTGCTTGGGAGAGGAGGAGGAAGGGACGGGCGGCGGAGAAGAAAAAGAAGAAGGGACCAGGGCACCGTCTCCTTCGGCCATTTCCCCAACCAGCCTCCAATCTGCCATGACTCCCGCCATGACTCCCGCCATGACTCTCGCCACTTGCTTGTTGAAGCCGCGCGGAGGAGCCCCGCCTACTGAAGCCCGTCCACCGCTCATGCTCCTCCTCTGTGAGAGAGCTTAAGCCGGGGGGGGGGGCATGACGCAGCCTGGCTCCATCCCCTCCCCGCGGCTTCAGCACTCCCACAGCTTCGCCAGCCTTGAGGGGGCAGTGCCAAGCCAGTGATGGCAGAGCCAGCACAATGCTGGCTTGCCCCCTCAAAGCTGGCGAAGCTGTGGGATAACTGAAGCCGGGGGAGGGGGCGGGGCATGGAGCGGCCTGGCTCTGCCCCCTCCCCCAGCTTCAGCACTCCCACCAGCCTTCAGGGGCAGTGCCAAGCCAGCGGTGGCAGAGCCAGCACATGCTGGCTTGGCACTGCCCCCTCAAGGCTGGCAAAGCTGTGGGAGAACTGAAGCCAGGGGGAGCTCCTCCCCTGGCTTCGGCACTCCCAGCAGCTGCTCCCAGCAGCTCACCATCCCCAGCTGTTCTTTACTGTGCTACAGTGTCATTTTGTGTCATTTTGGTTGGTGGTGTGCTCCCGGATTTTTTTAATGTTAAAAGTGTGCCGCGGCTCAAAAAAGGTTGGGAAACACTGCTCTAGTGATCCCAATTGGATGACCCCCACGAGGGTCTGCCTCCAGGGGCAAACCAAGAATGGGTAACTTGGAAGTTCTTAAACAGACTCAGAATTGGAGTGGGCAGATCAAAAGACAACCTGGCAAAATGGCACTGAATAGAACAGTGGTCCTGTGGGCCGCAAGGACGAAAATCTGATCCGTGAGCCTCCTTACTTTTTATTTTCGCACCACCAACTGCTCCTTCCCTGTTGCTATTTATTTCCAGGTTTTTTTGCGATATTTGTATACTACTCTTCTCAACCCCGAAGGGGACTCAGGGAAGTATCATGTTCTATATCAGAAACTAGAGTGTATGTGGTCTATCCAATGCATTTTTCTGAATCAGCACCCCAGGCCGAATCTAAAGTTGGCCAAAAACTGATTTGCAACCCTTTTGATATGTTGGAGAGTTGTCCCTGCTCAAAGTGGCCCCTGGTTATTTATTTATTGTATCAGAAGCGAACTGAGGCTACAGTTGTAATGTAGAGTCTTGCTTATCTAACCCTAACTCATCCAACATTCTGTATTATTCAACTCAGTCTGCCTCCTGCCCGGCTCCACAGCTGTTCCAATACATTGTGATGTTTTGGTGCTAAACTGCCAGAAAGGCAGTTCCACCTTGCCTCAACCCTTTACCATCAGCTCAGAGCCCCTCCGCCAGCACCAACTGCTGCTCTGGGCTAGAGTGAAGACAGAAGGGGCCGGGAAGGCAGTTCCACCTTGCCTCCTGCCTTTACCAGCAGCTCGGAGCCCCTCGTGCTATGTTTAAAATAATTCTATAAAAATTATTTATTTAAATAAGTAATTTTATTTTTAAGTAAATGTTATTTATTATTTTATAAGTAATATAATATAATAATATATGATATAATATAATGTTACATTACATTATAATTTAATATAATATATTATAATGTCAATATATTGTATTATAGTATAATAAATATAATGTAATACTAATAATAGTATGATTACGGTATGGTGTGTTGTGTATGCATGTGGTATTGGTGTTGTTGTAATGTAACACAGTATAATACTGCCAATGATAATGTGATATAATTATATCGTGATATTATAATTTGTATATTTGTATTACATGCAATATTGCTAACAATATTGCGATATGTTGTAGTGCAATATGATGTGTAGTGCTAATGTTGTGCTAAGACAGTAATGTAAATTGTTGTTTTTCAGTTTGCTGAAAGCTACTCCGGCAATATTGTTATATGTACATTGTAAGCCACTCTGGCAGTATTGTTGTTTGCTGTAAGCTGCTCTGAGTCCCCTTCGGGGTTGAGAAGGGTGGCATATAAAAATAGTAAATAAATAAATTTGTAAGTACAGTAATTACTGCATAGCGTTATCATGTACTGAACTGCTTTTTCTGTTGATTTGTTGTAAAACATGATGATTTGGTGCCTAATTTGTAAAACCATAACATAATTTGACATTTAACAGGCTTTTCCTTAATCTCTCCTTATTATCCAACATTTTTGCTTATCCAGCATTCTGCCACCCCGTTTACGTTAAATAAGCGAGACTCTACTGTATTTTTTAAAAACACAGTTAAAAACTTGGCATTATACTAAATGTCCTTTGACCAGTAGCTGGCCGCTTGGAGTGCCTCTGGTGTTACTGTAAGAAGGTTCTCCATTGTGCATGTGGCAGGGCTCAGGTTGCATTGTAGTAGGTGGTCTGTGGTTTGCTCTTCTCCACACTCGCATGTCATGGATTCCACCTTGTAGCCCCATTTCTTAAGGTTGGCTTTGCATCTCGTGGTGCCAGAGCGCAGTCTATTCAGCGCCTTCCAAGTCGCCCAGTTTTCTGTGTTTTCCCTAATTAGGCTGCTCCTTTAAAATTCCCCCTGGCTCCCCAAGCCTTTACCTTTCCCCATCGGATTGGATGGGCCGTCCTGTGCGTCTTACTTCGCTACTTCACATGGTAAATATACTTGTAAATGGTTTACATTACTGATTATGTTTAATATTTTTAAGATTGTGTACTACTGAGGATGACACTATGACTGTAATCCTGGCCCTGAGGAAGTCTCTATAAGGGACAAAACGACCAGTAGCTGGCTTTGGTGAGCGCTCTAGTCGTTGGCAGCCTCCTTCGTGGAGCCCTGTTTAGAGTACGGCAGCCTCCCTCGAGGAGCACCGTGCGGCGTTCCCTTTTGGATTTCTTTGTTTACATCTTCGCGGTTTCCTTTTGGATTAATTTCCTGGTTACTACCACATCCTAACCTTTGAATATACGGTGGATTATAACCCTTGGACCTTGATACCGCGACCCAGTGACGAACGTTTGGACTACTGGCTTTCCTCTCCACATTCCCTCTCGGACTAATGCATTACAGCGACATCTGTTAAGGTACTGTGTCCTGAGTTGGAATTGAGCCTTTATCCCGGATTTTTCACAGGATTGGTACTTACCTTGAATACATGACCCAACAACTTATGTGAACTATCGGGATATCACTGTATTGTACTTGATTAACAGAATTTAATATTTATTGTGTCGGTTACTTAGGTTGTAAGAAAGGGGCAATTGATGCTTTAACAGAAGAAACGTCAGGGAAAGGTGCTGCTTTAGAATAGAAACGGAGTAGCAGAGTAAAGAGATAGTTCGCCAGCAACAGTGACGAAAATAATCCACTCTGATTGGTCCACACAAGCACAGGCTGTGATTAGCCCAGAGAACATCATGTGCCTCTAGATAAGAAACAGTCTTGATTGGCTTGGCATTCACTATGTGCGTTTGTTTACAAAGTTAGCAATTGGGTTAGGAGTTGCGCATGGCAAATGAGGTTTCCACTTGGCAGGCTTCAGTGGAAACTCGGTAGCAAATGTATCGATTCAAGTACAGTCTGCACGTAGGGCAGATAACATAGAAGAAAGATGGAAATTTACACTGTGCAACGTTTGTCAGCAAATAGGATTGAGATGCTAAGAATGCTTTGTTTAATTGGGTAGAGTAATATGGGTTCATGAATGCTAGCCAGTAACAATGCATGAAGAAGGGAGGGACTGAAATATTGTCGCCATTGTTTGTATAAAATCTGTTTACTGGGAAAGATCGAGGCTCTGTCTTCCAGCGGCATTGTTCCGCGAAGGGGGCAGGCCCATCAGCTGATGTCATGCAAATAAAGCTGGTTTCCTGAATCGCAGTAAAATTGTCGCGTCATCCGTCCTTGCGCTCGCTAGAAACGACAGCCTAGCCTAAAAGGTATTGCCTTCGGAGTTCTGGGACTCCAGTTACCGCTACAGTACCCAATGTGTTAATTGACTTGATACGTATTCTAATAATAAAATGAAAAAAAGATATTTTTGATATTGAACAAGGGTGCTGCTATTTTGTCTGTAAACCTCCCGTTGTGCTGTCCCAGTTTTCTGCGTGCCCAGGCAGGAGTCTTTCATTTGGTATCAGCCAAGTACTAAAGGGAGGCTTTTAGCCTGCCACTTTTGGATTCCCGCTTGCTGAGGTGTTCCAGCGAGTGTTGCTGTAGATCTTAGAAAACTATTTCTTGATTTAAGTCGTTGGCGTGCTGGCTGATACCCAAAAGGGGATGGGTCAGAGATGTCGCTGCCTTGGTCCTTTCACTATTGGTTGCTACTTCCCGGCGGATGTAAGGTGGTGCAATGCATGTCGTGGACTCCACTTTGTGGCCCTATATCTTAAGACGTCCTAGTACAAAACAACAACAACAAAAGGTTGGCAACTGTCACGATGCAAGGACTCGGCCGGCCCCTTAATCACACACACAGAGAAGGTAATCAGCTAACTATTTATTGAATAATAAAGAACAGGTGAAAAGGTAATTGTCCATAAAATATTGAAAAGTTCAATCCACAAGGAGTCTGTAGTAATCCAATCCAATAGCTTGGTAAAAGCTTGGTAAAAGGCTTGGCAAAAGGCTCCGCAAGCAATGCGGATCAAGGAACAAGACAAAGTTCAAACAGGGCCCAAGAAACTTCTTGGCAAGGCACGTGCCGGCAACTTGGCTCCGTAGTCCTTTGCTCGCTTCACTCCTCTTAGAATAGAAGTGGCCGAGCGACTGAGGATCCGTTCCCACGGATCCTATACTTAATCCCCTTGGCGAGGCCCCCGACGCTCTAGGCCAGGGCTGTCCAACTGCCGGCCCTGGGGCTGTATACGGCCCCCCAGCCCCTTCCCTACGGCCCCAGCCTACCCTGAAATTTTTTTAAAAAAAAATTCGATCTCCGGGGGGGCGGGGTGACGTCAGGCGTGGCGCCAGCGCCGAGCCTGACATCACCCAGCCCGCCCACTCCCTCCCTCCTCCTCCATCCCGCCTCTCCCCCCGGCGCACCAATCGGGAACGCCGGGGGGGGGGAGGGAGAAGGCGGGCCTAAAGGGACACGCCAGCCTCGGAAGCGGGGAAATCGCTGCTTCTGAGGCTGGCGTGTACCTTTTAGGAAGGGCAAAGCCAAGCAGAGCCCTCCTCAGCTTTGCCCTTCCAGCTAATGGGACACGCCAGCCTCGGAAGCGGGAAATTGCTGCTTCTGAGGCTGGCGTGTGCCTTTGGCTGGAAGGGCGAAGCTGAGGAGGGTTCTCCTCGGCTTTGCCCTTCCTCTCTAGCCTCAGCCGGGGCAGCAGAACCGGGAGAAATCGCCGGTTCTGCCGCCCTGGCTGTCACTGTAGGAGGGAGGGAGGCGGGGGCCCGCTCCTGACGGCGCGCTGACGTCACCACGTCTGACGTCCACCACGCCGGCGTCCTGCACGGCCCGCCCCTTTTCGGGTGACGTCAGCAAACCTCGCCGAAAGGGGCGGGCCGTGCAGGACGCCAGCGTGGTGACGCTGATGGCGACGTCAGCGGGCCGTCAGGAGCGGCCCGCCCCCTGCTCTGGCCCCCCAGGTCATCAGTGGCCAGGGCTCTGGCCCTTGGCCCAAAAGATGTTGGACAGCCCTGCTCTAGGCTTCTGCGCCAATCTGTGCTATGGGATCTCACGCTTCTCTGGCGCTCTAGGCTGCGGTGCCAACCCCTCCTGCTGGACTCGATGCTCTCTCTCCTATTGAAGCCCCGTCCTTGCCTCCCAGCACCTGGTTCACTATCTTCATGAGAGACAAACTCCCTTTCAGCTTCCATGGGCTCATCCTCCACTGTTTCCCTGATTCTCTCCTGCGACCTGAAACCACCTGGCTTCTCATAACAATCGTCACTATCAACACTTTCTGAATCAGCCTGACCTTCCCAGTTATCATAGCCGTCAGGCCATCTATCATCCCAAGCCAAGCTCTCTGTGGGAGAGGAAGGCCCAGCTAACTCATTAACCCCTTCCTCCATTTCTTCATCAGCTGCGGCTGGCTCCAATGCAAGTGGGACCCCCGGTGCTGCCCCCTGCCTCCCAGGCACAAAAGAGAACTGAGTTGCTACAGCAACAATTGACCTAGAATCCTCCACCTTGTACGACCGTGGATCAGAACAGACAACTCTGCACCGGTATGCTTGTCAGCAATTTTAATGTTAATTGTATTTTAATGTATTTTAATTCTAGCTGTATTTTAATGTATTTTATTCTTAACTGTTTGCTTTTATATGTATACTATTAAAGCAGGTTTGGTACTTTTCCGAGCATAAAAAGTACAGTCAGAGAGTGATGCTACATAGTGTTAGCTCTGAAAAGTGGGTTTTGGTGCCAAGAATCAGGCAGGCACTTGCAATGAAAGACTAACACTGTGATTCAATGCTCTCTAATACACCCTGTGCCCGAGTTGTAGATAACATTAGGCTAGATGGGTGAATGCAGTACAGTTTGAGCTATGGAAAAGTTAATGCGAATGGAAACACCACTGCGCATGGCAAAGAGTCTGTCCTTCTCCGCTGCTGGCACGAGCCTGGAAATAATGTTTCAATCAGGGAACAGAGAGACTCAGCATTGATAACTGCACTGTGTGAAAGAAGTAACTTATAGATGGCTA